>JARQOC010000005.1:578820305-579254565 GCA_033576535.1 Allobates femoralis
TGTGTTTGCTAACTGCGTAAGAAAGAAGGCTAATGGATGTTTAGAAAACCCTTGTACAAGTATGTTAGCACAGGTAAAAACTGTTTGGCTGAATAGAGAAGCTATACAATTGACCTTCCGTTGAGCTAGTTGAGAATCTGGATCATTACATTGTTTGTTCTATGAAACTCAAAATGGCCAAAAAAGAGAACTTTCATGTGAAACTCGACAGTCTAGTCTCGTTCTTAGAAATGAAGGCTATTCCTTGCGAGAAATTGACAAGAAACTGAAGACAGTAGTGTGTACTACTCCCTTCAGAGGAGAGGACAAACAAGCTCTAACCAGAGTAGAAAGAGACGTGGGAGGCCCCGCTGCACAACTGAGCAACAAGACAAGTACATTACAGTCTCTAGTTTGAGAAATTGACGCCTCACAACTCCTCACAGCTTCATTAAATAGTACCTACAAAACTCCAGTGTCAACGTCTACAGTGAAGAGGCGACTCCGGGATGCTGGACTACAGGGCAGAGTGGCAAAGAAAAAGCCATATCGGAGACTGTCTAATAACAGGAAAAGATTAATATGGGCAAAAGAACACAGACATTGGACAGAGGAAGATTGGAACAGAGTTTTATGGACAGACGAATCAAAGGTTGAAGTGTTTGGATCACTCAGAAGAACATTTGTGAGACGCAGAACAACTGAAAAGATGCTGGAAGAGGCCTGACGCCATCTGTCAAGCATGGTGGAGGTCATGTGATGGTCTGGGGTTGCTTTGGCGCTGGTAAAGTGGGACATTTGTACAAGGTAAAAGGGATTTTGAATAAGGAAAGCGATCACTCCATTTTGCAACACCATGCCATACTCTGTGGACAGCGCTTCATTGGAGGCAATTTCATGCTACAACAGGACAATGACCCACAGCAAAGCAAAGCACCCCTCCAAATTGTGCATGAACTATTTAGGGAAGCAGCAGCAGCTGGTATCTATCTGTAATGGAGCAGCAGCACAGTCACCAGATCTCAACCCCATTGAGCTGTTGTGGGAGCAGCTTGACCGTATGGTCCACAAGAAGGGCCCACCAAGCCAATCCAACTTGTGAGAGGGGGTTCAGGAAGCATGGGGGAAAGTGTCTCCAGATGACCTCAGCTAATTAACAGCTAGAAACAGCATGCCAAAGGGCTGCAATGCTGTAATTGCTGCAAAGGGAGCACTCTGTGACGAAAGCAAAGTTTGAAGGAGAAAATTATTACCATATTTTTTCAGATTCAGATGCATTTTTTCCCACCAAACAAACATTCTTAAAATACGAGGGGAAAAAAAAAGAAAAATAAAATATTGGGGAGGTGCATCCGCCAAGCGTGGGTGCAGGTTTTGGAGAGTGAGGGACAAAGGGGCAGGACCGGAGCTGCAAGGGATGAGAGGCCGCAGCGAGCGGTGGGTGCCGCCATGTTCTTCGTGCCCGGCTGCATCCACTGCATTCACTAACAGTGTGCAGCTGGCCAGTAGAGGTAAAGACTTCAAAATAGCCGCGGGTCTCCATTATGGCTGCGGCCATTTTGTTGAAGTCTCTACCAACTGACTGCACAGTTAGCGAATGCAGCCAGCGACAAAAAACATGGCGGCGCCCACCGCTCGCTGCTGCCGCTCATCCCCTGCAGCTTCGGTCCTACACCCTTGCCCTCCGGAACCTGCCTCAGTCACCCCTGCTCAGCAGCCGCAGCTCCCCCGTCGGTAAACCATGGGGGTCCGGGGGAAAGATCGGGACCATATACACAAAAGGACCATATATACAGGATGGGGGGCATATATACAGGATGGGCCATATATACAGGATGGGGGCATATATACAGGATGGGGGGCATATATACTGGATGGGGGGCTTACAGTATATACCGGATGGGAGACATATAAATAAGATGTGGGAATGTGTATGCCAGGATGGGAGTATATTTACAGGATGGGGACATGTATGCCATGATGAGGGACATGTATACCAGGATGGGGGCATATATACAGGATGGAGACATGTATGCCAGGATGAGGGATATATACCAGCATGGGGGGGGTCATATATACCCTGGATACCAGGATGGGGGGTTTATGTACCAGGATAAGGGACACTGGCATTATAAGCCTGACCTCATTTAATATTACAAATGTATTTTTTTTCTCTTTTCCTTTTCCAAATTTGGGTCTGCGTCTTATAATCAGGCGAAAAATACAGTATTTCAAATAAAAATCATTATTTCTAACCTTGTCAATGTCTGGACTATGTTTTCTATTCATTTTGCAACTCATTTCATAAATAAGTCTGAGTTTTCATGGAAAACACAAAATTGTCTGGGTGGCCCCAAACCTTTGAACGGTAGTGTAAAGTGGATGATTTTGTATCCTGTATAAAAATCAGCAGGAATTATATCACCTATAGAAAGAAGGGAAAAAGAGGGAAGGGAATGTATAACACCTTAGTCATAGAAATGTAAGAAATGTGAGCTGCAAATAAGAAAGTATGATCCATATTCACCCAAAACGTAATTTTGCCATGAGTGGCAAGCAGCAGTCAGTGGGAATAATCCCCGCACCCATCGCGTGTCACCCCAAATATGGGGCTTCCTCAGGGTTCAGGGGGGGTGCACAGTAGAGAAATTTCTGGTCTTAAATATACCATGAAATAATTGCATATTAGATCACCTGTGTTAGTGTGCCGGAGCCGCGATCTCGGTGTCCGGAAATGTTAACTGCGCATATCGGAGGTCAGTGACGTCCGCAGAGTCTGGTGCATTCGTGGACCGGCCAATCAAAGCGGAGCTCATCGCTATCACGGCGCATGCGCGGTTAAGCGATGTCAGTTCCATTCACTGTCGGCTGTGTGGGCATGCCAGTGGGAGACACAAAGAGGGCCATTTACAACCTCGGACTGCTGGCGTCATTCAGAAGAGACGGGAAAATTGGGGAATCAGAGAATTACTCGTTATGAAAAATAAGAGTAATTATAGCGGATAATCAGGGTAAAGTAGTAGAATAGTTATGTAAAATATTAAGATACATTTCATTAATAGGAATAGAAGTAGCAATTGTAAGGAGTCAACAGACAGAAACATAAGTGAGGGCATGTTAGATGAAATACAGAGAGAGAGATTATGAAGATTGGATTAAGCATATGTAATATTGAATCAGAGTTCTAAAGGGAGCCCAGAGTGCCTGCCGAAGAAATAAATATATATACTAGATCAGGCCCGGCGTCAGCACCCGGCGCACCCGGGCAAGTGCCGGGGCCCCACTGCTTGGAGGGGGCCCACCGGGCCCCTGAGGGCTAGGGTCACACTTGCATTGTGACACTAGCCTGACCAAGTATTGTCTGCTGCAGCGCAGAGCGTTTAATGCTATCCGCTGCCAGCAATGGAGCCCATAGAAACCCGATGTTTACATTGCCAACCAGTGGTTGGCAAGGTAAACATCGGGTTTCTATGAGCTCCAGCTCATAGCATTAAACGCTATGTGCTGCAGCCGAAAATACTTGCATCAGGCTAGGGTCACAATGCAAGTGAGCCCCTGAGCACACTGCCCCCACAGCCGGGGCCATATCCAGGGGGCAGCTGGGGGGTCATTTGCAGGAAGCACTCAGCCTACTGCAGCTCCGGAGGTCTCCCTCCTTGGGAGCCGACAGAGCCGCACACTGTGCTGACAGGACCTGTGATGATGTCAATGGAGGGTGGAGTCAGGGGTCACATGACCAGCTCCTCAGTGTATGCAGGACTCTGAGCATCATGATGGCCAGCATAGCAATTAGGTGAAGTTTATGTGTGGGTCAGGAGGGATTTACAGTGTGAATGTAGCAGAGGTGAGTGTGTACTAGGTGTATGGAACGGAGCCGAGTGTGTACTAGGTGTACGGAACGGAGCCGAATGTCTACGAGGTGTACAGAGCGGAGCCGTGTGTGTACGAGGTGTACGGAGCGGAGCCGTGTGTGTACGAGGTGTATGGAGCGGAGCCGGTGTGTACGAGGTGTATGGAGCGGAGTCGCGTGGGTACGAGGTGTATGGAGCGAAGCCGCGTGTGTACGAGTGTATGGAGCGGAGCCGCGTGTGTACGAGGTGTATGGAGCAGAGCCGCATGTGTGCGAGGTGTACGGAGCAGAGCCGTGTGTGTACGAGGTGTACGGAGCAGAGCCGTGTGTGTACGAGGTGTACGGAGCAGAGCCGAGTGTGTACGAGGTGTATGGAGCGGAGCCGCGTGGGTACGAGGTATGTGTACCAGTGATAGCCCCCCGCGGATTCCGCTCCTATAGTTCCAGCCACCTTTGCCAGCAGCATTCTTCTCCATAGTCTCTTCTGCCGTTGTCTGCATTCTGCAGCTCAGCATGGCGGGGCACGATGTCATCACTGTGCTGATATGTGCAGAGTGACCGGAGGAGACCGGAGCGGCGAGAAGAAAGGTGAGGAGAAAGAGAGATCCGGACGGCCAGACACTCCGCTTGGCTGCGGTGCCACCCATATGGCAGTGCGGCTCCATTGAGCTGCTTGCATTATTTGTGCGCTTCAGGATGCTTGCGTATATACCAAGCATCCTCAGACGCACAAAAATGCAACATGTGTTTGCAGGGTACTTTTAAAAAGAGCAAGGGAATGCAAACGCATTTTAGCCCTAACAACGTGTAATATACTCACTGTCTGAAACAGCTCTTGCTGGTTTGGGCAGTCACTGTTCCTGTAAGGCTGCCTTCACATAGGCGTTTTGTTAAAAATGTGGCAGTTGCGGTAAAAAAACCAGCATCTGCCGCATTTTCCGCCTAGCGGCTGCACTTGCTGCGCATTTGCGGCAAACCCCATGCATTGTCTATGGGGCTTGCGGTAAGTGTGCGGCAATATATATATTATAGTCCATGATATGTACTAAAGGGGGCCCACTGAGACTCTTTCGCCCGGGGCCCACAGAAACCTGGAGCCGGCCCTGTACTAGATGGTGGCCCGTTTCTAATTCATCGGGTATTCTAGAATATGTATGTAGTTGACATACTGTGACTGACAGAACTTGTTCAGTCAACGTGAGTGAACTACACCGCTCCTCTGTCTCTCCTCCTGTCACCGCGCCTCCTGTCACCGCTCCTCGGTCTCTCCTCCTGTCACCGCTCCTCGGTCTCTCCTCCTGTCACCGCTCCTCGGTCTCTCCTCCTGTCACCGCTCCTCGGTCTCTCCTCCTGTCACCGCTCCTCGGTCTCTCCTCCTGTCACCGCTCCTCGGTCGCTCCTCCTGTCACCGCTCCTCGGTCGCTCCTCCTGTCACCGCTCCTCGGTCGCTCCTCCTGTCACCACTCCTCGGTCGCTCCTCCTGTCACCACTCCTCGGTCGCTCCTCCTGTCACCGCTTTTCGGTCGCTCCTCCTGTCACCGCTCCTCGGTCTCTCCTCCTGTCACCGCTTCTCGTTTCCCCACTCCTCCGTCTCTCCTGTCACTGCTCCTCCTGTCCCTGCTTGTCCTGTCCCCGCACCTCCATCTCTCCTCCAGTCACCGCTCCTCATCCCAATGATTATTGTATGGGGTTATAAGGTTTATGGTAGTTAGTCTGTGTTTTACCTGTCGTTTTAGGAGGTCTGTGCGTTTTTTGTTTTTCTTTAACTTTGAAAGGCTATTGATGTTATTTTTCTTGGAATATCCTCTATCTCTAAACTGCATAGTGAGGTTTCTTGCCTCTTTCTTGAATGTCACATCTTCACCACAGTTCCGTCTTACTCAGAAGAATTGTCCCTTTGGGATTGCATTACGTACGTGTGATGGATGGCAACTGCTGTAATGCAGAACACTATTGGTTGCTGTCAACTTCTGATGTATGGCAGGCTGTATCTTGCCATCACAGGATATGATTTTCAGGTCCAAGAATTCTACTTTCTCAGAATCATTACAGGTTAATTTTATGTTCCAGTAATTGTTACTGAGATGTTCAATGAGGTCTTGGCACTCAACGGTGGTAGCTGTCCAAAAGAACAAAATATCTAATCTATAAAGCTGAAAGTGTGTATGTATGTATGTATGTCCGGGATTGGCATCTACACCGTCGCAACTACAGCCACAAAATTGTGCACAGTCACACGTCTGGACCCCGAGAGCGTCATAGGCTATGTTGTGAGGCGAAATTTTAACCCCGCGCGTTCCAGTTCACCAAACAATTTTGCCCCTATCTACATAATGGGGAAAAAGTGAATGGAAAAGTGTTGGAGGAAAATCGACAGCTGTCAGCTATAGCCACAAAATTTTGCACAGTCACACGTCTGGACCCCGGGAGCGTCATAGGCTATGTTGTGAGGCGAAATTTTAACTCCGCACATTCCAATTCACCAAACAATTTTGCCCCTATCTACATAATGGGGAAAAAGTGACAGTTACCAGTTGACAGTTGTGAATGAGAGGGGCTTAATGATGGCGCCAAAGACTAACAGCACATACCAGCATATAGTCACTAAGGTGGGGCCCCAACATGAGATATTCACCACGCACGGGGACATGTATACACACTACACACCCACAAAGAGTAACAGCAAGTGTATAGTCGCTAAGGTGCAGCCCCAATATTGGATACTCACCACGCACCCGAACAAACACACACACCACAAAGAGACACCCCCACGGGGACACACACACACACACCCTTTAGCGACACATGCACTCACCCCACAGGGACACACACAACGAAGACACACACAGACCCCCCCCCCCCCACAGGGACATACACACCCTATAGGGACACATGCACTCACCCCACAGGGACACACACACCACAAAGAGAGACACACAACACAGATACACACACACACCACACAGACTTTAACAGGGACACACACGCATACACACCCTATAGGGACACATGCACACACCCCACAGGGACACACACACACCACAAAGAGACACACACAACACAGATACACACACCACACAGACTTCCCCCCCCCCCCCCCCCCCCCCCCACAGGGACACACACGCATACACACCCTATAGGGACACATGCACTCACCCCACAGGGGCACACACCCCCCAAAGAGACACACACAACAGAAACACACACCACACAGACCCCCCACAGGGGCATACACACCTTATAGGGACACATGCACTCACCCCACAGGGACACACACATACACAAACCCCAGGGACACACACACCACACAGACAGACACAGATGTGCACAAATCACCTCACACAACTCGCCTCATACGTGTGCTTTCTTTAATTTCCAAATATAAACATCTGATTAAAAACAGCCAATGTGCAACACATGTGCCATATAGGGAATTAATATATAAAAATATAAGGGGAGACAACAGAGGCGCAATAGTGCCCTATCACTCGATAAGAAATAGGGTCTTATAGGTGTAAACAGGTTACACTAACCTGATCCAGTTGTGATTCCCACAACTGGAATAGAAGCGTTGGTTTTAATGTCTGTAGGCTGCTGCTGGACTTCCACCTCCACCACTATAGTGGGTACTTCAAGAGTTTTCGGGTCCACAGGTGTACTACAGTCCGCGCTGCCCGGTCATTAGTATAGGGAATTAAGGCAGATGTCAGTCACATGAGCTGTCTATTATGTGTATGTGTGAGGTAACATATACTGCCCGGCCAGGGAGAGGGTTTACTGTTAGCTGGAGATTTATCAGGCTGCCTATAGCAATCAATCACAGCTCAGCTTCTATTTTCCTACAGGTAATTAATATGACATATTCAAATTCTATTTTGTTATAGCTAACAGCAGTTATTTATTAACCCGGGCGTAGCCGGGTACTACAGCTAGTCATCTATAAATTGATACCACTGGGAGTACCTTGTTCCTGAAAGCCGGTAGGGTGCGGACGTGATTCTTCTCCCACCATCCTAGGAATAAATTTGCATAGGATGAGGTACATCCCACACCCATCGCGGTATCTGATACCTGCCTGTAGTGTACACGGTCAAAGATAAAATTGTTGTTCTCCAGCGCCATTCTAAGAAGATCCAAGAGAAAGGAGTCATGTGGACGGTTCCCAGTAGTTTTGGCTGACAAGGAAAAGAAGATACGGCATTGATACCCAGATCATGTTAGATGCACGTATAAATGCTTTGGACGTTCCATAGTTACCAGTAGCAGGTTGTCAGATACGTCCAATCCATCGAGTTGTCCAATTACCGGTAGATGAGAATTAGAAGATAATCCACGGGAAAGAAGGTTAATCTCAAGGTCAGAAAGAGAGTAAGTAAAAAGATTTATGACCTGGACATTTCCTCTGACACCACTATCGACAAAATTAGTTTCTCTTATTTCTTCCTGCGGTCTGGACTTCGTGGATATAATGGGGACCAACATCCTGTCCGGGGGTTGCGGTTCCTGAGGCTGGGAGGATTTAGGTTTCCTCCTCCCCCTTCGAGTGGATTTCCACTCGAAAAAATCCTCATCAGATTGGGAGAGGAGGGGGCTCTTGGATGGTTGCCTGCTCCGCCAATAGGTTGTCCTGGCCTGTCTAGCTTTTTTGAGCCTCTTTTTTGGGGGTCTATATGGTCTATTATTATTCCTTTGAGACCACCTATAAAGCTTGTTGTCTTCTAGGTCATTTTTTTTATCCCTCAATAATTTTTGTCGCTTGCCTTTTTGATGTCTTTTTCGAATCAATATTTTCTTTTTTTCCAGCGATCCTGAAAGGGGATAATAAGTTTCTGTTGGTCAAAATCCTTTAATTTGGATTCTAGACCTCTGATATCTCCCTCATTTTTCATAACGAGTACTGTATATACTCGCGCATAAGCCGAGTTTTTCATCCCAAAAATTGGGCTGAAAAGTCCCCCTCTTGGTTTATACGCGAGTCGTTGCCCCCCTCACAATATGGCGCCCCCCCCCCTTTCACAGGATGACCCCCCGCATGCAGCGCTGCGCACATACATTACCTGGCTATCAGCTGTCACCCTCCGGTGGCGATTCGCTGCTCCTGGGCTCCGGGCTTCCATCTTTATCTGACATCACAAGTGTGGAGGAAAGGAGATGGTCTTGGGAGGATCGAAGATTACAAGTTGGATGATATCGGGAGATTAGTTTTGGATACGCTGGTGAATTGGGAGCCAGTGGAGGGATTTGCAAAGGGGAGAAGTGGAGGAATAGCGAGGAGAGAGGTGGATTAGCTGGGCAGCGTTATGGACAGATTGGAGGGGTGCAAGAGTGTTAGCAGGGAGGCCACAGAGGAGGAGGTTGCAGTAGTCGAGACGGGAGATGATGAGGGCATGCACTAATAGTTTATCAAATTGAGGGTTCGGGAAGTGACGGATTCTGGAAATATTTTTGAGTTGGGGGTGGCTAGGGCTTGGATGTGCGGTTTGAAGGACAAGGCAGAGTCAAGGGTTAATCCTAAACAGCGGACTTCAGGTACAGGGCAAAGTGTGATGTCAGCGGAAGCGAGAGGACAAGGAGGAGAATATGGCTGATAGACACTCCGGGATTCTGGACAGCAGAGAGGTGACGTCTGAGCCAGAGAGGTAGATCTGAGTGTCATCAGCGTACAGGTGATACTGGAAGTCATGGGACTTTGAGTTGTCCCAGACAGAGTATAGATTGAAAAAAGGAGGGGCACCAGGACAGAGCCTTGAGGGACCCCAACAGAGAGGGGATGGGGCGAGGAGGTCGTGTGGGAGTGGGAGACACTAAATGTGCAGTTGGAAAGGTAGGAGGAGATCCAGGAGAGAGCGACGTCAGTGATACCAATGGAAGACAGCATCTGTAATGAGAGGGAGTGGTCGATTGTGTCGAATGCAGAGGACAGGTCTAGAAGGAGGAGGATGGAGAACTGTCTGTTGACTTTGGCTGTAAGTCGTTAGTGATTTTGGTCAGGGCAGTTTCAGTAGAGTGGTGAGGACGGAAGCCGGATTGAAGGTCATCAAAGAGAGAGTTGGATGAGAGGTGGGATGAGAGTACAGTGTGGACATGCTTTTCGAGAGGTTTGGAAGCAAACAGGAGCAGGGATATAGGCCGGTAGCTGGATGTAGAATTGACGTTAAGGGATGGCTTCTTTAAAATAGGTGTAATTGTTGCATGTTTGAAAGCAGTAGGAAAGGTACCAGAAGTTAGTGATAGGTTGAAGAGGTGGGTTACGGCTGGGATAAGTGTTGTGGTGAGGTTGGGGAGGAGGTGGGGGTGGGATGGGGTCCAGTGCACAAGTGGTGAGGTGGGATCTGGAGAGGTGTGCAAGTTCTCTTTCAGTGATAGAGGGGAGGAAGGTTAGTGGGGGAGAGGAGTGGTCTAGTATACATGGGGGTTGTGGTGGTTGGGTAGCAAAGACTTGGCTGATCTGGTCGATCTTGTTGGTGAAGTATGTTGCAAAGTCTTCTGCAGAGATACGAGAAGTAGGAGGGGGCAATGAGGAACGGAGGAGGGAATTAAATGTGTTGAATAACTGCCTGGGGTTGTGGGACAAAGAGGATATGAGGGTAATGAAGTTATTCTGTTTAGTGATAGTAAGTGCTGACTTGTATTTGAGAAGTGCTTGTTCGAATGCTGTGTAGTCTTCCTGTGAGTGTGTTTTCTTCCAGTGCCGCTCTGCAACCCTTAACGCTCGTTGCAGATTTTTAGTGGAGTCTGTGTGCCAGGGTTGTCGAGTTCTGCATTAATGTGAGGGGCAACTGTATCAATAGCTGATGTGAGTGTAGAGTTATAGAAAGCTATGGCATTATCTGATTTGTATCATGGAGTGAGGATATGGATGATAGTGGTAAAATGGTGTTGGAGAGTATGTGAGCGTCAAGATGTGTGTGGTTTCTGCGAGGGTGTGCGAGTTGGTGAACATGGGTGGCAGATGAGGAGGACGAGGATGAGAAGGTAAGTAGATGGTGGTCAGAGAGGGGGAGAGGGGAGGTTGTGGGTTTAGTTAGGGGGCAGAGTGAGGTTAAGATGACGTCTAGTGTATGTCAGTTTGTATGGCTGTGGAGGACCATTGAGAGTGGCCAAAGATGAGGCAAGTGACAGGAGTTTGGAGACTGTTGACTGGTGGGTGTCAATAGGGATGTTGAAGTCGCCCATTATGATGGTAGGAATGTCAGCAGATAGAATGTATAGGAGCCAGATGGAGAATTGGTCAAAGAAGGCAGTGGTCGGACCTGGTGGTCGATAAATGACGACCGCTTGTAGGTTAGAAGGAGAGTTGATACAGACAGAGTGCGCTTCAAAAGATGAGGATGAGGGAGGGAGGAGGAGGAATTGAGTTGAAAATGCAGTTGCTAGACAGCAGAAGACCCGCTCCTCCACCATGTTTGTTGCCAGTGCGAGGTGTGTGGGAGAAATGAAATCCAGTGTAACACAGCACAGCACGGGAGGCCGTGTCTGAGGGTGTCAGCCATGTTTCTGTGAGGAGGAATGCAGCTCACCTCTATCCAATACACCCTTAGATCCCCGGGCTCCTGAAGGCAGCTGGTGTCCACCGTTAACGTAATAAGGAAGAAGAATTCAGGGCCACTTGTCCATGAGAAGAAATCCTTTATTTACATCACTTTAAAAACGTCCCAGGATGAAGGGCTTATATACGAGGATTGGTAGCCATATCCAGCATGGCAATTATATACCAGGATGGAGGGCCATGTATTACTTCGAAGGGACCTAGGATGGGGACATTACCCCCATAATTATCAGCAGCAAATCTCCCCCTTCCCCCATAACAGTGTATTATAACCACATTTTTTTGCTTAATTTTCTTTTTCTGTATTTTTCTTCTCTAAAACCTGGGTGCATCTTATGATCCGGTGCGTCTTATAGTCTGAAAAATATGGTACCGTATATACTCGTGTATAAGCCGAGTTTTTCAGCCCAAAAAATGGGCTGAAAAGTCCCCCCCTCGGCTTATACACGGGTCAATACGGTAATCCTATGGTGGGAGGGGGCGCGGGGGGTGGGGGGGCGCTGCGCAGTATTTCTTACCTTGTCCCCCGTTCTGCAGTGCGTTCCGGTGTCTTCCGTGCTCCGTTCCCGGTCTGCTGGGCCTTGTGGTTCCTCCTGGTTCCTCCTCCTTCGGTTCCATCATGGGGGCTGCCATCTTGCTTCTTCTCTCCGCCCCCGGCCAGTGATGTCAGAGCAGGCCGCGCTGTGATTGGCTAGCACCCGTGACATGTGATCACGGGTGCTAGCCAATCACAGCGCGGCCTGCTCTGACATCACTGGCCGGGGGCGGAGAGAAGAAGCAAGATGGCAGCCCCCATGATGGAACCGAAGGAGGAGGAACCACAAGGCCCAGCAGACCGGGAACGGAGCACAGAGGACACCGGAAGGCACTGCAGAACGGGAGGACAAGGTAGGAAGCTGTGTGTATGTGTGTGTGTATGTGTGTGTGTGTATATATGTGTGTATGTATGGGTATGTGTATGTAAGTAGGCTGGCTGCCAATATAAGCCATACCTCTGGGGCTGCTGTATATACTTCTGGGGCTGCTGGTATACTACCACTGGGGCTGTATATACCTCTGGGGCTACTGTATACTACCACTGGGGCTGTATATACCTCTATGGCTACTGTATACTACCACTGGGGCTGTATATACCTCTGGGGCTACTGGATACTACCACTGGGGCTGTATATACCTCTATGGCTACTGTATACTACCACTGGGGCTGTATATACTTCTGGGGCTACTGGATACTACCACTGGGGCTGTATATACCTCTATGGCTACTGTATTCTACCACTGGGGCTGTATATACCTCTGGGGCTACTGGATACTACCACTGGGGCTGTATATACCTCTATGGCTACTGTATACTACCACTGGGCTGTATATACCTCTGGGGCTACTGGATACTACCACTGGGGCTGTATATACTTCTGGGGCTGCTGGATACTACCACTGGGGCTGTATATACCACTGGGGAGGCTGCTGTATACCACACTGCTGGGGGCTGTATACCTGTGCTGGGGTCCACCCTCGGCTTATACACGAGTCAATAGGTTTTCCCAGATTTTGGGGGCAAAAGTAGGGGGGTCGGCTTATACACGGGTCGGCTTATACACGAGTATATACGGTAATTTTTTTTTTTTTCACCCAATGGTGTAAAATTCAGTGACACCTGAGATGTCAATATGCTCCCTGCTCCCCTAAATAAATTCATTGAGGGATATAGTGTGTAAAATGGGGTCACTTATGGCGGGCTTCTGGTGTTCTGGGTCCTCAGATGCTCCAATGTGACCTGGCGCTTGCAAACCATAACAGCAAATTCTGCCCTCCAATATGGCTCCTTCCCTTCTGAGGTTTGCATTGTGCCTCCAAAACTAACTTTCAAGCTCTTAAGGTACCTTTACACGTCGCCACAGGAAGGAAGAAACTGCCGGGCATCGGGGACAATTTAGCCTGTTGCCATGAAATCACTACGAAATGGCGGCGTGTAAATCGGGAAGTTCCTTCCTGTGTCCCGCAGTTCCTTCTGATGCCTGTGTCTGAGCCGTGCTCAAAAACAGGAAGGAACAATTCCTATGGTGGCGGCATGTAATCGGGGCACAGGCACGGTATTTGCGTGGCCTACGAAATCCCTGGGGTGTGCCACGGCGTCATGGATACCACGCCCCATCAGCGATCATTGGTGGAGGCTCCTGCGTTACGATTGGTTGTCCCTTCACAGGGCGCCATATTTAATGAGTTATCCATTCACAGTCCACAATTGCAATGGCGTCCTGTATTAGCCAGCCTTCCTCGCAGCCTGGCCAATCATGATGCTATTGCGTTGTCCAATCACCGTACGGGAGTCACGTAATACACAACTCTGTCACACCTATGTACTTGAGACGCGAAATATGTACGCCCATATTCCTGTGTGGTAGCGGCGTGTAAACCAGGGAAGGTATTCAACAGGCAGTAAGCCGCAGGAGCTGTCGGCACTTCCGGGGAACGCAAATACCTTCAGTGGAGCAAGTTGTGTATATGCGGCACCATGGATCGGTATCCACCGTTGAAAACACGCACGTGCGGTGGCTACCTGTTGCTACCCGCTGTGGCGGCGTGTAAAGGTACCCTTACGGGATATCGGCAAACTCAGGAGAAATCGTGTAACACATTGTACGATCCAATCTCTCCTGTTACAGATGTAAAAATGAAAAGGTTGGGGCTAAATCAAAGTTTTTATGGGTTAACATATTTTTGTTTTCATTTTTTTCTTTACACATTGCTGTAGTTCGAAAACTAATTCCATTGACAGAGTTTTCAATGATGATATGGACTGCTTAGCCACCCGATATTTACCCTGGTTACCAGTGCCCAGCATCTAATGTGCGGCGCTGGGCATTTCCTGGGAGGTCGCTGATCGTTAGTCTCTCCTTGTCACACGTGCTGACCAGGTGGAGACCAAGAACCAAAAAATGGTTCAAATTGTGTAATACATAAAAATGAATCCAAATTGTGCCAGAAAATAGGTAAGAAGGAATCTAGGGACCCAGTTGATAAGACACACCTCAACGTAGTGACTGGGTGGTTTATGAATGCGCATTGATAAAGCTAAGTGTCTTCTTTTTAAAGCCTTGTATTGTTCATGATTGCAAGGTGGAAGCAAAGCTGAACATTATGATCCTTGGCATATCGAAAAGGACGATTACATGAAACCTACCCTAGAACTCATTCACACTGACATAAATTCATGATTCATCAATTTAAAATATACATTACATATAATTGATTACATACATGAATACATGAAATACAAGACAAGGGAAAGTGACATGGAAACCAAATATTATAAAAAGCGAATAAATTATGAATGTGCACACATATACCAAAATAGTCCTTTTCGATCCAGTAGCACAAAACTAGATGGCACCCTTCTGCCTCCTACCATTTTTATAATATGGTCTCCTAAAAAATGGCCGCCGCACTCCTTAATATGCACATACAACGCCTGCATTGCCGCTGTGCAAAGAATGAGTGCGCATGTGCGATGTGACGTCACCACGGCATTCGCATGACGTGCGCTGACTCCTCCCCTTTCTCTGGCAATGCGGCGCTGATTTAGTATGATAGCGGCGGTCACAGCTGTTTAATTTTGCCCGGGCAAAAACCTGATATAAAAAGCGAGTAGCATATACTTAAGCCACACCCCTCGAAAAGCATGCACGCGAAGCATGTGTTGGGGTTGCCACAGACTAGGGCAGTGGCACTGGACACAGAATCGGGCACCCTTATGGGTGAGTCTGATGAATGAATGGTTGCTGTTCATTGCAATCCTCTGTAACGCATTAACCCTTCATGTTTATTACTGCATTAACTGTGACTGAGCTCATCCCTCTGTTATCACCTTAGTGTGGCATTTCCTTTGGGATCTCCTCATCATTTATTTTCTATATGTGTCTGTATTTGTACTTGTGCTTTTACTCTAATAAAATGTATATCCTGTTTAGACATTAACTCCTGAGTAGTTTTACTAGTTAAACAGTAAAGAAGGTGGCGAAGGGGCACAGAGAGGACGCCCAGGGGGGCTAGCACCGGTAGCCCCCCGGATCATTATAATACTAATGAGAGTGATTAAAACATTTTATTCCACAGTCACAGGGCACATTTAGGAGAGACCGGGATAGGTTAGAGTAGTAATATGAAGGTGCAGGGACAGGTAGTGATAGGCTGGGGGGCTTTATGTAGTTGACAGGTTACCTTTAAAGCCCCATCTTAAGCTCCCAAAAAACAGCCCCAAAGCACAATGCTGCTCCCACCATGCCTCACTGTGGGGAGGGGGATCTTTTAGTGATGCACAGTGCTGCCCCTACCATGCCTCACTGGGGGGAGGGGGATCTTTTTGTGATGCACAATGCTGCTCCCACCATGCCTCACTGTGGGGAGGGGGATCTTTTAGTGATGCAGAATGCTGCTCCCACCATGCCTCACTCTGGGGATGGGGATCTTTTAGTGATGCACAATGCTGCCCCTACCATGCCTCACTGGGGGGAAGGGGATCTTTTTGTGATGCACAATGCTGCTCCCACTATGCCTCACTGTGGAGAGGGGGATCTTTTTGTGATATGCAGTGTTGTCTTATGGAATTATGGACAAATATTTCCAGCTCTGTGCTGCTTGGCTCTGTATACAGCTTACGTCCAGCTGCCACCAGAGCTGGTAACAGCTGATCAGTGGTACTGAGTGTCGGACCCCACTGATCTGATAATGGAGGTCTATACCAGGAGTCTCAAACTCCAGGCCTTGAGGGCCGCACACAGTGCAGGTGTTCAGGATTTCCTTGGTATTTGACAGTTTGTAATGAAATGACCAACTATCAAAGTAAGGAAATCCTGAAAACCTACACTGTGTGCGGCCCTCAAGGCCTGGAGTTTGAGACCTCTGGTCCATACTAAGGATGGGTCCTCCACATCATAGTAGTGGGTAACACCTCTGATGCTGCTTTCATACATTGTGGCCGTGATGTTGTTTGATACAATTGCAGTTATTGCACATTCTGCTGCTGATTTTGCAGCCAGTGGTGGTTTTGTTGCGATATAGAAACACTGCCTTGTAGTAACGCATAACTGCGGCCTCGGGTCTTTTTACACGGGCAGATAATGGTCTCTACGGCGCACCGAGTGATGATGGAGGAAAATGATTGTTCTTTCATTATCAGTGATGAATTGTTCCTCTTCTCATATATTTTTATTATAGTCGACAGCACATCCTTTATTTACACACAGAGGGATGTGCTGTCAACAGCAGTAATGTTTAATCCTGTATAAACTATAAGATCAATGGTAAATTTTCTATAGTTTGATGCTTACATTGGTGCGGTGAGACATGGGGAGGTGCCAGATATTGCAGGGAGCAGCTGGGACATGTAGTTCCCCTGGCAGCAGATGGTGATGTCACGGTATATGAAGGGGCTGCTGGACCCTAGAAGATTCTTCATGTCCACAACAATTGTCCATAGTGGGAGGCTGCACTTATGCAGATGGTATAATCCCACTGGCGGCTCCTATAGAGGAGATGTCTGGGTGCAGGTGCTAGAGCCCGGGGTGTTACTGTAATTGGACCAGACACAAGTGTGAACCTGCAGACATAACACTTCTGTACTGAAGGAAATAACAGGTTACCATCTCTCTTAAAAGCACAGTGCATTCCCGACAAAGAGAAATGGTTACTAGCTAAAAAAGAATTTGATGAGTGGGCAGGAAAACGGGAGATTATATTTAAAAATAGATTAGAATTAGAATTACATAAATTCGGAGATAAAGCAGGAAGATTGTTGGCAAGACTGGCCCGAGGGGGGTACACTTCTTTCCCTATTCAATCGATAAAAGATAAACAGGGTAATATATGGAAGGACCCTAAGAATATCGTGAAAACTTTGGGCGGGTTTTATGCTTCTCTATATTCAGAGAAATCGATTGGCGACCCAGAGAACCCTCCCTGGCTAAGCAGGATCAAATTGCCATCTGTCTCCCAAGATGATTTACAAATTCTAAACAACCCAATTACAACTGGAGAAATTGAAGAGGCTATTAAAAATTTAAGTCCAAGTAAGGCCCCAGGGCCAGATGGCTATAATGGCGCCTTTTTCAAAACTATGAGGGAGAGGATCTCCCCGGTTCTCTGCGATCTCTATAATGGGATACTACGGGGATCACCTATCCCTGATAGAATGAACTTGGCCTACATTAAATTGATCCCTAAACCAGGTAAGATCCCCACTGATCCAGCTAGCTACAGACCGATTTCATTAATAAATCAGGATCTGAAATTACTATCCAAGATTTTGGCGGACAGATTGGCAATGGTCCTGCCCAAATTAATATCTACACACCAGGCAGGATTCATCAAGGGAAGATCGACGACCACGAATATCCGAAAAGCAATGCTTCTGATGGATATTCTGGGGAAACAGGCCAATCGGGGGGGATGCAGCCCAGCCATGATCACCTTAGATGCCGAAAAAGCATTTGATAATGTTAGGTGGTCATGGCTGGGAAAGGTCTTAGATACTATGGGTTTGACGGGCCCCTTTCGGCAATATATACAGACTCTCTATAGCAATCCTAAAGCATGCGTTAGCATACCGGGCTTTCTGTCCGACACCTTTACCCTTCAGAAGGGGACTAGACTGGGATGCCCATTGTCCCCCCTACTCTTTAATTTAGCTATAGAGCCTCTGGCACTATATTTGGAGGAATGTAATTCCTACACAGGTTTTAAAGTGGGAACCAAAGAGATAAAACTCTCACTGTTCGCGGATGACATCATTTTGTATGTTCAAAATCCGGAGCAAGACCTCCCAAATATTTTGTCAGACATAGAGATGATGGGCAAACACACTGGATTTTCCCTGAATAAAAGCAAATGTGAAATTTTGTTTATAAAGCCGGGGGATGGGATACACAAGGGACGAAAAAATCTTTGTGGCCTACCAGTCATGAGGGATAGTATTAAATATCTGGGTATACATCTAGCCAGATCACCTGGACAGACGTATAAACTTAATTTTCTACCAATCATCCAGAAGATAGAGCAAGAATTGTCAGGCTGGGCGAAATTACCACTCTCTCTGTTGGGACGCTGCCACTTATTGAAAATGGTTAGCTTTGCGAGATTGCTTTACCCACTTCAAACTATCCCCATGTTGCTGAGACACATTGACATAAAGAGACTGAACAAGTCCTTCTCTAAATTTTTATGGGGAGGAAAGAGACCCCGTTTGGCATATGCAACTTTGATCCAATCCAAACAGGAGGGAGGTCTACAGCTCCCAGATGTTAGGGGATACAATTTAGCGTGTATACTGCGTAATGTTCTTGATTGGATTAGAAACACTAACAAATTCTCAGATGTAATTTTGGAGGGGGAGTGGGCCAAACCCTGGGATCTAGCAGCCTTGCTACATTCGCCACTGACTTGTCTGCCCCACACTTTGAAAAATACGGTGATCTATAAAGATACGATAATTACATGGAAGGAGGTTAGGAAGAAATTCAAATTAGCATGGAGGGTTTCGAAATTACTGAACCCATGGAGATGCCCTTCATTCCCATTGGGACGAGAAAACTCTCTATTCCAAACTTGGAAAGATAAGGGAATTAACACGTTGGGAGACCTTATGAATCTAGAAGAAAAGAGGTGGATGACCGAGTCAGAGGTCTTGAATACTTACAATCTACCCCAGTTCCATGCTATACAATATCGCCAATTGAAATTTTATCTGCTTTCACACTTACGTGACATCATGGGGGAGGTTGAGAATTCTCTGTGGTCTGAACTGATATCTATAAACAATACTGAGGTATCCATAACTTCATTATACACTAAACTAAAACGGATTCTGAGACCACAGGGAAGGGGAGGGTCTTTTAACAAATGGCGTAAACATTACACAGACCCGGAACTTCCACAGAAGATCCTGGAAGGGTGGGGTTTAGTAAGACGCCATGTTATAAATGAGAGATGGAAGGATTCCCAATTTAGGATCATGCACGGAACCATTCAGGGCTTCAATATACCTCCATCTACAACCAATCAGGAGAGATGGGTTCATTGCCCAAAGTGCAAGTCACACATGACTGATTTGGAGCACGGCCTGTGGTCCTGCCCGGAGTCCCAGCAATATTGGAAAACAGTCAATGCATGGGCTAGAAAAATCTGTGGAGACACAGGAGAGTTAGATCCAATACGTTGGCTTTTTCACTATCACCCACTTTCCAGTGCTGGAGGACAACCTTGCATTCTATGGCATTATATTGCTCTAGTAGCAAAGAGACTCTTGCTACAGTACTGGCTCAATGACAGACCCCCAGATTTGTCTCAAGTAAAACATACATTACGCCACACATTGACACTCGAAGCTCTGGATACACTCCGTAATCCAAGTAAGTTAGCCAAAAATTTCTTTATTAAATGGAGACGCTTTATTGAAAGCGAATTCACAGATGTGGAAACACAAAATTTCATGATACCCTTTCGAGCTTCAACATGGTACGCATTAGAAGAGCTGGGAGGAACATTAGGTAGGTTGAGATGTTAGGTTCAGGAGATGCAATAACTTTTGATATACTTCTAACAATAAAATATAGTCTTTATTTATCATATTGATTTTTGTTCAATCTTGAATACAATTTAGTTTTGAGATTGTGGGTGGGAGGGAGTCAGGGGATGCATATTGTAACTGTTGGTCGTTTATATATGATTTGTCTTGCTTGAACAGTTTTCTTGAATGGATATAATAATTTTATGATATGATTCTGTGAATTTTGTACAACTGTTGATTTGATTAAAACCTAATAAAAATGATGATTCAAAAAAAAAAAAAGCACAGTGCATGTAGTTCCAGCATAGGATACACTTAGATCCTCTGGTTGTGTACTTCGGCACACCAAATAATGGACAAAAGTTTATGCTTGCAAATTGTTTGTTTTATTGGAAAACCTCCAGTATAGTGCAAAAACATAGAAAAAAAAATCCAACGTTTCAGCCATACAATCTGGCTTTTATCAAGGATTGTCTGTGTTAGAATACGTTAAAGAAATAACAGTGTCAGTTCACCAATTTACAAAGAATAGGTGCAATGTATACAGTGTAAAAGAAAACGACCTTTGATCAGATATAATACATTAGCTCATGTGGTTAAATTTAAAGGTAGAAAACATTACATCATGCATGGAAAATATGACAAAACTAGATGGTGGCCCGATTCTAACGCATCGGGTATCCTGGAATATAGAAATAGGCCAGCGGCGACCAATCAGCGAAGCAGGATTTAAATCACGCACCAAGAGTGCTGATTGGTCGCCGCGTGGCTTGTTGGGGGTTTTGAATCCCACTTCGCAGATAGGTCGCCCCGTTCAGCGCCGACCAACCAGCGCTCTTGGCGCATAAATTAAATCCTGCTTCGCTGATTGGTCGCCGCCAGCCACGGCGACCAATCAGCGAAGCGGCGTGTGGCTTGGCGGGGGATTTGAATCCCGCACCACTCAGCCAATGAGCGAAGTGGGATTCAAATCCCCTGCCAAGCCGCGTGCCACTTTGCTGATTGGTCGCCGCAGCTGCTGAGATTGGAGCCTAAGTCAGCTTTAACTAGTTGATCCCTCAAGTTGTCCGGTCTTTTTAGACAGAACAATGGTCTGTTTTGAAATTCAGTGATGTTAAGGATAAGAATTACTCAGAACAGGCCAGTGTCTAGTTACCACCCTTACCATACTTTGGTAAATTATATGTTGTGACACAAGCCACTTGTTGTGGACGTGCTGTTCTAGCTTGTGAGGTGGGTCATGGTGCAGTCGGGTATTCCGGATAACCCCGGTATTGAAATTTGCAGCTCATTTCACAATGTCTAAGAGAACATTTATTCGGGTCAGAGACTATCCTGGAGATCCTGGTCTGTTGTGAGTGAGGTAGTGATTTTTTGATATGCTTAGGGTGACAGCTAGTGTAGTGAGGTAGGCTGTTGGTGTCTGTTGGTTTAGTGTACAAATCTGTAGATAACCGTCCTTCCTGGTCCTTCAGTACCAAGGTATCAAGAAAATTAATGGACTTGTCGTCCCAGTGGATGGTGAATGACAAATCGGGGTCAAAAGCATTGATACTATCAAAAAAGTGAGGGGTGCCGCACCAAATGAGGAAAACGTAATCAATGTATCGACGCCATGTAATACAATGCTCTTTAAAAAGAGAGTGTTGGATGATGTATTAACCACGAGCTAATATAGTATATCTGATCAAAGGTCGTTTTGTTTTACACTATACATTGCACCTATTCTTTGTAAATTGGTGAACTGAGACTGTTATTTCTTTAATATATTCTAAAGGTATCGTTAAACAGCACAACGTTGGAACGATGTCGGCAACGACGCGCGGTCGTTACAGACCTCGTTGGTGAGATGTCACGTCTAGATATCGTGGACGACTCCTCAACGATGTGAGCAGGTATCGTTCGCACAACCCAGCGAACCATAACTGCTCATTGATGTGAATGGGTAAAGCTTCACTGATGGAGGGCCCTTCAGGGGTCGGCCCTTTGGGGGGACACTAGTAGTATGGAGGGACCCACAGTTTAAGGCTACGTTCACACTCTGTGCATTTTTGCGCTTTTTTCTGCAGTTGTGCTTTTTTACGTGGCAAAAAGTGCAACTGCGTTCACATACAGTTGTGGCCAAAAGTATTGACACCCCTGCAATTCTGTCAGATAATAATAAGTTTGTTCCTGAAAATGATTGCAATCACAAATTCTTTGCTATTATTATCTTCATTTAATTTGTCTTCAATGAAAAAACACAAAAGAGAATGAAGCAAAGAGCAAAATATTAACCATTTCACACAAAACTCCAAAAATGGGCCAGACAAACGTATTGGCACCCTCAGCCTAATACTTGGTTGCACAACCTTTAGCCAAAATAACTGCGATCAACCGCTTCCGGTAACCATCAATGAGTTTCTTACAATGCTCTGCTGGAATTTTAGACCATTCTTCTTTGGCAAACTGCTCCAGGTCCCTGATATGTGAAGGCGCCTTCTCCAAACTGCCATTGTTAGATCTCTCCACAGGTGATCTATGGGATTCAGGTCTGGACTCATTGCTGCCACCTTAGAAGTCTCCAGTGCTTTCTCTCAAACCATTTTCTAGGGCTTTTTGAAGTGTGTTTTGGGTCATTGTCCTGCTGGAAGACCCATGACCTCTGAGGGAGACCCAGCTTTCTCACACTGGGCCCTACATTATGCTGCAAAATTTGTTGGTAGTCTTCAGACTTCATAATGCCATGCACACGGTCAAGCAGTCCAGTGCCAGAGGCAGCAAAGCAACGCCAAAACATCAGGGAACCTCCGCCATGTCTGACTGTAGGGAGCGTGTTCTGTTCTTTGAATGCCTCTATTTTTCTCCTGTAAACTCTATGTTGATGCCTTTGCCCATAAATCTCTACTTTTGTTTCATCTGACCAGAGAACATTCTTCCAAAACGTTTTAGGCTTTCTCAGGTAAATTTTGGCAAACTACAGCCTGGCTTTTTTATGTCTCGGGGTAAGAAGTGGGGTCTTCCTGGGTCTCCTACCATACAGTCCCTTTTCATTCAGACGCCGACGGATAGTACGGGGTGACACTGTTGTAACCTCTGACTGCAGGGCAGCTTGAACTTGTTTGGATGTTAGTCGAGGTTCTTTATCCACCATCCGCACAATCTTGCGTTGAAATGTCTCGTCAAGTTTTCTTTTCCTTCCACATCTAGGGAGGTTAGCCACAGTGCCATGTGCTTTAAACTTCTTGATGACACTGCGCACGGTAGACACAGGAACATTCAGGTCTTTGGAGATGGACTTGTAGCCTTGAGATTGCTCATGCTTCCTCACAATTTGGTTTCTCAAGTCCTCAGACAGTTCTCTGGTCTTCCTTCTTTTCTCCATGCTCAATGTGGTACACACAAGGACACAGGACAGAGGTTGAGTCAACTTTAATCCATGTCAACTGGCTGCAAGTGTGATTTAGTTATTGCCAACACCTGTTAGGTGCCACAGGTAAGTTACAGGTGCTGTTAATTACACAAATTAGAGAAGCATCACATGATTTTTCTAACAGTGCCAATACTTTTGTCCACCCCCTTTTTATGTTTGGTGGAATTAGATCCAATTTGGCTTTAGGACAATTCTTTTTGTGTTTTTTTCATTTAAGACAAATTAAATGAAGATAATAATACCAAAGAATTTGTGATTGCAATCATTTTCAGGAAGAAACTGAGTATTATCTGACAGAATTGCAGGGGTGTCAATACTTTTGGCCACAACCGTACTGCGTTTTTGTGTGCTTTTTGCTCTGCTCTTTTCCCAAGCCTATTTTATCATGAGGCCTATGGGAAAAGTGCAGAGGCAAGTGTGTAAAAAATTGACATGTCTTTTTTACGTATGCGCTTTTGCAGTGAAAGCGTGTGTATAAAAAAGTGCACAAAACCGCAATATATGAACGCAGTTCAGCAAAACCCATAGGTTTTGCTGAACTGCGTTTCCATAATTGCGTTTCACTGCATTTAAGCGCACGCAAAAAAGCGCCGTGTAAACGCAGTAAAAAGCAGTGAAACTCTGCAATGAAAATCACATACTGGATCCTGCTGGAGGCGCATAAAGAAGCCAGTGTAGAGGAGAAACCTTGTTAAGCTTTATCTCTCCTGACTATATGAAGCTTCACTCCTTTGTTGAGGCGACTATATGAAGAAAGATGTCTCCTCAGCATAGACTGGAATAGATGCTGGGAGTAACCGCATAATGCACATTTATCAGTCCTCAGTGTCCGCACATACAATGCATTATACATCTCCTAACTCACAGTGCCCACAGTAATTCTTGAACAGATCTATGGCCACAGTAGAACTTTATCACTGCAGTAGTACAGTGGTACCAGGACACCGCACTGGGCGATATCTGTAATGGACATTAGAAGAATTGATTGTTTATGCAGTCTTTGCCCCAAGTAATCAGATAATGTAGTGTTGCTATGTACCTTTCAGTTTGTGTGTTATATTTTTATTTTTTAATGTTATATTTAGGTGTATATATATATCAGGTTCATGTTACATTATTCACAAATATCAGTTTTATTCTTGGCAGATGACTGTACCAGCAGCTCCACTGGATATCTGATATCTTCACAGTGTAAAGCAGATGATCGTAGTATCACACAAGATACACATGAACAGCATGACGATACCTCCGATATACCCCCACCCGTTCACAGCAAAAATCTGTCTTCTGATGATTTTAATGAAGCATTATCTCCAAAATCATCTCAGAATGTTGAACAAAATAAAAGTCACGGAAGAAAGAAGAAGCGATATTCTTGTTCAGAATGTGAAAAATGTTTTAGAGATAAATCAGATCTTGTTAGACATGAGAGAATTCACACAGGAGAGAAGCCATATTCTTGTTCACAATGTGGAAAATGTTTTACTCATAAATTAAGTCTTGTTACACATGAGAGAACTCACACAGGAGAGAAAATATATTCATGTTCAGAATGTGGGAAATGTTTTACTAATAAATCAAACCTTGTTACACATGAGAATATTCACAAAGGAGAGAAGCCATATTCATGTTCAGAATGTGGAAAATGTTTTAGACAGAAATCACATCTTAGTATACATGAGAAAATGCACACAGGAGAGAAGAGATATTCATGTGCAGAATGTGGGAAATGTTTTACACAGAAATCAAATCTTAGCTGTCATGAGAAAATACACACAGGAGAGAAGCCATATTCATGTGCAGAATGTGGGAAATGTTTTAAACAGAAATCACATCTTAGCTGTCATGAGAAAATGCACACAGGGGTTAAACCATATTCATGTGTAGAATGTGGGAAATGTTTTACTTGTAAATCAGTTCTTGTTACACATGAGAGAATGCACACAGGAGAGAAGCCATTTTCTTGTTCAGAATGTGGGAAATGTTTTAATCATAAATCACATCTTGTAATACATGAGAGAATTCACAGAGGAGAGAAGTCATATTCATGTTCAGAATGTGGGAAATGTTTTACTCAGAAATCACATCTTGCAATACATGAGAGAACTCACACAGGAGAGAAGTCATATTCATGTGCAGAATGTGGGAAATGCTTTACACATAAATCAAGTCTTGTTATACATGAGAGAACTCACACAGGAGAGAAGTCATATTCATGTTCAGAATGTGGGAAATGTTTTACTCAGAAATCACATCTTGCAATACATGAGAGAACTCACACAGGAGAGAAGCCATATTCATGTTCAGACTGTGGGAAATGTTTTACTGATAAATCAAGTCTTGGTGCACATAAGAAAATTCATACAGGAGAGAAGCCATATTCATGTGCAGAATGTGGAAAATGTTTTACTAAGAAATCGGATCTTGTTAAACATGAGAGAATTCACACAGGAGAGAAGCCATATCCATGTTCAGAATGTGGGAAATGTTTTACTCGGAAATCACATCTTGTTACACATGAGAAAGTTCACACAGGAGAGAAGCCATATTCATGTTCAGAATGTGGGAAATGTTTTACTCATAAATCAGATCTCATTAGGCATGATAGAATTCACATAGGAGAGAAGCCATATTCATGTTCACAATGTGGGAAATGTTTTACTTGTAAGTCACATGTTTTTAGACATGAGAGAATTCACACGGGAGAGAAGCCATATTCATGTTCAGAATGTGGGAAATGTTTTACTAGGAAATCAAATCTTAGTAATCATGAGAGAATTCACACAGGAGAGAAGCCATAGTCATGTTCATAATGTGGGAAATATTTTACTAATTAAATCTTGTTGAACATGAGAGAATACAGAGAGAGAAGTGATTTTCATGTGCAGAATGTGGGAAATTATTTTGAATTACATCTAATCTTTTTATACATGAGAGAATTTTAAGATAATATGAAATAGCAATAAGAAAAATTAATGTAAGCGCTCACCATGCCTGGAACTTCTGTGTTTGGTTTTACTATTTGCAGGCACCTACTGGTGCATTAACTCTGGATGCTCCATTCTACTGCTGTTCATTCAGTTGGCTTGCAACAAGGATGAAGTGAAATAATGCGGCACACCCAGGTGTATTAACCCTCCATCACATACAATATCGGTTCTAACGAGTTCACATACATTGTGCCTGTCAGGCGCAGGCTAGAAAAATACCTTATAATATCTAATGTTTGCAATTTCAGTGCTCTAAAAGTGATCAGTGACCTTCATAGGGATGTAATAAAAGAGACTACACATAATCAGGTGCAAAAAAAAAACATTTACTTACCTGGAGGGAGGGGATTTCCTCACAATCTGGTGAGGAAGGAGAAATGAAAGTAAAAGAGATGCGCCTGTCAGGCCTATTGTATGTGACGGAGGGTTAAAAAGATTTCATGGAGTGTAAGGATGTGAGCATCAGAAATGCATCAGAGAGACTGGTTTAAGATCTTGTAGACCATTATGTTATCTTTTTAATACACCTGGATGTGCCGGAATATTCCATTTCATCCTTGTTTATAAGATGAGATCATTTATGTTCAGAATTTGATAAATGTTCTATTTGAAAATCAGCTTTTTATAATCCTAAGAGAATGTACACAGTGAAGCCTTTTTATCAGATTGTAACAAAAGTATACGATGTTTTAACATTTTAAATTTCTATGGTTCTTTTACCTTCCTGCATTGATTCTGTTGCTCTTAATGTGAAGGGTCCACATTTTATATTACTTAAATTAATTAAAAAAAATGTTACATAACATGTTTTAATTAGTGATGACTTGAATGATGTTCTTTATAACTAATGCAGCCACTGCTGGCCACCATTTTACTTTGCAGGTGTCAGTTAGATGCCGACCCTATCTCCTACACTGGAGCCGCATCAGCTGTGAACTTAGCACACCAGGAGAGAAGACCTGGAAGATAATTTGCATTTTGGGATTGTCTTGCTAAATTTACCTGGATCGGGGAGAGCCCGTACAAATCAGGCATGAATAATAATATTCTTTATAGCAAGATTACATTTATTTGTTTACAAAGTAGCACATGAATTGTCATCAATGGAATACAGGCTTAACATAAATTATACCAATTATACCTAGACTTACTTATAGCGAATAAGCATCAATATATATATTACCTGATATTGTAGCTGCTTCACCTTCTCCATTCGGGGGGGACACGTATCAGTGATAAGGGAGCAATATTGAGGCTTGCATTGCAGGAGGTGTACGTCCATCTTGCCCTAGAATAGCTCCCCCCTCACTGAATGTGACCAGCTCCATTTATACCTTGCGCTGATGGCATGATCCAGCCGTGACCGTCAACCACAAGATATTCACTTCTTTCCTGTGTCTGTTTCCCTGGCTGAGGATGTGGTTTAATTTCAGATCAGCTCATGATTTCATCATAACGGCATAATGTGAAAAAGAGGAAGTCGCCCTTTTTGTATTTCAACTGAGAACTGATCATTTATATGGAATAATGAATGACAAGACCTGTGGTCACTATATTCTAATTATGATTACCTGTTCTATACCTGTTACTATCCACATCCACACACTATTCTTATCACATTGGTATCACAGGGATAAGTAAAGAGTCTCCGTGACCTCAAGGAACACCGGATTTTGGCCATGCCAGTGGAAAGAAGGACACCGGAATTTTGACACAGTCTTCACTCATTTGATATAGTAAACACGTTAAGAAAATGGAGTGAATTACCTATATGGACTACATGCTAGAGATGGGCTGCATGTTACCAAGACTGGAAAACATATTTGGAAGTCGCCCTGTTAAACTCATCAGGAGAATTTTACACTAGAACAATGTGGGAAGGGAAGCAAACGGTCAGGGAAAGCCATACAGCTGACAAACACTATTGAGAACTCTGCAAATAGAAGTGGAAAGGAAGAACAACAACATCTGAATAATAAAAATATTGGCGAAAGAGAAGATAAACCAATCACAAACTAAAATGTTTCTATGTAGAATAAAGTCTGCCACTTGTTCTTCCATAAAGGTGTTTAAGGATCAAAGTCCATAAACATACAGTTGTGGCCAAAAGTATTGACACCCCTGCAATTCTGTCAGATAATCCTCAGTTTCTTCCTGAAAATGATTGCAATCACAAATTCTTTGCTATTATTATCTTCATTTAATTTGTCTTCAATAAAAAAACACAAAAGAGAATGAAGCAAAAAGTAAACATTGATCATTTCACACAAAACTCCAAAAATGGGCCGGACAAAAGTATCGGCACCCTCAGCCTAATTCTTGGTTGCACAACCTTTATCCAAAATAACTGCGATCAACCGCTACCGGTAACCATCAATGAGTTTCTTACAATGCTCTGCTGGAATTTTACACCATTCCTCTTTGGCAAACTGCTCCAGGTCCCTGATATGTGAAGGGCGCCTTCTCCAAACTGCCATTGTTACATCTCTCCACAGGTGATCTATGGGATTCAGGTCTGGACTCATTGCTGCCACCTTAGAAGTCTCCAGTGCTTTCTCTCACACCATTTTCTAGAGCTTTTTGAAGTGTGTTTTGGGTCATTGTCCTGCTGGAAGACCCATGACCTCTGAGGGAGACCCAGCTTTCTCACACTGGGCCCTACATTATGCTGCACAATGTGTTGGTAGTCTTCAGACTTCATAATGCCATGCACACGGTCAAGCAGTCCAGTGCCAGAGGCAGCAAAGCAACCCCAAAACATCAGGGAACCTCCGCCATGTTTGACTGTAGGTAAGTTACAGGTGCTGTTAATTACACAAATTACAGAAGCATCACATGATTTTTCTAACAGTGCCAATACTTTTGTCCACCCCCTTTTTTATGTTCGATGTGGAATTATATCCAATTTGGCTTTAGGACAATTCTTTTTGTGTTTTTTCATTGAAGACAAATTAAATGAAGATAATAATAGCAAAGAATTTGTGATTGCAATCATTACAGGAAGAAACTGAATATTATCTGACAGAATTGCAGGGATGTCAATACTTTTGGCCACAACTGTACATCATAAATTCAGGGCTATACAGCCCCCATGCCTGTTCCTAAACAAATGCACAAAACCTGGGCAACAAACAAGGAGAATTGGAGCTACTAACACAGGAAAATAAATATGTCATTGAAATAATTGAAACTTGGAAGGACGATACACGTGATTGGAATGAAAGGTTAGAAGGATTTAACTTATTTGCAAGAAACAGGCTTAATAAACGGAGAGGATATGTCACATTGTATGTTAGAAAAGAATATATTTCCACGGAGATTGAAGCTTCAGAGACCAGGAGTTCTATGGGAACTATTTGAGTAAGAATACAAGGAGAGAACAATGGAATGGACAGCATTGTAGACGTTTACTACAGGCTGCCTGGCCAAGCTGAAGATATGAATGAGCGCTTTAGGCATCAGATGGCTAAATTCTCTAAAAATAATATGACAGTGATCATGGGAGATTTCAACTATTTAGACATTGGTTAGGAATCTCAGGAGAACCTAACAGGCCCAGCACATTCTTATCTTCTCTTGCTGACAATTTTATCTTCCAAAAGGTAAAGGAGAAAACAAGGGGATCTGCTACCTTGGATCTAATCCTTTTAAACAGGGAGGAAGTGGTTGAGGAGGTAAGGGTGGCTGGGACCCTAGAAGGCAGCGATCATGCTATTATAGAGTTTTGGATAACTAGAGGACAAAGATCTGTGAAGACTCAGACTTCAAGGTTGGATTTCAGAAAGGTAGATTTTAAGGGACTCAAAGAGGATAGGGGGGATCCAATGGCTGGATGTCCTTAAGGGCAGAAATGTCTAGGAAGCATGGTGTGAAAAATCGTTACCATGTTAGCCAGTAGATAGAAAAATATTGGAATCTGGGAGTCCTCAGTGGTTGATAACTTTTAATGGCTAACTACAAAGGTGGTAATTGAAGCAAGTTTTGGGACACTATGGCCCCTTCATCAGGCTGATGATGACATAAATTCTGAAGACACATACATACATAAGCAAAAATGAAAGCGCGTTTGGTTATATCACAGATTCATGCGTCTTTATATAAAATGAAAGGACATTTTGAGATATCACATCTTCCAACAGACTCCATTGAACTGTTGACACTCTTAGGGCCCTTTCACATCAGCGTTTTTTAAAATTTGCGGCAGATGCGGTGAAAAAACCGCATCTGCCGCAACTGCCGCATAACGGTTCCACTTGCGGCACGGTTGCGGTTTTTTCCATAGGAAGTATAGGGGGACTTGCGGCAGATGCGGCAAGTGCGGTATTGCACTTGCGGCAGGTGCGGCAGAGAAAAAAACCGCGGCTTACTGCGGTTTTTTTCTCTGCCGCACCTGCCGCAAGTGCAATACCGCACTTGCCGCATCTGCCGCAAGTCCCCCTATACTTCCTATGGAAAAAACCGCAACCGTGCCGCAAGTGGAACCGTTATGCGGCAGTTGCGGCAGATGCGGTTTTTTCACCGCATCTGCCGCAAATTTAAAAAAACGCTGATGTGAAAGGGCCCTTATGTAAACTGCCTAGTACAGTTTAATGGATTTCCACACTTTTCACTCAGGAATTCCCAGGTCTCCACAGATCACTAATCATAGAACAATAATACAATTGATTCCTCTTATCTTGCATGTTTGACTTTACCTTCCCAGCTCCTCTACCCATCCCTAGCCTGACTCTGCTTTACATCACCTGTCACATTTACTACATCATGTAGCTGGTTTTTATTTTTTTTCCCTCTTACTTATGTATATATATATATGTGTCTTCAGAATTTGTGTCATTATTAGCCTGATGAAGGGGCCATAGTGTCCCGAAAGCTTGCTTCAATTACAATCTTTTCAGTTAGCCATTAAAAGGTATCAACCACTGAGAACTCTGATTCCAATATTTTTCCTTCAGGTAGGATGGGAAATTTAAAAAAATGAGATTCTCAAAGCACAATTGATAATGCCTAAAAAAGGGAAGAATAGGAAGCATTTGAGTAAAACAAAATTGATGAACAAAGAGATGCTAAAAAGGAAGAAAAATAATTATCAATTGGGAAGAGGGAGGCATATCTAAAGTAGACTATACTGCGTTCTGCAGGACTGAAGGGCGCACATTGACTGATGCTGATAATGAAGCTTGCAAGAGACTTTAAAAGCAATAAAGAAGGAATTTGGGGGTATGTCAAAAGTAAAAGAAAAATCAAAGATGTTATAGGATTTTTACAGAAAGAAAATGGTGAAGGGGTAAAAACAAATGATGTTGATAAGGCAGAACTTTTAAATTCCTATTCTGCGTCTTTTTTCTGAGTAAGTAAATGTAACAACTGATCTTCACTGTTCACTGTACTATTAAATGAATAGGAGAATCCAGGCTATTAACAGAGAGATAGTGAGGGAATACGTAGCTAACATAAATTAATTCAAGGTCCAGATAAATTACTCCCCAGGGTACTGAAGGAGATAGCAGAGGAAATTTTTCAACCACTCTCCATAATCTTTGAAAATTCTTGGAGAACAAGAGAAGTCCCAGAGGAGGACTGGAGAAGAGCAAGTGTTGTCCCTATCTCTAAAAGGGGAATAAGGTGGACCCAGAGATTTATAGGCCTGTGAGCCTGCCTGAATTCTATACCAGGAAGGATGTTTGAACAAATTATATTTTTAAACATAATTTTTCTTCATTTTTTTTAAACATAACATTGGATAGAATAACAGCATCGCATAGGATATAGCATAAGCAATGACTCTGTAAATAACCAAAAGTAGATATACAAATCTTACTTGTCAGACAACAGGTCCGCATAATATTTTAAATAATATATGGATACATAAATAGATCACCGTCAATGCCTTGTAACACAAATTTTGGGGAAATAATAAGAGAAAAGAAAAGCCAGGCTGAATACATTGTTCCAATGTAATATATGCTGTATCTTTGAAGGTCCCTTCACACACACAGCAATTTTGCTAGGCAATTTCACTGGCAATTTGCTGGTTGCAGTGAAATCATGGACACATTGTTCCATTTGTACACAGCAACACAATAGAACAATGTGTCCATGATTTCACTGCAACCAGCAAATTGCTAGTGACATTGCCTAGCAAAATTGCTGTGTGTGAAGGTACTTTTAGAGACATATCTGGAATGGTTCCCAAGACCCCTAACATCCCGCTCAGATCCTCCAGACGATACCATTCTGTGTGGCGGAAGGGCCTAATCCTCAATATTTCATGAGCGCTATAATGAAAACCAATGAACATTTTCCACAGCGGAAAAACTTTATCTGAAGATTTTTCTTTATTCTTTTCCGCCTCTATTAATTCAATTCTCTGTAATCATTTCAATTTGGGATGTTATATCACCATTGATGGGACGCTTTGTTTAAGCCATTCGCCAAATAAACCACATAAGACCACAACTAAAAATGTATAAACTGTCTATCCAATGGGATATTAGAGTATCAGTTAAGGGCCCGTTACATGCTGCGATGTGGCAGCGATCCAACCAACGATGTGGATCGCCGCCACATCTTGAACTGATCGCTGGTGAGCTGTGACACAGGCAGACTCATCGGCGACCAGTGGATCAGCGACATAGTGGAAAAGAATAAAATATTCTTTCCACGATGTCTAGCTCCCGCTGCCAGGCTGCGGTAAGCTGGAGCAGGCTGGTAACCATGGTAAACAGCGGGTATCTAGGCAGCGTGCAGCGCCTAGTTGCCCGCTGTGTACCTTGGATAACCAGTCTGTAAGCGGAGAAGGCTGGTAACTAGAGTATACATCGGGTAACTAGGCGCTGCATGCTGCCTACATACCCGCTGTTTACCATAGTTACCAGCTCCCAGTGCTTGCTGTGCAGCACTGGGAGCTTGTTCATTGTTGGTCTCCCGCTGTCACACGCGCCGATGCTGGGTGCCCAGTGGGAGACCAACAATAGATTTATGGTCCTGTCCATAAATCTGCGATTAACGACGTTTATGTTGATACGTGTCACACACAACGATGTTGTTTCGACATTGCTGCAGCGTCACCAAACCACTGACCTTGCAACGATATCGATCACAATATTGTTGTGTATAACGGGCCCTTTAGTCTCCTGTAGCCAATCTATCACATGTCTAAAATTACTTGCTATGTTGTAGGCTCTGACATTTGGAAAATTGATTCTCACTTTTACTTCTACTTAGCATCAGTTTTCCCAATGCGATTCTGGGCCTTTTACCTGCCCAAATAAAATGGGTGAAAGCTCTATTTATCTTGTTTATATCTAGATGTTTGAGTATCAGAGGAAATGTCTGTAGTCAGTATAGGAGTCTGGCAAAGCTGATCATTTGAATTAAATGGCATCTTCCCAGAAGAGATAGTGGTAGATCCTGCCATCTCTGAAATTCTCCTAACATTTTATCAGAGGTGTATAATTTAGTTAATATAGTTGTGCCGGAAGCCTGCCTATCTTAATTCCCAGATAGGTGATATGTGTCTTTGCAATATGTAGTTCTATCCCTAGTTTCTGCCATTGTTCCGCAGGTGTTTTTTCCCCCAATTTAAAAGAGTTCGCTCTTGGTGATATTGACCTTATAGCCCGAGTATTCCCACAATTTCTGGATAAACTGAAAGATATTTCCTAATTTTTCCAGTGGCCGGGACAAGAACAAGATGACATCATCTGCAAATAATGCTATTTTAGTGTTGCTAGCGCCCACCTCGATTCCCTCAAATGGATCTGATTCTTCCATAGGCCGAGCAAAGGGCTCTAATGCCAAGTTGAACAGCAGTGGTGACATCGGGCACCCTTGCCTGGTCCCTTTTATATAGAATAAATGGCTCAGAGAGGAAGCCTGTCATGTGTCTTCTAGGTCTTGGGTCCGTATATACCCTCTAGGTATATTCTAAAGTTGCCCTTTATGTTGAACGAGTCCAGAGTCGCCTCCAGCCATTGTCAGCTAACAATCAAAAGCTTTCTCTGCATCCAGAGCCAGCAGAGTCGGTCTCTCTTCCAACTGCATGCGGCGACCCACCCCGTCCAACACAGTACCTTTCGTATGATTTTCACCACCGCCCTGCCCTTAATGAATCCTACTTGTGCAGGGTTCACCAGTTGGGGTAATCTGCCAATCTGTCCGCCATTATTTTTGACAATCTTCTGGTCTACGGTTTTGCCAACTCTTCTGACACCAATTGTTTTGGCAAGTAATGAATGGGCTCAGATATGGCTTTAAAGAAAGCTATTAATGTTTATTATAACAATTAAATGTTTTTTTTCAAGAAAATAATAACTAATATTTAAATGATTACAAAACTAATGATTAAATGATTAGGTTATAAATAATCAAATGATTACAGAGAATAGGAAATAGTGTGAAATTGCATGCAGTTTTGCATAATATAAGATTACAAAGGTAAGATACCTGAATTACACACTACACAGAAACACAAAATAGAGTTAACCTCTTCCCAAACCATGACGTTACACAAACGTCATGAAAGTCGGTGACTTTCCAACCCATGATGTTGTTCAACGTCATGGCGGTTACCGCGGCACCGTTGCCACAGTAACCACCATCGGGCCCCGGGCTTGAGGTCAGGTTGGGGTGGATTCCCCACCTCCAGGATCGCGGTGATTGGCTGTTTGAACAGTCAATCACCGTGATCCTCTGACACCTATGGAAGGGGCTGTGAAGCAGCTCTGATGGGAGTGATCATCCCATCGGATCGCTTCCATCAGAGCTGGAAGGTGCGGGCACGGCCTCCAGCTCTGACTGATGGGAGTGATCATCCCATCAGAGCCACTCCACAGCCACCCTGCACCTGATCCCCGCCACTCCAGATCTCCGCCCCTGCTACCTCCTCACCTCCCTCCCGCTCTGATCCTCATCTCTGCCCCCCTCTTTCCCCTCCTGCCCCCCTCCGTGCCCTGTGCTTCCCCGCTGCCTCCACATACCTCCGTTACCCACAGCCACCTTTCCTGCAGCTCCTCAGCTGCTGACAGCTGAGGAGCTACAGAACACTGGTCACCAGGATGCCAGGAGGATCGGTGAGGGGAGTATGGATAGATGGGTGTATGTATGGATGGGTGGAATCATGGTGCACAGTACGGCAGATCACTGCCATACAGTGCACCATGACTCTGACCCCAGAGACTACAACAAGGGATCAAGTGTCCTCTTGTACTCTGTGGGGTTACGGTGATCATTGAAATACAGTGCACCATCATTATGACACCAGACTACAAGAGGACACTTGATTCCTTATTGTAGTCACTGGGGTCACGGTGGTGATGCACTGCATGGCAGATCATTGCCATACAGTGAGTGCACCATGACTGACCCCAGGGACTACAACAGGGGATCAAATGTCCTCTTGTAGTCTGGAGTCAGTGGTTGTGCACTGTATGGCAATGATCTGCCATACAATGCATCATCACCATGACCCCACAGACTACAACAAATGGACACTTGATCTCTTGTTGTAGTCTCTGGGGTCATGGTGATGGTGCACTGTATGGCAGATCATTGCCATACTGTGCACCGTCACTGACACCAGAGACTACAATAAGGGATCAAGTGTTCTCTTGCAGTCTCTGGGGTAACAGTGATGGTGTACTGTATGTCAATGATCTACCATACAGTACACCATTAATATGACACCAGAGACTGCAACAAGAGGACACCTGATCCCTTGCTCCAGTCTCTAGATGTAGCAGAGGTGATCGAGAATTGTGGAAGCATCGCTTTGGACTATGTCGGATAATAATAAAGATGAAGTCTGAATTTTGTGTGTGTTTTTCTTTTTCACCTCACTGGGGGACCCAGGACCATGGGTGTTTTGCTGCTTATCCATAGGAGGCGACACTAAATGTGAAAACAGTAATCTCCTCCCCTGCAGTATACACTCCCTGGCTGGGCCCAGCCACACCTGCTTTAGCTTAGTGTCTATAGGAGGCACATCTTTTCAAGAATTCTCACTATACGGGCAATGGCACCCCTCTGGGGACCGCTTTCCCAAAACCATCAACAGGCAGGAACGCGGAGTGTCGCCTCCCTGTACCCCCTCCTGCAACGAGTGATCTTCGGGCTGTGCTTCAGATTATCCGTTTGGGCGACGGATCCCACGGGCACCAATTTCCCACAACCTGCTGCAGACCCATATCATTCCCTTATCGACTTCCGGCTCTCCTCAGCCCCCTACCAGGGCCCCGATTTGAGAAATACGCAGAAACTGTTATAGCGAGGAACTGTAAGCTGGGCCTGCCATCCACTTGGCTCCCAGCCTGCCATATGACAGCCTGGGTTGAGACTGTTTTTTCTCACATTCACATTTTTCCTCATGATTCCTCCCTACCGTCTCACTCTTCTATAGAGAATCCTTTCCTTAAAGCTCTTCTTTTTCTTCAATGTGCCCGCCTACACCGGCCCCTCGCCATCCCCAACTTTACCGCCAGGTAAGTGCCATTTCTTGGCCGTTGCCGGCCGTTTTTAGCACTCTTCCATGTGGCCACACCCCCTGTAGCGATGCAGCTCCACCCAGAGACCGGTGACTGCGCCCCCGATGACATCCTACATCGTCATGTGGGTGCGGGTACCGCCCAACACGCCCCCTCTAGAGCACACGCTCTGTCCACATTTTGCGGTGCCGCCCATTTCTTTCCCTCTCTCAGCACCGCATGACAGAGAGAGGACATCACTCAGACCTCTACATTCTTCCTCAGCGGCCTGTACCACTACGGCCTCCCTCAGCGGCCTGCTCCAACACCGGGAGACAGGACCATCGGCAACATTGGATGAGGCACATCCTTTTTTCTTTACTGGCTGCTCACACCTGCCACTGCTTAGCAGCAGCATTGCTCCTGCAGCGTTGCTCCTTCTCACAGCACTGCACCCCTGCAGCCTCTTGTATATCACATTATGCATACTTCAAAGGGATCAAAGACCTGAAAACCTCATACAATATAGTATTCCTCCTGTACCACCTGTCATGCAGAGCTCCCACGCAAGCATACCACTCTTTATCGCCAGTCCTGTACCCCTGAAGCCCCCCAGGAGCTCTCCGCCACCGTTACTGCCTCTGCCAGCAGCCCAAAGCCCAGGGCTCCCAGTCCACCAGATTTGGCACTATACCTGTCCCAATCTATGGAAAAGCTGTTTTAAAACCTGGTATAGGCTATGCAATGCGCCCCCCCCTTCACACAGACACACCACTGGCCCCCCAGACGGGGTGCAGGCGGACGACCCCTCCATAGAGGGCCCTTCTGGTAGCAGCAGGACACGTACGACATCTCACATCTGCAGCAGTGGTCAGAAAATGGTCACACAGACACATGTCTCCCGTGTCCTCTCACAGCTCTCATGGATCCCCATCGAGGGTTCAGGGACCAGGCTATCCTACAGGTTCCATTGTATCGGACGAGCCAGAGGAGGGGGAATGCTGCCTATACCAGGATGATACCCTGGATTTAGACTCCCTCAGTGATCAAGCCGCTATTGATGCCCTCATAGCAGCGGTTGAACGTGGAAGACATTACGTCCACAAAACCTGACCATGCAGTGTCTTTTATGTGAGCTAAAAAGCCACAAAACGTTTTTGCAGACCATCCGGAGTTTCAGGCTGTCCTAACTAAGCAAAGAGAGAAACCTGACAGGCGCTTTGGTAACCGCAAGGCCATTGAGTCTTGGTACCCCTTCGCTATCCTCATGGGCTGGGCAGATTCACCATCTGTTGATCTCCCCGTTTCCCGCCTTGCTGCAAAAACATTGCTATCATTGCCTGGCGGATCCTCGATTAAAGATCCGCCTGACAGACAAGTGGAGCAGCTTGCCCGCTCCGCCTTTGAGGCAGCGGGATCTTCTCTCTCGCCAGGTTCTGTTTCATTTTCTACAATTCCACATTTTCTTTGACTGGCACTTCTTCTCTTTGTTGCTACGATTGGGCAACAAAAATCCACCCTGCGACCAAAGCCTTGATTATCAAGAGGCTGAAGACCAGATCCACTGCAGAGGTGGCTGACACCTTTAATTTGTGCCAGCATCAAGTACAAAGAATTAAAAAAAGATTTGAAGAGACTGGAGATGTGTTTGACAAGCCCAGGTCCGGCAGACCCCGCAAGACAACTGCTCAGGAGGAACGTTTGTTGGTTAGAAAATCCAAAGCAAGCCCCTCTTCCACTGCAGCAGAGCTCCAACAGGCCTGGTCACCTCAAGTCCCTGTGTCAACTAGAACAGTTTGTAGGATTCTGTCTCAAAATGGCCTCTATGGTCGAATCAGTGTCTAGAAGCCAGCACTAAACAAAAGGCAAATAAAAAACCGTGTGGCATTTGCAAAGTCCCACAGCCTGCTAAACGCAGGAAAAGTGGTAGAAGGTGGATTTCTCTAATGAATCTTTAGTAAAATTACACCACAGCCACCGCACTACTGCAGGAGACCTACTGGAGCCCGTATGGATCCAAAATACACCCAGAAAACAGTTAAATTTGGTGGTGGAAAGATCATGGTCTGGGGTTACATTCAGTATGGGGGTGTGCGAAACATTTGCAACGTGGAAGGCAATATCAATAGCCTAAAATATCAAGATGTATTAGCTACCTCTTACATTCCAAATAATAAAAGGGGTCAAATTCTGCAGCAGGATAGTGCTCCATCTCTACAACAAAGTTCCTCCAGGCAAAAAAGATCAAGGTGCTCAAGGACTGGCCAGCCCTGTCACCAGACATGAACATCATTGCACATGTTTGGGGTGGGATGAAAGAGGAAGCTTGGAAGACAAAACCAAAGAATCTAGATGAACTCTGGGAGGCATGTAAGACTGCATTCTTTGCCATTCCTGATGACTTCATTAATAAATTGTATGAATCATTGTTGAACCACATGGATGCAGTCCTTCAAGCTCATGGAAGTCACACAAAATATTAAATATAACTCCAATAGTACCACAACTTCATTCACCAATGTTATGTAACATATATTTGTATTTTAAGTTAATTATTTGTTTGAATATCACATTACTTTCTGTGGGCGACAAAACTTTTGTCTTCCCAAAATCTGACCATTCTGTGTTCATTAAATGATCAATATTTCAGCATTGAGGACAATTTATTTTCTTAACCTAAACCACATTTGGGAGGGTTTTAGCTTTCAAAAGAGAAATTTATACAACCAATGGATGAATTTAACGTCCGGTTATAAGCTATTATTTACATAACATGGATAAGCAACATAACGTTTGTCAGGGACTGTATATATATACAGGGTGAGCCATTTATATGGATGCATCTAAATAAAATGGGAATGGTTGATGATATCAACTTCCTGTTTGTGGCACATTAGTATATGGGAGGGTGGAAACGTTTCCAGATGGGTGGTAACCAGATGGGAAGTCGGCCATTTTGGATCCAACTTTATTTTTTTCAATGGGAAAAGGGTCATGTGACACATCAAACACATTGAGAATTTCATAAGATAAACAAATGTATGCTTGGTTTTAACATAACTTTATTCATTCCTGAGTTATTTACAAGTTTACGACCACTTATAAAATGTATTCAAAGTGCTTCCCATTGTGCTGGATTGTCAATGCAACCCTCTTCTCCCACTCTTGACTTACTGATAGCAACACCGCAGAAGAAATGCTAGCACAGGCTTCCAGTAACCGTTTCAGATGCGGCACATCTCGTATCTTCACAGCATAGACAATTGCTTTCAGATGAGTGATGAGGCAAACTTTTTTTGTGAATAATGAAGTTAATAAACAAAACAGCGCTATTGGTCTGACACTAACCCACAATGGATAGATACCTCCAAGACTTGTTGGAACACAGAAATTGATGGTATGGTGTGGTATATGGGGTATAAAGATAGTGGGGCCATTCTTCTTCAATGGAAACCCCAATGTCACAGGATATCTGAAATTGCTACATGATTCAGATATCCAGTGGCCACCTTGGTCATCCCCATCTGGAAAAGTTTTCCCCCTCCCATATACAAATGTGCCACAAACAGGAAGTTGATATCACCAACCATTCCCATTTTCCGATCGCCATGATAGCACCCACATGAGAGAGGGGATCCACCCACAAGGACAGGAAAGCTACAGATAAAAAGGGCGGGACCCCTTGCTTCCTCAGTTGGTTTCCTGTCCTTGAGGGGAACCCACAGATGAAGAGGATTACCTGTGGTCCCGACGCTCCTGTGGGTGAGATAATGGCAGCAGGATCCGGGGCCGCAGTGGCAGCGTTGGGAGAGCCAGGCATCACTCTCCCCCCTTGTCTGGGTGCCTCCCAACCCAGGTTCCGGGTGGTGCCGCCATTGGTTGCTGAGTGCGGGACTGGCGGCTGCGATGGAGCAGAGCAGCAACCCGGTGGCTGGAACGGCGGCTTCCGGGAGCCCATGTACGCATGCGCAGGGATGACGCACGCACATTCCCGGAAGTAGCGATGACGTCTTCCGGTACACGGCGGCGCGGGAATTTAACAGGCAGGATGTGCCTGTGAGGTATGTGCAAATGTCGTCCTCCACAGGAGAGGAGCACTAGAAAGGGGCAGAATGCACAGGCAGCCTCAGCAATGGGGGCAGCGAAGGTATCCAAGGATACAGAAGGCAGGAAGAAGGTGGAGAAGTCTGCCAAGTCCAGCAGCATGACTGCTCCTGCAGAGCCTGTACCGGGGGTGTCAGCTATGGGGATGTGCATAATTTCTCCTATAGTCTGATGTACGGTTTTCTGTGTTTTTTCCCCTCATTTCTTCCTGCACTCCTTTTTCTCCTTCTCTTCTGTTCCCTGATGGCCAGGGTAGAAAGAGGAGTGATAAAGTTAAGCACATAGCTGCAGAGTGGCAGCTCTGGCAGCAACCATGTAGCAGTGCATCTCCTGCACTATGCCCCACATACCCAGCCATGGCTTTGGGCTCAATCCTAAGCTGTACATCATCCAAGGCATTTTCTATAGATGACACAGGCTGGCCGCCAGCTCTCCCCCTGGCAGGCCCCGTGCCCTGGAGACTGTGGGTCACTAGTCATTGTCATTAGTCAACAGTGTTCTTTGTGTACAGTCCCCTGCCAGACAGTTGTCTAAAACGTCTGTGTCAGGTATATATCACACAGGCCCTGGATGAGGAAGCCCCATTACGTACGGCTGTCCTCAGGTCCTTTATTCAGGTCGAAATCAGTCACTCCCTTAGTTATCTTCAACAGCCTATTGTGTCCCTCGGGCCAGTCATGACTCGGCCAGGATGTGAGTCCGATAGGGTCTCCCGTGTAGAAGGGTTACTTGACACATCCAGGTCGGGATCTTCTTCTGAGGATGAAGGTGGCTCTTGCTTTCCTCTTCAAGAGATGGATGACTTAGTCAAAGCGGTTCGTTTCACGATGGGGATTACGGACAGCAGGGAAGTAAGGTCTGGGAGTGGTCCAAGGTCCCAAAGGTGGAGGCTGCGGTAGCTACCTCCTCCACAGCCAATGTATTGCCTCTTGAGGATAGGTGTCTGCTTAAGGTCCCTTCGGACCATAAGGCAGAGGCGCACTTGAAACCGGGCTGGGAAGCTTCGCTGAGGGGATTCAGGCCAGCGATTGACTACACCTGTGTGGCCGTTCTCAGATGGTATGGCGGGACCAATTAGAGGAACAAATGCAGTTGGGAATGCCTAGGGAGCGGTTGTTGGCCTCTATCCCTCAGTTGCGGAGTGGCTCAGCCTTCAAGGCCAATGCCTCAGCAGTTCCTTCTGGTTGGCGGCCAGGTCTGCGGGTCTCTCCAATTTTGTCTGGAGGGCGTTGTGGCTGAAGGAATGGAAAGGCGATGCACACACAAAAAGTTAGTTTTATGCCATCCTTTGTAAGGAGAAGTACCTCTTCGGCTCTGTCTTAGATGACATCCTGACAAAGGCTGGGGAAGTAAAGAAGGGTTTACCACAACCGTTTCGTCCTCATTATAGGCGAGCATTCAGAAAAAAAGCTGTTTTCTCGCCGGCACTTGGACTCCAGATGGGATACGTACGGAAAGAAGCAGGAAGGTGCCTTCTATGGGGGTTCTTCGGGCTCCAAACAGAGGCCCCGTTACCGCTCATGTAGACCCTCCAGTAGGGGGTAATTATTGGCTTTTTCTCACAATTGGTCCCTTATTACATCTAGTCGTTTGCTCCTCATCCTGGTGTCATCAGGGTTAAAGCTGGACTTTGAGAGGGTCCCAAGGGACTTTTTTCTTTGAACTTCCTTGTGTGATCGGGGTCGTCGGCATTTATTGGAATCTGAGGATACGGGTACTAGTTGAGGTTCCTGTGGGCCAGGAAGGGAGGGGCTTTTATTCCTCTCTGTTTCTGGTACCCAAGCCGGATGGTTCCTTTAGGAGTTTCATTAATTTGAGACAGTTGAACTCCTGCCTTAGATTTCGCTTGTTTAAAATGGAGTCCATTCAATCCGCTATTTCAGAGGTCCCCAACTCCAGGCCTCAAGGCCCACCAACAGTGCAGGTTTTCAGGATCTCCTTAGTATTGCACAGGGGTTGGAATCATCACCTGTGCAGATGATCACATTAGCACCTGTGCAATACTAAGGAAATCCTGAAAACCTGCACTGTTGACGGGCCTTGAGGCCTGGAGTTGGGGACCTCTGCGCTATTTGACTTCTATTTCCTAGGTGCTGGATGGTATTAGATCTCAAGGATGCCTATTATCCTTTGCCAGTTCATCCAGACCTTCAGCAGTATCTGCGGGTGGCGGTGTGTCTCAATGGTCAGGTTCGCCATCTCCAGTTTGCCGCCATGCCATTCGGGTACTCCATGGCTCCTCGCCTATTTACCAAGGTGTTGGGGGTTGATGACCTGGCCAAAGTCTCGTCTTATTCCTACGAGAGAATTGTCTTTTTTGGGTCCTCTATTAGATTCCCTTGCTCAGAAATGTTATCTGCCAGAGGATATGCTACAGGCTCTCCAGAAGAATATCGGCAACATCATGGCCGATCCCAACCTATCCTTAAGATATCCTCACATCTTTGACCCATCAAGTTACTGGGATACAGGCTGAGATCAGCAGCATAAAGGCTGCCATGCAGACAGCTGAGGTGCGCACAGGAGAAGTGGAGGAGCGTGACCATACAAACAGCTCAGAATAAGCTTGATAAACAAATGGCTGAAGTGATGGCTAAAAATGCCGATTTAGAGAACAGATCACGTCGAAATAATGTCAGGATAGTGGGGGTTCCAGAAAAAGTGGAAGGAGCCAACCCCACAGAATATATTGAAAACTGGCTGCTGGAAAAATTTGGAGTAGACAAATTGTCCAAAGTATTTGTGGTGGAGAGAGCCCATAGGGTCCCGATCAGACACCAGACTCCGGGCGCAGGTCCCCGGGGTATACTGGCTAAGCTGTTAAACTACGGAGACACCATTCTCCGTACAGCCAGAAATATCAAACATATGACGATAGACGGGCAGAATATTTCTTGTTACACGATTTGCAGGATGATGTGGACTTGAGCATTTCGGTAAAGGTGCATGGAGATAAGAAATGTTTTATATAGTTATGTTTATATATAAGGTGGGAAAGGCCTTGGAAAAAGAAACTGTTTTACTTTTTGTTGGTGTTGTGGTGGGACTATACGGCTGGAAGGATAGGTCGGTTTAATCCACCCACTCTCTATTTGAGGGGGACAAAAACGAAGGAGTTGGAGGAGGTGGGGTGAAGAGGATAGGAGATCAAGGGAAGTTGGATATCGGTATATTGGTAGAGGTGGGGAGGTGGAGGTGAAGGAGAGGGGGAGACAGCGTCAAGATAATTTGAGAGGTTGGTTCAGTATAAAAGCACTGATTTTGTTGCAAGATGGCAAGAATACTTAAAATTCTGAGTTCTACAAATAAGAAGGAAAAGAAGCGCACATAGAGTAATACCTTCGGGTTTGATGGTCACACGGACTCCCACAATACAGACTCACCTGGTCTGGTTGTGAATGGTCACAACTCCCTTGGACAAGCACGTATGGTCGCAGCAGGCTCCCGGCAAAAAGTAAGGATCCACTTGGAGAAAATGTCCTGATGAAGTGGCCTGTTTGCCACGAAACGCGTAGACTGAATAAACAGAGTGTGTGTGTTTAATTGGAAGAAGCGGCACTCACGGATCTAGTTCCAAGCTATTTATTTATCCAAATTACAGGATACATCCATCAGGGAGGGTGTGCAGGGAGGGGCAGCATGAGCAACGAAATCCGTTTCGAGGACAATTCCTCTTCTACGGGCTCTCAGTGTGTGTTTTACTCTGTTACTCTTATTGTGGTCAGCGCGGCTTCTATCCATCCGGTTCTATTTTCTCCAAGTGGGTCCCTAAAATTCTGAGTTGGAATATCTGAGGGTTGGCGGACCGAGGAAAACGGGCAGCCATTTTACAAAATGTTATGGTTTATAAACCTTCAATAATATTCCTCCATGCTCTGTGATGACCCAAACTCATCTCTTATGATCATCACACTCCTAGGACAGATTAAATACAAAAGTACGATGGAACGGCATCACTATCCCTGCGTGTCTACCTTGAGCTGCCGAGCCCACTACTTTCCCCACCCACAACTGGCTGAGCCTAAAAAAATCCCCTCTACAATCTACTAGCTACACTACAGTGCCAGTAAATGGCGCTTTTATGAGTGCGCCATTTTCTAGGTTGGCTCCGGGCTGCAAATGCCTTACCATGCTGAGGATTCCAGCCCCCGGCTGCTCGACCAAAAATGTAAAGCTCCACATCGTTTTTTTTTTTTTTTAAATTGACAGGTAAAACTAGGCAGCTGGGGTTTGTGACAGCCTGTACCTGCCTGCTGTTCCTGGCTGGCAACAAAAATAAGCCAAAGCCCTACGTCATTTATTTTAAACATTTTGTAAAGAAATAATTTAAAAAAATTTATTTTTTATTACCAGCTAGGTTAAACTAGGCAGATGGGGGTGGGTGACAGCCCACACCTCCCTGCTGTACCTGTGCTGGTGACCAAACATGCAGTGCAGCACCACGTCACACTATGGCATCTTGAAACCCTTTTTTTTTTCCACCAGCCTAACCTAGCTTTATTCACAGTCTGTTTTTTCTTTGCAGATTTCTGGAAGGACAAAATCTGCACCACTATTATCTAGTTGGCATATAGCCTGAGGGTATGTTCACACAATCAGTATTTGCAGCTGTTTGGATGCAGCATGTTATCACTACATCTAAACTGCTGCTTTGTACAGTACAAGCAGAGTGGATGGGATTTACAGAAATCGCAGGGTTAACTGACCCGCGTGGCGGCTTCCTGTGCTGCCGATTGACCGCATGTCAATTTGGCGCTGCAAAGTGGGAGGCAATCTCTGTGGATGAATACAAGGAAAAGCGGCCGTGCTCTGAAAATGACCATGGGTATAGGTGGCTGTGTTCATCTGCGGAGATCCACATCATCCCTGCAGGAGAGATGTCCAGGACACAGCGTCTGCGGATCGTGTGCACAGGCCCTAAAAGTGAGAAATTGTGTTACAAAAATAAAATGTTCACTATGACGACCTATTGTTACCAAATTCTGTGAAGTACCTGTGGGTTCCGAATGCTCACTATCTCCCTGTATAAAATCCTCGAGGGGGTCCAATTTCCAAAATGTGGTCACTTGTGTTTTTTTGTTGTTGTTTAGGCCCCCCAGGGGTCCTGCAAATGCAACATGGGGCTCACAATCTATTTCAGCTTTTCCAAAGTTCCAATATTACTTCTTTCCTTCTGAGCCCTTCCATTTGTCTAAACAGAACTTTTTGTCTACATGTGGGGTATTGTTGCGATCATAAGAAAGTCGGTAACAAACTGTGGGGTCCATTCTTTGGCATTACCTCTTAAAATAAGGGAAAAATTTGGTGCTAAAACAACACTTTCGTGAGAAAAAGAACATTTTCAATATGCCGACCTATTGTTATCAAATTCTGTTAAGTACCTGTGGGTTCAAGATGCTCACTATGCCCCTAGATATAATCCTTGAGGGGTGGTTTCCAAAATGGGGTCACTTGTGGGGGGTTTCTGATGTTTAGGTATCTTATGTGTCTGGGAAATGCAAGTAGGTGTCCGTCGTCTATTTCGGCCAAATTTGCTTTCCAAAATTCAAATAGCGCTCCTTCCTTTCTGAGCCTCCCCTTTGTTCTGACCACATGTGGGGTATCAGCGGATTCAGAAGAAACTGGGTAACATATTTTGGCATCCAGTTTATCTTGCTATCCCTTGTTAAAGTGAATAAATTGAGGCTAAAGCAACAATTATAGGTAAACTATAAATGTATTTATTTTTTCATTCCACTTTGCATTCATTCCTATGAAGCAGCTGAGGAGTTAATAATCTTCTTTAATGTGGTTTTGAGCAGGGCAGTTTTTGGAATGGTGTCACTTTTAGGTGTTTTCTGTCATGTAAATCAGATTAAGACAGCATCACCACAAGCGTAGGTGCAGGCAGAAAATAATATACTTACAGAAATGGTTATCTGCCGCGACACTACTATTTCATGATTAATGAAAATGAATGAGTGGCACTAGAAGCAAGAGGATCAATGGATATGATGTATAAGTGAATTGCAGAAACTGCCCTATGCTAAATATGATAAAAATGGAGATCTTCGTTCCAATAGTGGCCACTAGAGAGTAAGCTTGGCATCCACTTACAAGGAGCCTCCACTGCAAAGTCCTAACACTATGCCCTGGTGAAATTGTGAAATGTGAGTGGGTTTATATGCCCAAAGATGAAATTGGAAACAATGAATAGGTGTGTGTAGGGCTCACACAATGGTGTCCAAGTGTGGATACCAAACTAAGGAAAGGGGACGGGGAAATAATATAGTGGGAGCTCAGTCAAAAATAAGCAATATGTAAATCAAAGGCTCCTTGTAAGTGGATGCCAAGCTTACTCTCTAGTGGCCACTATTGAAACTAAGATCTCCATTTTTATCATATTTAGCATAGGGCAGTTTCTGCAATTCACTTATACATCATATCCATTGATCCTCTTGTTTCTAGTGCCACTCATTCATTTTCATTAATCATGAAATAGTAGTGTCGCGGCAGATAACCATTTCTGTCATGTAAACCCCTCAAAGTGACTTCAAATGTGATGTCGTCCCTAAAAAAATGGTTTTGCAAATTTGTATGTAGAGATGAAAAATTACTGATGAACTTTGAACCCTTATAACTTCCTAATTAAAAAAAAATGTATCCAAAATGGTGCTGATGTAAAGTAGACATGTGGGAAATGTTATTTATCAACTAGTTTGTGTGAGAACAGTGAGCTTAACAGAATAAAAAAAGGAAAAGTTGAAAATTGCAAAATTTTCACCAAAATTCCATTTTTTTTTCAGATATGCAAAAAATATTGTTCTAAATTTACCACTAACATGAAGTCCAATAAGTCGCGAAAAAACTATCTCAGAATCACTGGGATCCATAGAAGTTCCAGAAATATTACCCCAAAGTGACACTCGTCAAAATTGCAAAAAAATGGTTTCAACTGGGCAATACCCTACTGCACTATTTTATCCACAGCTACTGGTCATATTGAATGTTATCTTAGTGACCGCCGCTTGTGGAACTATGATGGGCAAGCTTGTCGTTAAAAGGTTTAAGAGCAGAAGTATCGCTTCAGGAAGGTAATAGGACCATAGAGACCTAAGGGTACCTTTACACGTTGCAACATGGCATGCAATTTCACTTGCAACTTAGTGGTTGCAGTGAAATCATGGACACATTGTTCCATTTGTATGCATCTTTACACGTCGCGATATCGCAACATCGATAAAAAGTCACAGTGTGGCTGTTGCAGTTGATATCGTTTGTGCGTTCTGTCGTGTAAATGGTCAATGCGACACAAAAACAACCCAACTACGATATTGCATGAAGATTGTGCAAGCCCTTCAACCGTACGATATTGTATAGGGGATGTGGCAGGATCGCGCTGTGTGACGGCGCAACTACGATTTGGAGCGCAACTTCCCCTATTCACTCCAATGTTAAATGGTCGTTCCCTGGGTTGCTCATACACAGCGTGGAAAAGGGGTGTACTATATCGTAGTTGCGTTGCCTGCCGATATCTCCCTGTGTGACGGCGCAACAACGATTTTGAGCGCAACTTCCCCTATTCACTCCAATGTTAATTGGTCGTTCCCTGGGTTACTCATACGCGTGGGAAAGGGGCGTACACCATCGTAGTTGCGTTGCCTGCCGATATCTCCCTGTGTGACATCTACTATGCGATCTTGGACAAGTGCCAAAAACATGCGCGCTCCCGTGAAGTTGTATGCAATATCGGAATGATATCACGACGTGTAAAGCGGCCCTAAGTTGCAAGTGAAATTGCATGCAATGTTGCGACGTGTAAACATACCCCAAGTCACAAGATGTCATGTACTATAACATGTATAAAAACTACTCAAAAGGCAGCATCAGAAAAAAACTTACCATCAGTAGCCAAATACAAAACCAACACTGCACTTAGCAGGATGCAGTCAGACCCCATTATGCAGAGTAAGCGCAGGTGCCTCTACCTACAAAGACATATGGGAGGTGACTTGCCATGCACATATTGGGCCTGCATAGGACGCCATTCACACTGACACATATGATGCGGAGTGTCTGACAGCTACCCATTAGTCCTGCCACCTGACCAAACGGGCCGCCCAGTACAATGTCTCCGCACCACTGGATGAACGGCACCCCATGGGGCCCAACCACACCCCGTGAACGATAAAGTGCAAAAAGTTGCTCTACATAATGGGGTCTGACTGCATCCTGCTAAGTGCAGTGTTGATTTTGTATCTGGCTGCTGATGGCAAGTACTATAAAATGTACTCTGAAATGTCTTGTGTGAATTCTTTTATACTTGTTAACACTTAATTTTTCAGTAAAACATTTTATAGCTTCTCTCCTGTGTGAATTCTCTCATGAATGATAAGATTTGATTTCCTATTAAAACATTTCCCACAATTTGAACATGAATATGGCTTCTCTCCTGTGTGAATTTTCTTGTGCGTAATAAGATTTGATTTCTCTGTAAAACATTTCCCACATTCTGAACATGAATGTGGCTTCACTCCTGTGTGAATTCTCTCATGTATAACAAGATGCGATTTAATGGTAAAACATTTCCCACATTCTGAACATGAATATAGCTTCACTCCTGTGTGAATTCTCTCATGTATAAAAAGTTGTGATTCCTTAGTAAAGCATTCGCCACATTCTGAACATGAATATGGCTTCTCTCCTGTGTGAATTTTCCTGTGGTTAATAAGATTTGAATTACCTGTAAAACATTTTCCACACTCTGAACATGTATATGACTTCATTCCTGTATGAATTTTCTTATGATTAACAAGATTTGAATTATCTGCAAAACATTTCCCACATTCTGAACATGAATATGGCTTCTCTCCTGTGTGAACTCTCTTATGCTTAACAAGCCCTGAATTATAAGTAAAACATTTCCCACATTCTGAACATGAATATGGCTTCTCTCCTGTGTGAAGTCTCTCATGTCTAACAAGATCTGATTTGAAAGTAAAACATTTCCCACATTCCGAACATGAATATGGCTTCTCCCCTGTGTGAGTTCTCTCATGTGTAACAAGAGCTGATTTATATGGAAAACATTTACCACATTCTGAACATGAATGTGACTTCTCTCCTGAGTGAATTTTCTCATGTGTAACAAGTTGTGATGTTTGTGCAAAACATTTCCCACATTCTGAACATGAATATGGCTTTCCTCCTGTGTGAATTTTCTCATGTCTAACAAGATGTGATTTTTCATTCAAACATTTCTCACTTTCTGAACATGAAAAGGGCTTCACTCTTGTGTGAATTCTCTCATGTATAAAAAGCTGTGATTCTTTTGTAAAGCATTTCCCACATTTAGAACATGAATACGGCTTCCCCCTTGAAGGAGCGATTTTATCTTCATTTTTTCTTCTGTGAGTTTTATTTTGTTTAACAGTCTGTGATAACTTTATTGAAGTATTATCTCTGAATTCATCAGATGATCGATCTTTACTGTGAACAGCTGGGGACATATCTAAGATGTTGGCATGTTGTGTACATGTTTCTTGTGTGATACAACAATCATCTGCTTTAAATTCCGAAGATATCAGATGTCCTTCAGAGCTCCTGGTACAGTCATCTGCAAAAAAATAAAAGTGAAGGTATTATTTTTTAAATAATATAACCTGAAATATTACATATACCTAAACATAGAAAATCCAATATAAATTACAAGGACCATAGCAAAATTGTATTAATTGATTACATGTGGTGAAGATTGCATAAACAATCAATTCTACTAATGTTCATTCCAGATGAAGTGTCGTATCCTGGTACCATTCTCCTGCTGAGTGATATAGTGGTGGTGTCCCGGTACCATTCTACTACTGCTGAGTGATATAGTTGTGGTGTCCCGGTATCATTCTACTACTGCTGAGTGATATAGTTGTGGTGTCCCGGTATCATTCTACTACTGCTGAGTGATATAGTTGTGGTGTCCCGGTATCATTCTACTACTGCTGAGTGATATAGTTGTGGCGTCCCGGTATCATTCTACTACTGCTGAGTGATGTAGTTGTGGCGTCCCGGTACCATTCTACTACTGCTGAGTGATGTAGTTGTGGTGTCCTGGTACCATTCTCCTACTGCTGAGTGATGTAGTTGTGGTGTCCTGGTACCATTCTCCTACTGCTGAGTGATGTAGTTGTGGTGTCCTGGTACCATTCTCCTACTGCTGAGTGATATAGTTGTGGTGTCCCGGTATCATTCTACTACTGCTGAGTGATATAGTTGTGGTGTCCCGGTATCATTCTCCTACTGCTGAGTGATATAGTTGTATAGTTATAGTAGTATCATTCTACTACTGCTGAGTGATATAGTTGTGGTGTCCTGGTACCATTCTACTACTGCTGAGTGATACAGTTGTGGTGTCCTGGTATCATTCTACTACTGCTGAGTGATACAGTTGTGGTGTCCTGGTATCATTCTTCTACTGCTGAGTGATACAGTTGTGGTGTCCCGGTACCATTCTCCTACTGCTCAGTGATATAGTTGTGGTGTCCCGGTACCATTCTCCTACTGCTGAGTGATATAGTGGTGGTGTCCCGGGTACCATTCTACTACTGCTGAGTGATATAGTTGTGGTGTCCCGGTATCATTCTACTACTGCTGAGTGATGTAGTTGTGGCGTCCCGGTACCATTCTCCTACTGCTGAGTGATGTAGTTGTGGTGTCCTGGTACCATTCTCCTACTGCTGAGTGATGTAGTTGTGGTGTCCTGGTACCATTCTCCTACTGCTGAGTGATGTAGTTGTGGTGTCCTGGTACCATTCTCCTACTGCTGAGTGATGTAGTTGTGGTGTCCCGGTATCATTCTACTACTGCTGAGTGATATAGTTGTGGTGTCCCGGTATCATTCTCCTACTGCTGAGTGATATAGTTGTATAGTTATAGTAGTATCATTCTACTACTGCTGAGTGATATAGTTGTGGTGTCCTGGTATCATTCTCCTACTGCTGAGTGATATAGTTGTATAGTTATAGTAGTATCATTCTACTACTGCTGAGTGATATAGTTGTGGTGTCCTGGTACAATTCTACTACTGCTGAGTGATATAGTTGTGGTGTCCTGGTACAATTCTACTACTGCTGAGTGATATAGTTGTGGTGTCCTGGTATCATTCTACTACTGCTGAGTGATATAGTTGTGGTGTCCTGGTATCATTCTACTACTGCTGAGTGATATAGTTGTGGTGTCCTGGTATCATTCTACTACTGCTGAGTGATATAGTTGTGGTGTCCTGGTATCATTCTACTACTGCTGAGTGATACAGTTGTGGTGTCCTGGTATCATTCTTCTACTGCTGAGTGATACAGTTGTGGTGTCCCGGTACCATTCTCCTACTGCTCAGTGATACAGTTGTGGTGTCCCGGTACCATTCTCCTACTGCTGAGTGATATAGTGGTGGTGTCCCGGTACCATTCTACTACTGCTGAGTGATATAGTTGTGGTGTCCCGGTATCATTCTACTACTGCAGAGTGATATAGTTGTATAGTTATAGTAGTATCATTCTACTACTGCTGAGTGATATAGTTGTGGTGTCCTGGTACCATTCTACTACTGCTGAGTGATACAGTTGTGGTGTCCTGGTATCATTCTACTACTGCTGAGTGATATAGTTGTGGTGTCCCGGTATCATTCTACTACTGCTGAGTGATATAGTTGTGGTGTCCCGGTATCATTCTCCTACTGCTGAGTGATATAGTTGTATAGTTATAGTAGTATCATTCTACTACTGCTGAGTGATATAGTTGTGGTGTCCTGGTATCATTCTCCTACTGCTGAGTTGATATAGTTGTATAGTTATAGTAGTATCATTCTACTACTGCTGAGTGATATAGTTGTGGTATCCCGGTACCATTCTACTACTGCTGAGTGATATAGTTGTGGTGTCCTGGTATCATTCTACTACTGCTGAGTGATATAGTTGTGGTGTCCTGGTACAATTCTACTACTGCTGAGTGATATAGTTGTGGTGTCCTGGTACAATTCTACTACTGCTGAGTGATATAGTTGTGGTGTCCTGGTATCATTCTACTACTGCTGAGTGATATAGTTGTGGTGTCCTGGTACCATTCTACTACTGCTGAGTGATATAGTTGTGGTGTCCTGGTATCATTCTACTACTGCTGAGTGATATAGTTGTGGTGTCCTGGTATCATTCTACTACTGCTGAGTGATATAGTTGTGGTATCCTGGTACAATTCTCCTACTGCTGAGTGATATAGTTGTGGTGTCCTGGTATCATTCTCCTACTGCTGAGTGATATAGTTGTGGTGCGGCCGTAGGTCTGTTCCAGAATTCCTGTGGACGCTGTGAGTTAGGAGATGTATAATGCACTGCATGTGCGGACACTGAGGACTGATAAATGTGCATTGTGATGTGTACTTTGATATCCAATGTTCATATCCACACATCAGCCACTAGGTGGCAGCAGTCTCCTCTCCACGCACTGCCATAGAAACAGTAGAAGGAGCCTGAGCTGACACTTCCTGTAATCTGAATTTTTAATATCTCTTTATATGTAAACACTATTTTTTCAGGGGCATGGCCTAGGGCGCTATGTAAAGGGAGGCTGTGTGAAGAGCTCCTATAGAGAATCTGGCTATTTATCCAGCCTGGGCTCTGTTAAGGACGCGACAAGTGCAGCATTAGCCCTCTGAATGTACCCGGATCTGACCCACGGCAACACCAGAGAAAGACAGTGGCTGCAATGACCCTTAGGCAGTACAGGAATCCCCGAGCTGGGGTAAGCCCGCATGGCCAAGATGGCACTGGCGCCACGGCAGAGCCTGGTCAAGCTAATACAGCACTGGAAAGGAGGATGGATGATGTGGCTAAGTTGGAGCAGTTTGCCAAGCTGCAGCATGAATCTAGTCTGCTACAGCAGCCAAAGTGGTATGGGACCTTGCTGAGCCTGACATTTTAATTGAGGAGGAACAAATGGGCCCAGCAGACTCTGGGACAGTAGAGGACATAGTAGAAAATGCTCTCCAGCAGGAGGGTAAAGCTGCAGCCACCGATAACCCCACTGTTAAACGTGTTTATGCAGTGGTGTCCTTCTGCAAATCTGCTATGACCACTCTAACCCAGCAAATTGGATAAGTCCTTTTTTAGATTACCCATCTAAAATCAGAGCTTAAAAATGTCACTGTATGGACTCGTGCTGTGGAAGAAAGAGTCAGTTGCAATGAAGATGATAAAGTACACTGTGTGCAGAATTATTAGGCAAATGAGTATTGTGATCACATGATACTTTTTATCCATGTTGTCCTACTCCAAGCTGTATAGGCTGAGAGCCAACTACCAATGAAGTAAATCAGGTGATGTGCATCTCTGTAATGAGGAGGGGTGTGGTGTAATGACATTAACACCCTATATAAGGTGTGCATAATTATTAGGCAAATGCCTTTCCATAGGCAAAATGGGAAAGAAGAGAGATTTGACTGGCTCTGAAAAGTCCAAAATTGTGAGATGTCTTGCAGAGGGATGCAGCAGTCTGGAAATTGCCAAACTTTTGAAGCGTGATCACTGAACAATCAAGCGTTTCATGGCAAGTAGCCAACAGGGTCGCAAGAAGCGTGAGGGCAAAAAAGGCGCAAAATAACTGCCCATGAATTGAGGAAAATCAAGCGTGAAGCTGCCAAGATGCCATTTGCCACCAGTTTTGCCATATTTCAGAGCTGCAATGTTACTGGAGTATCAAAGAGCACAAGGTGTGCCATACTCAGGGACATCGCCAAGGTAAGGAAGGCTGAAAAACCACCACCTCTGAACAAGAAACATAAGATAAAACGTCAAGACTGGGCCAAGAAATATCTTAAGACTTATTTTCCACAAAGGTTTTATGGACTGATGAAATGAGAGTGACTGTTGATGGGCCAGAGGCTGGATCAGTAAAGGAGAGAGCTCCATTCCCGACTCAGACGCCAGCAAGGTGGAGGTGGGGCACTGGTATGGGCTGGTATCATCAAAGATCAACTTGTGGGACCCTTTCGGGTTGAGGATGGAGTGAAGCTCAACTCCCGAACCTACTGCCAGTGTCTGGAAGACAACTTCTTCAAGCAGTGGTACAAGAAGAAGTCGGTATCGTTCAAGAAAAACATGATTTTCATGCAGGACAATGCTCCATCACATGCATCCAACTACTCCACAGCGTGGCTGGCCAGTAAATGACATGGCCCCCTTGTTCACCTGATCTGAACCCCATAGAGAACCTGTGGTATATTTATATATTGAAACAAGAAAATAGAGTACACAGATTTAGTAATAATTTATAAGAGATAACAGATACGTACAACATTAATACGACAAAAAATAAAAATATTAACAATTAGCATTAAGATGTTTACCAATATAAATTCTCATTGGGTTAGGTACATTTGAAAGCCCATAGGATAAGAAGACAGAAGAAAACTAGGAACATTTCTGTAACACTTTAAGACGTATGAGAACCCCAAAGTAATGGCACTAGAATAACATATTAATACTGAAGATAACTAGGTTTTGAATATAATCTGCAGGAGAGCTATATGAAGCCACATAACTATATACAGCTGGCAAAGATGGCGACATCCATCAAAAGCAGTCAGAGCAGAATATAAAGAGCCCAATACGTATTAAAAGTTACCTTAAGAAACAGGACACCAAGAGGTAAGGGGGCAATAATACTATATATAAGAAGAGTAGTAGATACAATTGAGGTACTGATAAAATATACCCCCTTTCTAGGATAAAACAGACGACCAGGAAAATAAGGAATATTTAAAGAAGCAGTCACATATCGAAGAACAGAACAGAATTATTAAAAATATTGGATTATTTTAAGTTATAATATACAGAATAACAACTGTCATATTTACATTTTTTATATTGTTTAAATTGTTTTTAATAAGATTGGAATATCAGATCAAATTTTAAGTTGAACATCCGGTTAATGGTTAACCCAGAATAGGTTGATATTGTATCTTAATACACGTTATTCTGAGGGATGCTATTGGATAAAAGGTTAATGTATGCGCTGGGCTATTATAATTAATGTTTAATTAAAAGTTCTAGGGCAGGGGTCTCAAACTCCAGGCCTCGAGGGCCGCACACACTGCAGGTTTTCAGGTTTTCCATAGCATTTGACAATTGGTATTCAAATGACCAACTGTCAAATTCTAAGGAAATCCTGAAAACCTGCAGTGTGTGCGGCCCTCGAGGCCTGGAGTTTGAGACCCTTGTTCTAGGGCAGTGATGGCGAACTCCAGGCCTCGAGTGCCGCACACAGTGCAGGTTTTCAGGATTTCCTTAGAGTTTGACAGTTGGTAATTTGATTGCCAACTGTCAAATGCAATGGAAATCCTGAAAACCTGGACTGTGTGTGGCACTCGAGGCCTGGAGTTCGCCATCACTGTTCTAGGGGGTCAAAAACACGGTAAGCCTTCTAGCAGCAACCAAATAAAATTGGTCAAACCTTTGCAGACTAGCTCCAGTGTTGATATATTATACATTTGCACCATATAACTTGCGGTCCCTCCTAAAATGTGAGATCTACAGGGAGGGAAAACAGTACACCTCTGGGAACAGTGTCTGGGAGGGAAAACAGTACACCTCTGGGAACAATGTCTGGAGGCTGTGGTGGCTGCTGCACGCAATGTTGATCGTAAACAGATCAAGCAACTGACACAATCTATGGATGGAGGCTGCTGAGGGTCATCATAAAGAAAAGGGGCTATACTGGCCACTAATTTTTTGGGATTTTGTTTTTGCATGTCCGAAATGTTATTTTCTACATTTTGTGCAGTTATATTGGTTTACCTGGTAAAAATAAACAAGTGAGATGGGAATATATTTGGTTTTTATTAAGTTGCCTAATAATTCTGCACAGTAATAGTTACCTGCACACACAGATATCCTCCTAAGAGCCAAATCTAAAAAACCCACTCTAACTTCCAAAAATATTAAGCTTTGATATTTAGGAGTCTTCTGGGTGATTGAGAACAGAGTTGTTGATCAATAATAAAAATAATCCTCTAAAATACAACTTGCCTAATAATTTTTCACACAGCGTATAACAGAAATCTCCTGCGGAATTTGTGGAAAACTGGGTCAAATATAAATTTGGATCTTATGTTTTGTTTAATTTAATTTTTAGGGGTCAGGTTCCCTTTAATTTAAGGACTATATATCTAAACATGCAAAATCCGGCAGGGAGCACGGATAAGAGAGTGGTAGTATCTCTAGATGCACATAAAGTCTTTGACAGCGTGACATGGAACTACTTGTGGTCGGTGTTAGTCCGCTTTGGACCACTGTTTATTTTGTGGATGTGGTTGTTATACTCCTCTCCAACAGCCAAAATTAAAGTGAATAAACAGTCAGAAAGTTTCCCTCTGTTTAGAGGTACGAGACAGGGGTGTCCGCTGTCCCTGCTGCTATTTGCCCTAGCAGTGGAGTCATTATCTGCCCAATAAAAGGGATCCTGTCACCTCCAGAACGCATCCTAAGCTAGCAAAACATGTCCCTGCAGCATCCTATCACTAATCTCACATTCCTTTTGTCTCCTAAAAGCATCCTGTGAAAGTGCATAAAAACGTTTTTTTACGTATATGATTTTTTATTGTATTAAACATCAGTCTTAATCACACATAAATAACAAGTAGACATAACAAGGCAGGATTATGGAGCTTAGACAGTAAGACTTGTGCATATAAACCGAGATATTGATGACTTAATTGTGGGGTTTCCCTAAGGGAAAAATTCCACAAAAAGTCTCAATTACAAGACCAAGCCCAAAGTTCTTATATCCGCCATTTCAAAATCAGAAGGAGGAAAAATAACATGGTAGGAATCTATCTTAGAAAAAAGGAGAATAGAAGAAAGGAAATACTAAGAGGAAAAAGAAGGCGGGAAAAGAAAGGGAAGAAGAGAAAAGGGAAGGGATGCCTGACTTAACTAATCAGACAAAACCGATTAGGGATCAGCAGGGGAGATGCATAACATGGAAGAGATGAGGGGATAGTGGGAAACTCCAGGGGGAGGAGCGGGAGGCCTCAGTAAGGGAGTTGAATCGCCAGGGGATGAGCACCCCAGACGTCCCACGCTTCAGCCACATATCTCTTGCTTTTAGAGTCCATCGCTAAATAGTATTCATGGCAGAATATTGAGTTTAATTTATCTGTTAGATCCCTCATATTCGGGGGAGCCATTTCCTTCCATTTGGAAGCAACACATATTCTAGCAGAAGTCAAAACGAATGTGATGAGGAGACGGGGGATTGGAGGGAAGGCCTCAATCCCTATGTGGAGAACTGTGAGTTGAGGAGCAAGAGGGGCCCCAATGCCCGTAAGAGATTCCACCAGACCAGCCACTAAGCTCCAAAAAAGGTGCCAGTTTAGGACAACCCCACTACATGTGAGCCAGATCTCCCTTCTGTCCACACTGCTTTCAACATAAGGGGGACAGGCCTTGTTTGAATCTGGCTAATTTGGAGGGGGGGGGGGGGGGGGAGTATACCAGCGAAGGTGGATTTTCTTCAAAAGTTCCATATGGTTTATGCAATGAGTTGCATTCCTGGTTACTCGAATTGCCCCTTCCCAGTCGTCTATGTCAGCGACAAACTTCAGATCTCCCTCCCACCTCTCCATACACTGCAACTTTGTTGGAGTATTACAATTTAAGAAACCCACGTACATAGATGAGAAGCCCTTAACAACCTCAGGGCCTGATAAAACAAATTGCAATAGGGGAGACACTTCAGGAGGCCTGAGGTCATGGCGGCAGGAGGCCGAGCGGAGGAAATGCGACATCTGGCCGAACTGTAGGAAGAAGCGAGCCATTTCCGGGTGTTTGGTAACAAATTCCGCAAAAGAGCATAGTTTGCCCTGATACATCAAGTCACTCAACCTCTCAAAACCATTCTCCTTCCAGCCGGAAAGGCTCAGCGAGGGAACGAGGAGCTGAAGGGCTGTAAGGGGAATCTCAGTGACCGGCAGACTAGACCACCGACCTCCGAAACCCCCCCCCACACCTCAAGGAGGGTGCGGACCGATTGCAGCATTCCCCGTGTCCTCAGCGAGCCCAGGAAGATGGCCGCTAAAAGATTTTTAAGTGAGCCCCCTCTAGTTTCGCTAGCCTCAATTTGCAGCCAGCCCTCTCTCCCCTCCCCCATTGTTTTGCAGCCTCCAGTATAATCGCTTTAAGATAAGAGGCGATGTCTGGGACCCCCATACCACCTCTGGCTAGCTGAAGATACATTATTTTTCTCTGTATCCTAGGAGTTTTATTGGCCCATACAAATCTGTTGATTAGAGCTTGTAGGCGGGAGAGCAACCCAGAAGGATATTTTATTGGTAGGCACCTAAATAAAAAATAAATTTCGGTAGCCAGATCATCCGAACAGCCTGAACTCTTGCCATCCATGACATGGTAACAAGGGGGTAAATCTCCAATGCCTTTCGTAGCTCTCCCAACGAGTTAAGATGGTCAGAAGCCATTTTTACAGGGGGGCCAAGGAGGACTCCCAAATATGGGATACCCCCTGGACACCATTTGAAAGGGTAGATCCTCCCCAGCCGCTCCGATTCCGCGGCAGGGACATGTATAGGAAAAATCATGGACTTGTTCGCATTCAATTTATAGTAGGAGATTTGTCCAAATAAATCTAGTATTTTAACTATCCCTGGGAGAGAGGAAGTGGGATCAGCGGTGGCAATGATGACATCGGCTGCGTATAAACCAACTACGTGTCTCCCGTCCCCCACCGACATGCCCGATATAGTCGGGTCCGCTCTAAGAGACGCCGCTAAGGGTTCCATGAGGAGAGCAAATATCGGGGGAAAGGGGACAGCCCTGCCTTGTGCCGTTAGTAATTGCAAAGGTTCTAGACAGGAAACCAGAAGAGAATACTCTCGCATAAGGGTGCGAGTATAGGCCGAGGATCGCTTTTAAAATCGGTCCCGAGAAGCCAAAGGCAACGAGGACCTCCCGGAGGTAGCCCCAATGCACCCTGTCAAACGCCTTTTCTGCGTCTAACGACAGGAATACACAGGGGCCCCCCCCTCCTTTCAGCAATCTCAATTAGATCCAGCATTCTTCTAGTCCCATCCCGAGCCTGTCTATTTCGCACAAATCCCACCTGATCCGGGTTGACCAGACCAGGTATTACCTCCCCCAGTATTTTTTAATAGATTTTCAAGTCTGAATTCAGGAGGGAGATAGGGCGATAACTTTCAGGCCTGTCCGGGTCCTTCCCACTTTTGGGTATTGTTGTTATTGTCGCCTCTAAAGCTGAGTTTGGTTTCGAACCACTGGATTGCCACATAGTGAACAATCGCAGTAGATATGGGGCCAAGACAGGAGTGAAGGTCTTATAATACTCGTTCGCAAATCCATCAGGACCTGGGGCCGAGTTGGATTTTAAAGATTTAATTACCGTTTCAATTTCCAGCTGATTAAACGGCCGGTTCAAATTTTCCAAAGCATCTGCAGAGATGGAGGGGAGGTCCAAAACCCGCAAAAACTGCTGTATCGCTTCCACTGTAGGCTGGGGAGTGGACGCATCATGTCTTAAGTTATATAGTGTTTCATAATATTTTGCGAACACCTCCAATATTTTCTGCGGATCCCGAACCAATTCTCCCCCCGGGGTCCCCATAGCAGAGATCATGGACCTAGCTGCCTTCTTTTTAAGTCTACGAGCTAACAGACTCCCTGCTCTGTCTCCCGCCGCATAAAATTTAGTTTTGATTTTCCTAAGATTGACCTCGTACTGACGGAGAAGAAGTGATCCAAGTTTATTCCGCAGATCCAATATCTGAGAGAGGAGGTGAGACGACGGAGCAGTCTTACTAGCGGTTTCAAGTTTCTGGATACGTGAGGTCCACTCCGATCTCAAAGCCTCCTGTTTCCTTTTTTCTTGAGACGCTTTTTGCAAGAAGAGTCCACGGAGGACCGCCTTGTGGGAATACCACAATGTGTCGTCCATGACCTCCCCGTTGTCATTTAGGGTGAAGAAGTCTTGTAGCTTTGTTTCAAATTCAATGATGGTCTGGGGGTCTGACAGGAGACCCACGTTCAATTTCCAATGCAGAGTAAAACCACCTCCTGTTCCCAACTTAATCTCCAAAGAGACCGGGGCGTGGCCTGACCACGTGATGACTCCTATCTCCGAGGCCACGCATGCCTCCAAGATAGCATCATTTACAAGAAAAAGATCAATTCTAGAATAAGAATGGCTATGCGAGAAAAAGGAATAGTCCCTTTCCTCTGCATGCAAACATCTCCAGATATCACGGAGGTGGAACTCTCGGCAAAGGGGGCATAGAGTCCCGCCTCTCCGGTTAACCGGAGAGGAGGAGTCCAGCCTCTGTTCCATTACCGCATTGAAGTCGCCACAGACAACCAGCCTACCGTCCGCTATCTCCCCCAGTCTCCCAAACAAGGACCTCAGAAATTTAAGCTGACCACTATTCGGGGCATGAACGTTCACAATAATGTAAATTAAACCTGCGATTTCGCATATCAATATAAGGTACTTGCCCGCCTGGTCTGGGATCCCCCTCACTATGCGGAATTGGACCGTATGTTTTACCAATATGCTCACTCCTGCTTTTTTCTCCACATGGTTGGCGTGAAAAATGTGTGGGAATGACCGACTTTGCAGTCTGTAATTATCTGCTTCCAGAAGATGCGTTTCCTGGACACACACAATATCTGCCGAGGATCTCTTAGCCTCCCTCCACAAAAAGGATCTTTTCACGGGGGAATTCAGCCCCTTAACATTGAGTGACAGAATCTTGATAGACATGTTTACGTGAAACGGCGAAAGCGAGGCCTACCGCTCAACCCCAAGGAGGAGGAATGGAAGGAGGGGGGGGGGGGGGGGGGTGAGGGCAGGTTTGAAAAAATATATGGAGGGAAGAACTTTGGAGGGAATAGGAAGAAAGAAAAGTATTATCAAGAAGGGGGAGGGCCAAAGTAGCAAGAGTGAGAGGAGGAAAGGAAGAAAGAAAGAAAGACACATAAGGTAATCATGAAAAACAAAGATGTCCGTTAGGACTACAATAGAGAAACAAGCAAAACAACACATATGTAAACTGGATAAATCCGACTTCAGATGAAAAAAAAGTGGACGTGAAGGGGGGGAAATTCACTCCAAGTATGCTCCACGCAAACCCGACTGATTTAGCGGAGTCACAACAGGCATGGAGACTAAACCGGCTCACTTAGGAATTCCGTAGCCGGAATAAATTTCACAACAAATAGAGAACTAGTCACTCAGGACCGACGTGCCATTTGTTCCCTTCACACATGAGCTCCTTTCTTTTCCTGGGGCGATCTGGAATCTCGGTCAGGGTCTGGACGTGGACACAGTGTCTTGCCAGGGGATCCCAGGTTCCACGTTCTGAGGGTTTTCCTTAATTGAGTGGGAGACGCAAAGGAATGTCTCTTACCCCTGAATTTAAAGTTCAGAGAGACTGGGGACCCCCAGCTGTAGAAAACCCCTGCATCCTTAAGAACTCTGCAGCTAGAAGCAAATTCACGTCGGCGGGACAAGGTGGCGGGTGAAAGATCAGAAAAAAAATCGCCACTTTGGCGTATGGCTCTTGCAGAGGGGGACCCAGTCTTATTCTTTGCATGAGATAGTCTCGCATTCCCGATCTCACCAGTTGGACCAGTATATCCCTCGGGATTTCAGGAGGTAACCTCGCTGGCTTAGGGATCCGGAAAGCTTTTTCATTAGCAAGATCTGCAGCCGTGGTCTCCGGCAGGGCAGCCATAAGAAAGTCAGTCACAACTTTAGTAATATCTGTATCTTCAGGACTTTCCTTTAGACCCCTTATTTTAATATTATTTCTCCTTAACTTGTCTTCTAGATGACACAGGGTAGTATTCACAGACCCCATTTCTTTGTCCAGGTCTGAGTGGCTATCTGAAAGTCTATTGTGTGCAGCAGCAAACTCTCCCATTTTGTTCTCCAGGAGAGAAGTCCTCTCAACCAGTGCTCCTATGTCTTCCCTCAATGAGCCAATGAGCCCCCTCATATCCTCCATTATTGATGATCTTAAGGCGCCCAGGAGTTGTCTCAGGGCTCCCTGAGTGACTGGGGCGAGATCGCTGTCACCAGCGTCTCTCCCCTCATAGCTGTGAGGGGAGCGAGGAGAGCGGGGACTTCTGTGAGGGGAAGAAGGAGGCGGGAGCACTGGGGCAGCAGCCATGTTTGCAGGAGACACACGCTGCCGCTCTGCTTCAAAATAGTCAGTCACCTTGTTTTCAGTTTGGCGGCGTCTGGATGCAGCCCTCGGCATGTCAGAAAGTTCCTGGCTCGTTTCCCCAGTGATATCTGCAGGTTAGGGGGACCGGGATCGCCGTTTTAGTGCCGTTGTGTCCTTCCTGGGTGAGGAGCTCCTCTAGCTTGCAACCAGCGCTATTAGCAGCAGGCCACGCCCCCGTAAAAACATTTTAATACTCACTCATTAGTGATTATAATTAGCAGGGGCTATATTCTTTAGTCACCAGGGCGGGGTGTTTTGCAGGCTCTAGGATCCACCCTCTCTCTGTCTGTTTGCTCTGCTTGTGCAGGCTTTACCCTCCCCCCTCTCTATCACTCACAGAATGCAAATCATTAGTCCTGCCTTCAGCTCCACATCATAGCAGCACAGACAGAGAGAGGGTGGATCCTGGAGCTGCTAAACAACACCCCTTGGTGACTAAAGAATATAGCCCCTGCTAATTATAATCACTAATGAGTATTAAAACGTTTTTATGCACTTTCACAGGATGCTTTTAGGAGACAAAAGGAGTGTGAGATTAGTGATAATATGCTGCTGGGACATGTTTTGATAGCTTAGGAGGTGTTTTGGAGGTGACAGGATCCCTTTAAGAAGATCAAAGCCAGTAAGGGGGTTCATATATGGTAATGCAGAGGACAAGGTAGCTGTATACGCGGACGATATCCTGCTATGTTTGGAGAATCCTGGGGAAGCTCTGAGGAATGTTATAACAATTACCGAGGGATATAGACAGATATTAGGGCTACTAATAAACTGGGATAAGTCATGTGTATTGCCAATAGACGGAGAGGATGACAATATAAATGAAGTGGAACAATATACTGTATTTTTCAGATAAGACGCACTTTTCTGCCAAATTTTTGGGGAAAGTAGGGCGTGCGTCTTATAATCCGAATCTACTGTTCTGTAGGTGTGTGTGGCTCTGGAGCGGTGTCTGGGGACTGGAGGAGGCTGGCTACAGGCTGCAGAGACAGCAGGAGGTCATGTGACACCACTCAATATAGTTATATAATATTCCCTGCACCCACCGCTGTCCACCTCTCAGTGCTGAAGTTATTGTAGGAGCCTGCTCTCACCCGCTCCATTCCCGATATGCCCCCTGTCACTCTATATGTCCCCATGCCAGCGCACACCCAGTAAAATAATAAACAGCTGACAACTTACCCTCTGATCACAGCTCGATGCTTTCTCCCCGACTCTGTGCCCGGTCATCTTCCGATCATGTAACCGGGCCCACAGCGATGATGTCATCGCTGTGGGCCCCTGTCGCATGATCAGATACCAAGCGGCACAGAGACAAGGTGAAAGCAGCAAGCTGTGAGCAAAGAAGGTAAGTTATCAGCTGATTATTATTTTACTAGTTGCGCCAGCATGGGGACATATAGAGTGATGGGAGGCATATCCAGAATGGAGGGGGTGACTGCAGGATGGTCACTGAGGGTTCATAGCCAGAATGAGGGGCTATGTACCATCACTGGGAGCCATATCCAGGATGGGGGTCTATGTACCCTCACTGGGGGCCATGTGCCATCATAGGGAGCCATATCCAGCATGGGTGGCCCATGTACCAGGATGGTGGGATACATATACCAGGATGGGTCTATGTACAGCATGGGGGCGCTTGCACCAGGATGGGGGGGGGGGTCATGTACTAGGATGATGGACATATATACTGATTGAAATAACAAGAATCAAGCGATAAACATCTGTATTCAATTAATTTATTCAAAAAGAAGATGGACAAGGACGGGCATACACAAAAAGGACAAACAACCCAAAAGGGAAGCTCCTGTTATAAGTACTGTTGGATGTAAAATTACATAGCACATTTATAATCACAGTATTGCAGGACTGGCAAGTAGATGCAACCAAATGCCACCCACAGAATCCATATGCAACACAATAGTTTTAAGTTAGCAATAATTTACACAATTGTATAGATCTATCCACATAACCCATAGATCAAAAATATTAAAGTGCAAGTGCTTAATATATATTTGCTGCAGCAGGATCACTTAGGTGCTGAAGGTATGCATATAGATTGTTGTCATAATCACAAACACATCAGTAAGTGAAATCAAAGGTTATTCCTTATAGCTTGTCTGGACATAATTTACAGTGTTCACACCTTGATACATTGTTTATCATAATCAAAGAACAAGCATACAGATTTTTGAACAAACCACTACATGACAAGTGCTGCAAAATAGTATCCCATGTATTACAACAGTAAGGAATTCTCACCAAAGGGTGCTTAACACCAGGAGCCACACACCCCGATGGCCATTTCGTAACCTTCGTCAGGAGGTATTTGAATTCAGCAAATCGCAGTTTAAAAAGGCCGGCCGGCATGGTAATCATCACGATCAGCTGTTTGAGCGACGCGCGGTCGCCGCAATGGAGGCAGGAAGCGGAAGTGTGGCCGCGTCATCGCCTAGTGCGGGCGCGTGTATAGACACGCGACTGCAGTTAGCGAGTCAGCGGCCGACACGTATTACCGCTTGCCTGTCTCCCAGCAACGATACTGCGCGTCCCAGCTGGTCATGTGATGGGAATGTTTACTTTGTGAATAGTGCAGAGCGTTACGCTCTCAATCGCACACAGCGATACACTGCAGCAGTTAGGGAAAAGAATCACACACTTAAGGAGCGGATCATTTGATAACTGCATGTACAGGTCAAGATATATTACCAATCAATACTAAATTTTGTTACAAACAGATAATCATTGGCCCCAACATAATAGGAACATATTAGCATGTCACAATACATGTATGAATGTTAAGTATAAGGTATAATAGATATATAAAGTACTTGTATAGCACATGTCATGCATAATTACAAAAAGTGTAAACTTGACAATCATATATATCACTTCTTGTCCTCTAATATATAGGGGTCCAATTCGCAGGTCCATAGTAGATGAAGATGTCTATTAATATAGCGAGTGAGATTCTTGTCCACAACAGATATAACCAAGGCCAGCTTGCCTATATATTAAAAAAGGAGAAAGATTAAAAACCTGATCAATTTACAGGTAAAACATAGCGAAACAGATCAATGCAGATCATAAATATGGAGCATAGCTGATGTTCTCATTTAAACCATTGGGGCGCAGTGTTCCGAGCAACCAAATCCACTTGGTCTCCAGCATAGCAACTCGTTTAGCCAGTGGCCCTCCCCGAATCCCCAAATCTACGGAGTCGATCCCCCTCACTTTCAAGAGATCACCACGCGATTGATGATACTCAAAAAAGTGTCTAGGTAAGGTTTTCAAAATTCTCGGATCTTCACACTCTTTTGCCGCCTCGATAGCCAAAACATGCTCACGCACACGGATTTTGAAAGCACGTGTAGTTAGGCCCACATATATTTTAGAACATGGGCAGGTAGCATAGTAAATAACGCCTACAGTCAATATTAAGATTACTTATCATATAGATAAAAATAAGGCTGATTTCCTCGATGTTTCCGTGGCGAGGGGGGTGGATGGCCGGTTGTGCACTGACATCTTCAGGAAACCTACCTCTTCGAACGCTCTTCTTCATGCCTCCTCTTCGCACCCAGCGTATATGTTACGCGCCGTCCCGGTGGGTCAATTTCTCCGGCTTAGGAGGATTTGCTCCACTGAGAATGACTATGCCCTCCGTGCCGAGGAGCTGAAACATCGGTTCCTGGCGCGAGGCTATAGTCATCGTGCCGTCAAGTTTGCTGCAAATAGGGCCAAGCATGCCACACGTAACGACCTACTTTACAATACGAGACCTCGGGCACGAGATGGAAATGTGAGATTTGTGACAACATTTCATGGTCAATTTGACCAAATGAGGAAATGCTTAGACAAAACATGGCCTATTTTACTTACTAATAGTACCCGGTCTAAAATTCTCCCATCAAGACCTATGGTCGCGATCAGACGGTCCAAAAATCTGCGTGACCACCTCGTGCCTAGTCATTACACTAAAAATGTTCATACTACCTTTTTAGATCATATCCCACGGTCACTGGGTTGTAGTCCCTGTGGAAGATGTGTTTCATGCCCCAATATAATCAAAACAGACACATTTTCAAATGCGGGGGGCACAAAAATCTATCGTATTCGCAAGAAGATCTCGTGTGGCACTGTAGGCGTTATTTACTATGCTACCTGCCCATGTTCTAAAATATATGTGGGCCTAACTACACGTGCTTTCAAAATCCGTGTGCGTGAGCATGTTTTGGCTATCGAGGCGGCAAAAGAGTGTGAAGATCCGAGAATTTTGAAAACCTTACCTAGACACTTTTTTGAGTATCATCAATCGCGTGGTGATCTCTTGAAAGTGAGGGGGATCGACTCCGTAGATTTGGGGATTCGGGGAGGGCCACTGGCTAAACGAGTTGCTATGCTGGAGACCAAGTGGATTTGGTTGCTCGGAACACTGCGCCCCAATGGTTTAAATGAGAACATCAGCTATGCTCCATATTTATGATCTGCATTGATCTGTTTCGCTATGTTTTACCTGTAAATTGATCAGGTTTTTAATCTTTCTCCTTTTTTAATATATAGGCAAGCTGGCCTTGGTTATATCTGTTGTGGACAAGAATCTCACTCGCTATATTAATAGACATCTTCATCTACTATGGACCTGCGAATTGGACCCCTATATATTAGAGGACAAGAAGTGATATATATGATTGTCAAGTTTACACTTTTTGTAATTATGCATGACATGTGCTATACAAGTACTTTATATATCTATTATACCTTATACTTAACATTCATACATGTATTGTGACATGCTAATATGTTCCTATTATGTTGGGGCCAATGATTATCTGTTTGTAACAAAATTTAGTATTGATTGGTAATATATCTTGACCTGTACATGCAGTTATCAAATGATCCGCTCCTTAAGTGTGTGATTCTTTTCCCTAACTGCTGCAGTGTATCGCTGTGTGCGATTGAGAGCGTAACGCTCTGTACTATTCACAAAGTAAACATTCCCATCACATGACCAGCTGGGACGCGCAGTATCGTTGCTGGGAGACAGGTAAGCGGTAATACGTGTCGGCCGCTGACTCGCTAACTGCGGTCGCGTGTCTATACACGCGCCCGCACTAGGCGATGACGCGGCCACACTTCCGCTTCCTGCCTCCATTGCGGCGACCGCGCGTCGCTCAAACAGCTGATCGTGATGATTACCATGCCGGCCGGCCTTTTTAAACTGCGATTTGCTGAATTCAAATACCCCCTGACGAAGGTTACGAAATGGCCATCGGGGTGTGTGGCTCCTGGTGTTAAGCACCCTTTGGTGAGAATTCCTTACTGTTGTAATACATGGGATACTATTTTGCAGCACTTGTCATGTAGTGGTTTGTTCAAAAATCTGTATGCTTGTTCTTTGATTATGATAAACAATGTATCAAGGTGTGAACACTGTAAATTATGTCCAGACAAGCTATAAGGAATAACCTTTGATTTCACTTACTGATGTGTTTGTGATTATGACAACAATCTATATGCATACCTTCAGCACCTAAGTGATCCTGCTGCAGCAAATATATATTAAGCACTTGCACTTTAATATTTTTGATCTATGGGTTATGTGGATAGATCTATACAATTGTGTAAATTATTGCTAACTTAAAACTATTGTGTTGCATATGGATTCTGTGGGTGGCATTTGGTTGCATCTACTTGCCAGTCCTGCAATACTGTGATTATAAATGTGCTATGTAATTTTACATCCAACAGTACTTATAACAGGAGCTTCCCTTTTGGGTTGTTTGTCCTTTTTGTGTATGCCCGTCCTTGTCCATCTTCTTTTTGAATAAATTAATTGAATACAGATGTTTATCGCATGATTCTTGTTATTTCATTAATGTAGCGATTTATCTGCTCCATGGTGTATACTCCTCCGTATATGGGAGGTCACTGTTTTGTATCCTGATGAAGGTGTTTATGATATATACTGATTGTGAGACAAACACTGGCATTATAAGATGGACTCCACTTAACATTAAAAAAAAGAATTCTCTTTTTCTTCATCACATTTGGGGGTGCGCCTTATAAAGCAAAAAATACGGTAAACAAAATTTAAGGTGGTTAATCAATTTAAATACTTAGGGATACATATAGCTCTCCCTTTGACGGTATTAGAAAAGCTCCACTTATGTTTTTTAGTACAAAGAAAACGCACCAAAATTAAGGCGTGGAATAGGTTACAGTTATTGGTGGTGGGTAGAGTGAATCTTCTCAAAATGATTGTGATGCCACAACTGCTTTATATACTGAATAATTCCCCAACTGGATCCCAATGAGCAGATTCCACAGGATAAAATCTTTATTTAGAGAACTAGTGTGGGATAAGAAGAATCGCAGACTAAAACAGGAAAGGAAACACTGAAAAGACTGAAAGAGGAGGAGGAAGGCCTAGCGCTGCCAAATCCAAGGCTATACGTCCTCTTTGCACAAAGCCAACAACTTACGGGTTGGCAAGAGGCCCTGGGATAGGGACAGATACATACAAGTCTGCCACACTTAATAAAGCTCTCGCCATCGAGTATGGGATTGGAAGCGGAACTCTTCAAACAATGGGGGCTACATTACCATAAGTCTAATTCACAAGACATGGCAGAAAATATCGCAGACTAGGGATGTAACTAGGTTTTCACCTGTCCGGGATAACATCTACCTCCAGGGGTTCTGTATTTTATTTAATTGTATCAACATGTATTTTAACATCATATAAGAATGAATAATGAACAATAAACAGGAATGAAAGGAACATAAATCAGAGTCTGATATGGAGGTTTCCAGTGTATTGTCATTTCCAGTGTAGAAGTTGTTCTTGTCACTAGTTTAAGATTAGAGGGGACACTCCTCAACAACCTCAACAAAGTGCTGAATTCTTTGACGCTCAGCTCCACAGTGACCGGCAGGAGTGTCAGATTTTCCCCACTTCTGCATAAGGTCTGCACAGACACCACAGTTTGTTCTGATGTGGTTTAGGGTGACCCAGGTCTTACTTGATAGATTGAAGCCCGGTGGTGGTTTTGTGGGTGAGGAAACGCTTGAAGCCCTCGTCTACTGCACTGACACAGAGTTCTCACCATTTCTCTTCTAAATTAAAATCATGTTCATACAGGGCTAGTGCGATTCAGATGGGTGTATCTTTCACATAGGTAGCTACACCGTAGAGCGGGTCATATGTAGCACCAATTAAATCACAACCAGAAATGGAGTTGACCCACCCCAGGGCTATGGGGTGGTACTCGGAATCGGGCTTTGGAGCGCGTCTGGGGGAGTCACAGGGGACCCGGCTTCCGTGATCCTGGGGATCAGTGTTAAAAAGTTCTGGGGGATAGGATTTAGGGGAAAGGTGTCATGACGCCACCTGTGGTATCCGGCTATTGGGTCTGCGCTGCGGTGTAGGACCTCCGGGACTGATGGACGGCAGCTGTGTTTTTGCTCCCCACAGGTGGAGCGGGTCCCTGGGGCAGCCATAACAGTCAATAGCGATGGTAGGCCGTTGGGGTGCAGGATTCAGAGCGCTGAATAACTCAAAGACACACAGGGGTTGTTTCCTTTACCTTTTACTGTACTAGCAGGCTCCAGGGTACAGTTCACAGTAATGTTGTAGGGGAATCCGGGTGGCCTGGAAGCAAGCTCACCCGGCTGATTCTGAGGCCTCCTTACTGCTCTCTTGTCTGCTGGTCCTAGCTGCCTGTAGCTAAGCTGCAACCCTCTGTTCCTGCTTGCCTGTATGGCAAGCAGCTCGAGCCCTTCCCTGGTGTCTCTCCTCTGACCACTGTCCCTGGACTCGTCTACGCTGCTGTGCCTCCAAGTGCTTTGGTGGCCAGGAGACTTGGAATCTCCTGTCCTCCAGTTTTGGCTGCTGGGCCTGGAGCACCCTTGCAACCTCGGACTCTGGTGTCCGGGTCTCGCGCTCCGCTCTGGGGTGAACAGTTCGGCTGGCTCCACTCCCCAGGCCTTTCTCCTCTCCTCAGACTCTCGCTTATGGGTCCCTCACGCTGGCTGTTCCTCACTCTGCTAAACCTGGGATGAGCTTAGCACTGCTCAAGTCCACAGATCCTCTTCACAGTCCTCCCAGGAACTGCACTGACTTTCTGACTAGCCCCGCCTCCAGCCAGAATTTATAGGGGAGGCTCCCCTGAACCCAGGTTAGAGCTCCCCTTTCCTGTCTGGAGTCATGCAGGTGTTGTGGTGTGCTGTGGGTTACCTGATGTGAATGCCCTACCTTGCTTCCAAGCATTACCCTCCCCACCCCCCGAGGGAGGCAAGGTAATTGTGGCAACCGGACTCTGGGGTGCCACATAGCCATGAGCTAGAAGTTGATCTTCATTTTCAACATGAGTTTGCTGAAGAACACGAGTCACGTCTATTTTGTTATCAGTGAGAAACTTGTGGAGGAAATGAAGTTTTAAGCAGCTGATACCTTCAATATTGATTTGGCAGACTTTCACAGTGGGTCCAATGTCTTTCATTTGAGAAGAGTCATTTGTGACGATACCATTACTATTTGTAGACATTATCAAATTGATCCTTGGTTGATTATCAAATGTGATGTAAAATATATTGACCAGATTTAGGTGTAGTTTGATTGTTTGGTCATCAAGATTGTTAGTCCTTTAGCGTTACCCAGGGTGCACCATGTGGAGGCGGACTAAGGTTCTGCTTTCTAATATAAAAGGGATTGGCGAGTGGAAGGAAGTGGGTATTAAACTAATTCATCAGCTGGTGTACCGAGGGAGGCTTAAAACATAGGATATGTTGCAGGAAGAATTTCAGTTACCCAAAACCTCAATACAGACAGGTTCAGCACTCATTTCAGACCCAAAGCAAGAAAGGGGGATATAGAAATACAAATAGTCCTGAAGTTAGATTATACATGTACAGTGGGATGAAAGCGGTAATATCCGAAGTGTGCAGGGGTTTGTTACGTGTGCCTTCCTGGGAAGGCCTCCCATCAGAGCTACAAGGAAATGGGAAATGAACTTAGGGTTGACAGATGATGATAGATGGGAGTCTACAATGGAATGAGTAACCAATAAATGTATCCGAGAGGCTGTCACAGCTGTATGTGATTCACAGGGCGTATAGAACCTCTAACATGCTATCTAAAGCGGTTTTAAAACATTGTGAAAACAATGTTGGTACCTGTGCCAAAAGGAGGATTTGGTCTATATATGCACAGGATATGATGGATTGGTTCAAGTGGAGCCTAGAACTGGACCTAAACTATAATGCCATGGGTTAGAAAAGGGGGTATGAACAGTGGGAAAAAAAAGTATATAGTCAGCCACCAACCGTGCAAGTTCTCCCACTTATAAAAATGAGGTCGGCCTGTAATTGACATCATAGGTGACCTCAACTATGAGAGACAAAATTAGAAAACAAATCCTGAAAATCACATTGTCTGATTGGGAAATTTTTTTTTTCAAATTTTAGTGGCAAATAAGTATTTGGTCACCTACAAACAAAGAGAATTTTGTTTACGTACCGTAAATTCTTTTTTCTTTAATCATCAATGGGAGACCCAGACAATGGGGTTTAGGGCTCCGCCCTCCGGAGGTCACACTAGGTACTACAAGTTTGTAGACACCGCCTCCTCCGCTTATAAACCCCCACCGTAGGAAACATCCTCAGTTTAGTCCATAAGCTGCGAGGAGAAAAATGAACCACACCCGAAACATCGGGAAGAATACCGTGCACAGACGGTTTGAACAACCCGGAAAAACACTGTCTCAACAGAGAACAGATCAAATGCAAACATGCAACGGAACAACTGGGTGGGTGCTGGGTCTCCCATTGATGATTAAAGAAAAAAGAATTTACGGTACGTAAACAAAATTCTCTTTTTTCTGGTCATCATAATGGGAGACCCAGACAATGGGGATGTCCTAAAGCAATACCCCAGGGCGGGAAGAGTTCCTCAACAAGACGGACAATACACGGTCCCCTTAAAGGTGGGCAACCGCCGCCTGGAGGACCCGCCTGCCCAAACTTGCGTCCGCAGAGGCATGGGCATGCACCATATAGTGCTTTGAGAAAGTGTGCAGGCTGGACCAGGTGGCCGCCTGACACACCTGTAGAGCAGATGCTCGATGTCGCAAGGCCCATGAGGCACCTACAGCTCTAGTAGAGTGTGCCTTCAAACCCACCGGGAGAGGCAAACCAGAAGATCGGTATGCCTCCTGAATGGGAGCCTTGATCCATCTGGCCAAGGTCGACTTCGAAGCCGCGGACCCCTTACAGCGACCCATCGTGAGGACAAATAAAGAATCCGAACTCCTAAAGGAGGCGGTCCTGGACACATAAATGCGTACAGCTCTCACGAGATCCAAAGTATGGAGGTCGCGCTCAACCTGATGAACGGGAGCGGGGCAAAATGATGGGAGAACAATCTCCTGGTTTAGGTGGAAAGTTGAAACCACCTTCGGCAAGAATTCAGGCCGCGGGCGCAACACCACCTTGTCTTGGTGAACCACCAGAAAGGGTGACTTGCACGAAAGTGCAGCCAATTCTGAGACCCTTCTCAGAGACGTAATTGCCACCAGAAAAACCACCTTCTGGGACAGACGAGAGAGAGAGATGTCTCTCAGTGGCTCAAACGGCGGTTTCTGCAGTGCCGCCAGGACCATGTTGAGGTCCCAAGGGTCCAGAGGTCGTCTGTAAGGCGGAACCACCCGAGACACCCCCTGCAGAAATTGACGAACCTTCGGGAGGAGCGCCAAGCGCCTGTCAAACAGCACTGAAAGTGCTGATACTTGACCTTTCAGAGAGCCAAGGGATAATCCCAACTCCAAACCCGACTGTAGGAAAGCCAACAATGTCGGGATGGACAGGGGCCACGGTGAGCGTCCACCAGAGGCACACCAGGAGAAAAAGATTTTCCACGTTCTGTGGTATATCTTCCTGGAGACAGGTTTCCTTGCCCGATTCATCGTGGCAACCACCGTAGGAGAGAAGCCCTGGATGTCAGCAGCCAGGCCTCAAGAGCCATGCAGTCAATCTGAGGGCCCTGGAATTGAGGTGGAAGAATGGCCCTTGCGCGAGTAGATCTGCGCGTTCTGGAAGAGCCCACCGGTGTCCGCCTGACAGTTGCCAGAGGTCCGGGTACCAGGACCTCCGGGGCCAATCTGGAGCCACTAGAATGGCTACTCTGCATTCTGTCCTGATTTTCCACAGAACCCTGGGAATCAGAGCGAGAGGCGGGAACACATATGGCAGCTGGAAGCTGGACCAACTCAGGATCAGGGCATCCGCCCCCAGAGACTGAGGATCCCACGATCGTGCCATGTATTGGGGTACCTGATGATTCAGCCGTGAGGCCATCAGATCCACGTCCGGAGTGCCCCATTTGCTGCAGATGTCCCGGAAGACGTCTGGATGCAGGGACCACTCTCCGGCGTCCATCCCCTGTCGGCTCAGGTAGTCGGCCTCCCAGTTCTCGACCCCTGGGATGTGAACTGCGGAGATCAGGCAGCCGTTTTCCTCCACCCAGGCTAGAATGCGGTGGACTTCGGCGAGGGCCTGAGCACTTCTGGTCCCTCCCTGATGATTTATGTAGGCGACGGCCGTCGCATTGTCGGACTGAACCCGAATGGGTTGTCCTGACAGGAATTTCTGAAACGCCAGGAGCGCCAGATAGACCGCCTTGATCTCCAGCACGTTGATCTGTAATGCCGACTCCGCCTGGGTCCATAGGCCTTGAGCCCTGTGGTGTAAGAACACCGCGCCCCAGCCCTTCAGACTGGCGTCGGTGGTCACCACTAACCATGACGGTTTTAGAAAGGACCGGCCCCGTGACAGATGATGTGGCTGGAGCCACCACTGTAGGGAGTCCCTGGTCGATTGTGACAGCGTCACCAGCCGATTCAGAGAAATCGTCCTTTTGTCCCATCGGCGAAGAATCTCCAACTGGAGAGGACGGAGGCGAAACTGTGCGAAAGGCACCGCCTCTATCGCCGCTACCATGCGTCCCACCAGCTTCATCAACTCCCGTAGGGAAGATTGTGGTGACAGGATAACATTCTGCACTCCTGATTGGATCGCAAGCTGTTTGGCTTGAGGTAGGGACACCAGGGCTGAGTCCGTGTGGAAGTCCATGCCCAGATATGTCAAAGACTGGGTCGGAACCAGGGTCGACTTTGGAATGTTGAGAAGCCACCCGAACTGTTCCAGAGACTTCATGGTCACCTCCAGGCTCACCCGACAAAGGTCTTGCGATGGCGCCCTGACCAGCAGGTCGTCCAAATAGGGAATGATGGCGTGTCCCTGCACATGCAGGAGAGCCATCATTGAGGCCATCACCTTTGTGAACACTCGCGGTGCCGAGGCTAGCCCGAATGGCAGTGCCACAAATTGGAAGTGTTCTTCCCCCACTGCGAATCTCAACCAGCGCTGATGAGCCGGTGCAATGGGCACGTGAAGGTAGGCGTCTCGGATATCTATGGACGCCAGGAAGTCTCCCTGTGACACAGCCGCGATCACGGAGCGCAGGGATTCCATACGAAACTTCCGAACCAACACGTGGCGGTTGAACAACTTGAGGTCCAGAACCGGACGAAAGGAGCCGTCCTTCTTTGGGACAATAAAGAGGTTGGAGTAAAAACCCCTGAACCTCTCTCCCGTGGGTACTGGGACCACCACTCCGTCTCTGCGGAGTCCCTCCAACACCAGATGAAAAGCCTGAGCTTTGTCTAGGGATGGAACAGACCGATGGAATCGGTGTGCTGGCTGTGACGTCAGCTCTATCCCGTAGCCTTTTGAGACTACGTCTCGGACCCACTGGTCTTGGACGTGGAGAAGCCATCTGTCCTGGAAAAGAGACAGGCGGCCCCCCACTGTGGGGAGACAGGATGAAGGAGCGAGTCATGCCGAAGCGGGTTTAGGGGTGGCAGCTGCAGCCCCTGCCGGCTTCTTTTGGCGACTTTTGTTGCGCCACTGAGTGGAGGGCTTGCCCCCACGGTCCGCGCGAGCGGACGCCGCTGATGACTGCGAGCTGGGGCGAAAGGACCACTGTTTTGGGTTCCTTTTCACGGTATACCGTGGCTTAGGCTTATTCTGCGGTATCTTAGACTCAGCAGAATCCTTTATCAGCTTGTCCAGCTCGGTGCCGAAGAGCCTGTCACCAGAGAACGGAAGATTTTGCAAAATCTTCTTAGACGTGGCATCTGAGTCCCAAAGACGCAGCCACAACAACCTGCGGATCGCTATAGCATTGGCCGAAGCCACAGCCGAGCGAGTGGCAGTTTCCAAAGTTGCCGTCCTGGCGTAATCCGCATAAGCCCTTGCCCTGTCGGAGAGTGCCAGGACCTCTGGGCTGGCCCTAGCTAGATCAGAGATACCATCCAAGCAGGAGGTAATCGCTTGTAGGGTCCAGACCGCGGCAAAATTAGGGGCAAATGAAGACCCCACAGCCTCATAGGAAGACTTGGCGAGTTGCTCGACCTGTCTATCAGTAGCATCCTTCAATGAGGAGCTATCAGAGGCAGAAAACAAGGAGCGTGCAGCAATCCTAGTCATGGAAGCGTCCACCTTAGGGGACTGTGACCATTCCAGAAGCACCTCCTGAGGAAAGGGAAAGCGAAGGTCCTTAGGTTTACGGACATAACGCCGCCCAGGATGTAACCTGGGTGCTCTAATCACCCTTCCAAAATTAGTGTGGTCCATAAAGGATCCACTTGGTCTCGCCTCCGGCCGCAGCCATTGATAGACCTCCTTAGGGTGAACAGTCACCTCCTCAGGAGGAGTGACCAGACGTAATGTCTCATTGATGGAGGACACCAGATCCTCCACCCATCTGGAGGTTCAGAGACAGACCCGAGAGTAGAACCCCCATCATCTTCCTCACCATCAGAGGAACGCTCCTCCTCAGAGAGAGCTTGGAGCTCTGGAGAGGCCTCACGAGCTCGCTTAGGGGGTCTCACAGAAGAAGTAAGAGCCACTCGGGGGTAACTGGGAGGAGTAGCTGGGTTTTCCAGCCTCCTATGAAGTGCCTCCAGGGATTGCGACATGGAGGACATCTGGGACAGCAGAGATTCATTTATCTTATTCTGTGCCTCCCATGTCCCTGGGATCACCCGAACCTCAGGGTACAGACCCGCAGATTCTGATCCAACAGTAACTGTCCGGGTCTCTGGGCGTCCGCAATTATTGCAGGACCCCTCCACCAGTGAACCGTTGCATGTAGCGCAGGTAATGGTGCCATCTGCCGCCTTAGCAGCATGCTTCCTTACTGAGGACATCGCCACAGTAGGGGGAAATAAGCCAAGTTGTAATAAACAAACCGGAGATCCCGGTGGCTTACCGACCGCAGTAAGCGGTAGGAGGAAGCGGTGTTCGTGTGTGACCTCCGCGAGTTCCGGTCTCCCCTGGAAAGTGCAGACACACGCTGCAGCCAGATCCCAGCCGGGAAGAGAGGGAGAAGATGGCCGCCGACAGTAAAGTCATAGGCGTGGCCAGGAACACGCGGGAGAACACAAAACACGCCCCTCGGTGATGTCACCGTAAGAGCTGCTTCCTCCTCCTCCAGGCAGCCTCAGTAATGGAGGTGCCAGAGCCCGCAGCGCGGGAAAAGAGTGTGCAACAATGCACATACACACACAGACTGCATGCCCAAAACAAACATCAGCAGTCTACAGCCTCAGCCCCTGTGACACACAGGGCGGTCAGCCAGAGTGACCCCAGCACAGGGTACATCGACAGAACCGCGGACCCGAGGGTAACCGCGCGGTCTGAGTGTCATGACACCAAGTGACAGACACTACCCCCAGGCACACAGGAGACACACCAGGTGCCTCAGTGCCGGTCCGGTCTGTAAGCACCTTTAGGGAGGCCTCGGACGGGGGTACAGCACCAGTCCGGAGTGTAAGCACCATTTAGGGAGGCCTCGGACTGGGCTGGCTCCGTCCGGTCTGTAAGCACCATTTAGGGAGGCCTCGGACGGAGCGGAGCTGTGCAAGGCTCCAGGCTCCCCCTCTCCAGAGCCTCCATGGAGGGATGGAAAGGAAGGAGCTCGACAGCGTACCGGGAGAACAGCAAGTGTCCAGGCTAAAAAGCCCTCCGGTACCTCCACCAGCGTGTTCCACAAAGGGTGAGCGGGGAGACTGTCGAGGGTCCCAACCGGGACCATTTACCTTGTCTTCATACGCCATCACGTAAGCTGTGAGAATGCAGTGAAGTGCAAGCAAAGCGTGATCCTCCGAGCACACTAAGTTTAAAACTGAGGATGTTTCCTACGGTGGGGGTTTATAAGCGGAGGAGGCGGTGTCTACAAACTTGTAGTACCTAGTGTGACCTCCGGAGGGCGGAGCCCTAAACCCCATTGTCTGGGTCTCCCATTATGATGACCAGAAAAAGCAAGATTTCTGGCTCTCATAGACCTGTAACGTCTTCTATAAGAGGCTCCGCTGTCCTACACTCATTACCTATAGTACCGGCATCTGTTTGAACCTTTACCAGTATAAAAGACACCTGTCTGCAACCTCAAACAGTCACACTCCAAACTCTACTATGGTGAAGACCAAAAAGCTGTCGGAGGACACCAGGAACAACATTGTATCCCTGCACCAGGCTGGGAAGACTGAATGTGCAATAGGCAAGAAATCAACTGTGGGAGCAATAATTAGAAAATGGAAGACATATAAGATCACTGATAATCTCCCTCCATCTGGGGCTCCACACAAGATCTCCCCCCGTGGGCTCAAAATGATCTGAAGAATGGCAGGTAAAAATCCCAGAACCACACGGAGGGATCTAGTGAATGACCTGCAGAGAGCTGGGACCAACGATACACAGGCTACCATCAGTAACACACTACACCACCAGGGACTCAGATCTTCAGTGCCAGACGTGTCCCCCTGCTTAAGCCATTACATGTCCGTGCCTATTTGAAGTTTGATAGAGAGCATTTGGATGATCCAGAAGATTATTAGGAGAATGTCATATGGTCAGATGAAACTAAAGTAGAACTGATTGTTAGAAACACAACTCGTCGTGTTTGGAGGAGAAAGAATGCTGAATTGCATCCAAGGAACACCATCCCTACTGTGAAGCATGGGGGTGGCAACATCATGCTTTGGGGCTGTTTCTCTGCCAAGGGACCAGGACGCATGATCCATGTATATAAAAGAATGAATGGGGCCATGTATCATTTTGAGTGCAAACCTTCTTCCATCAGCAAGGGCATTGAAGATGAAACATGGCTGGATCTTTCAGCATGACAATGATCCCAAGCACACCACCAGGGCAACAAAGGAGTGGCTTCATAAGAAGCATTTCAAGGTCCTGGAGTGGCCTAGAGAGTCTCCAGATCTAAGCCCTATAGAAAACTTACGGAGGGAGCTGAAAGTCCGTGTTGTCAAGCGACAAAACATCACTGCTCTAGAGATCTGCATGGAGGAATGAGCCGACACACCAGCACCAGTGTGTGCCAACCGCGTGAAGACTTACACAAAACATTTCACCTGTCCTTGACAACAAAGGAGATAGAACAAAGGATTGAGATGAACTTTTGCTATTGACAAAATGCTTATTTTTCACCAAAATTTGAAAAAAAAAAAATTCTTTCCAAAGTAGACAATGTGATTATCAGGATTTGTTTCCTCATTTTGTCTCTTAGTTGAGGTCACCTATGATGTCAATTACAGGCCGACCTCATCTGGAGAAGTGGGAGAACTTTCACAATTGGTGGCTAACTAAATACTTTTTTTTACAACTGTATTTACCGTAATAGAGGTAATTTTAAAGTATTTAAAACACTTGTCTGTTTAACCCCATCCCGATACATGAGATAAATGTACATCACGGGTCGGGTCCCATCAAGTGATAGCTTCCGTGGTTTTACCAGGACCCCGGGCTATCACTGATCGCTTCCTGTGAGTGGTTGGCAAGCGCTGCCAACCACTCACAATGGGCATTTGTGACAGGTCCCAATGTGCTGCAGTTCATCGGGACCTGTCACAAGCGATCGGACCCTGCAGCAGTGTGGCGCCCTATGAAGCTCAGTAAAATGAAGAATTATTTAAATATTAAAGTTTTTAAAAATATGAAAAAAAAAAAAAAAAAGTTTACATCGCCCCCCTTTTCCGCATTCCAAATTAAAGTATTAAAGAAAAAAAAAGAAACAAAAAAACCCACACATTTGGTATCACAGCATTGGGAAACACCCGATTTATTAAGATATAAAATCAATTAATGAGAGCCGTAAACTGCGGAACGGAAAAAAGGTCCAAACGCCAAAATTACGTTTTTTTGTTGCCGCAACATTGGTATAAAATGCAATAACAGGCGATGAAAACAGCTAATCTGCCCTAAAATAGTGTCATTAGAAACGTCAGCTCAAGACGCAAAAAATAAGCCATCACACAGCCCCAAACCCCGAAAAATGAGGATTCTACGGGGTACGGAACATGGCGCAAAAAGTGCGATTCTTTTATTTACAAACATCTGAATGTTTTTCACCTCTTAGATAACAGTAAAAGGAACGTTTGGTATCTACAAACTCATACCGACCCCAGACATTATACTGACACGTCAGAGTTACCATATAATACTGACCCAGACATCATACCGACACCTCAGTGTTACCATCTAGTACTGACCCCAGACATCATACCGACACCTCAGTGTTACCATATAGTACTGACCTGAGTCATCATACAGACACCTCAGTGTTACCATATAGTACTGACCCCAGACATCATACCGACACCTCAGTGTTACCATATAGTACTGACCCCAGACATCATACCGACACCTCAGTGTTACCATATAGTACTGACCCCAGACATCATACCGACACCTCAGTGTTACCATATAGTACTGACCCCAGACATCATACAGACACCTCAGTGTTACCATATAGTACTGATCCCAGACATCATACCGACACCTCAGTGTTACCATATAGAACTGACCCCAGATATCATACCGACACCTCAGTGTTACCATGTAGTACTGACCTCGGCCATCATACCGACACCTCAGTGTTATCATATAGTATGGACCCCAAACATCATACCGACACCTCAGTGTTACCATATAGTACTGACCCCAGACATCATACAGACACCTCAGTGTTACCATATAGTACTGATCCCAGACATCATACCGACACCTCAGTGTTACCATATAGAACTGACCCCAGATATCATACCGACACCTCAGTGTTACCATGTAGTACTGACCTCGGCCATCATACCGACACCTCAGTGTTATCATATAGTATGGACCCCAAACATCATACCGACACCTCAGTGTTACCATATAGTACTGACCCGGGACATCATACCGACACCTCAGTGTTACCATATAGTAATGACCAGAGACATCATACCGACACCTCAGTGTTACCATATAGTACTGACCCCAGACATCATACCGACACGTCAGTGTTACCATATTGTACTGACCCCAGACATCATACCGACACCTCAGTGTTACCATATAGTACTGACCTGAGGCATCATACCGACACGTCAGTTACCATATAGTACTGACCCCAGACATCACACCGACACCTCAGTGTTACCATATAGTACTGACCCCAGACATCATACCGACACCTCAGTGTTACCATATAGTACTGACCCCAGATATCATACCGACACCTCAGTGTTACTATATAGTACTGACCCCCAAACATCATACGAACACCTCAGTGTTACCATATAGTACTGACCCCAGACATCATACCGACACCTCAGTGTTACCATATAGTACTGACCCCAGACATCATACCGACACCTCAGTGTTACCATATAGTACTGACCCCAGACATCATACAGACAAGTCAGTGTTACCATATAGTACTGACCTCAGACATCATACCGACACCTCAGTGTTACCATATAGAACTAACCCCAGATATCATACCGACACCTCAGTGTTACCATGTAGTACTGACCTCGGCCATCATACCGACACCTCAGTGTTACCATATAGTATGGACCCCAAACATCATACCGACACCTCCGTGTTACCATATAGTACTGACCCCAGACATCATACCGACACCTCAGTGTTACCATATAGTACTGACCCCAGACATCATACCGACACCTCAGTGTGTACCATATAGTACTGACCCCAGACATCATACAGACACCTCAGTGTTACCATATAGTACTGACCCCAGACATCATACAGACACCTCAGTGTTACCATATAGTACTGACCCCAGACATCATACCGACACGTCAATGTTACCATATAGTACTGATCCCAGACATCATACCGACACCTCAGTGTTACCATATAGTATGGACCCCAAACATCATACCGACACCTCAGTGTTACCATATAGTACTGACCCGAGACATCATACCGACACCTCAGTGTTACCATATAGTAATGACCCGAGACATCATACCGACACCTCAGTGTTACCATATAGTACTGACCCCAGACATCATACCGACACGTCAGTGTTACCATATTGTACTGACCCGACATCATACCGACACCTCAGTGTTACCATATAGTACTGACCCAGACATCATACCGACACTCAGTGTTACCATATAGTACTGACCCCAGACATCATACCGACACCTCAGTGTTACCATATAGTACTGACCTCCAGACATCATTACCGACACTCCAGTGTTACCATATAGTACTGACCCCAGACATCATCACGACACCTCAGTGTTACCATATAGTACTGACCCAGACATCATACCGACACTCAGTGTTACCATATAGTACTGACCCCAGACATCATACCGACACCTCAGTGTTACCATATAGTACTGACCCCAGACATCATACCGACACTCAGTGTTACCATATAGTATGACCCAGACATCATACCGACACCTCAGTGTTACCATATAGTACTGACCCCAGACATCATACCGACACCTCAGTGTTACCATATAGTACTGACCCCAGACATCATACCGACACCTCAGTGTTACCATATAGTATGACCCCAGACCCCAGAATCATCGACCTCATGTCTATAGTGCCCGACATCATACCGACACCTCAGTTACCATTAGTACTGACCCAGACATCATACCGACACCTCAGTGTTACCATATAGTACTGACCAGACATCATACCGACACCTCGTTTACCATTAGTACTGACCAGACATCATACCGACACCTCAGTTACCATATAGTACTGACCCGACATCATACCGACACTCAGTGTTACCATATAGTATGACCCAGAATCATACCGACACTCAGTGTTACCATATAGTACTGACCCAGACATCATACGACACCTCAGTGTTACCATATAGTTACTGACCCAGACATATACCGACACTCAGTGTTACCATATAGTACTGACCCAGAATCATACCGACACTCAGTGTTACCATATAGTACTGACCCAGACATCATACCGACACTCAGTGTTACATATAGTACTGACCAGACATATACGACACCTCGTGTTACCATATAGTACTGACCCAGACATCATACGACACTCAGTGTTACCATATAGTACTGACCCAGACATCATACCGACACCTCAGTGTTACCATATAGTATGACCCAGACATCATACCGACACCTCAGTGTTACCATATAGTATGACCCAGACATCATACGACACTCAGTGTTACCATATGTACTGACCCAGACATCATACGACACCTCAGTGTTACCATATAGTACTGACCCAGACATCATACGACACTCATGTTACCATATAGTATGACCCCAGACATCATACGACACCTCAGTGTTACCATATAGTACTGACCCAGCATCATACCGACACCTCAGTGTTACATATAGTACTGACCCCAGACATCATACCGACACCTCAGTGTTACCATATAGTACTGACCCCAGAATCATACCGACACTCAGTGTTCCATATAGTACTGACCCAGACATCATACCGACACTCAGTGTTACCATATAGTATGACCCCAGACATCATACCGACACCCAGTGTTACCATATAGTACTACCCCAGACATCATACCGACACTCGTGTACATATAGTATGACCAGAATCATACGACACTCAGTGTTCCATATAGTACTGACCCAGACATCATACCGACACTCAGTGTTACCATATAGTACTGACCCCAGACATCATACCGACACCTCAGTGTTACCATATAGTACTGACCCCAGACATCATACCGACACTCAGTGTTACCATATAGTACTGACCCAGACATCATACCGACACCTCAGTGTTACCATATAGTACTGACCCAGACATCATACCGACACCTCAGTGTTACCATATAGTACTGACCCAGACATCATACCGACACCTCAGTGTTACCATATAGTACTGACCCAGACATCATACGACACTCAGTGTTACCATATAGTACTGACCCCAGACATCATACCGACACCTCAGTGTTACCATATAGTACTGACCCAGACATCATACCGACACTCAGTGTTACCATATAGTACTGACCCAGACATCATACCGACACTCAGTGTTACCATATAGTACTGACCCCAGACATCATACCGACACCTCAGTGTTACCATATAGTACTGACCCAGACATCATACGACACCTCAGTGTTACCATATAGTACTGACCCAGCATATACGACACCTCAGTGTTACCATATAGTACTGACCCCAGACATCATACCGACACCTCAGTGTTACCATATAGTACTGACCCCAGACATCATACGACACCTCAGTGTTACCATATAGTACTGACCCCAGACATCATACCGACACCTCAGTGTTACCATATAGTACTGACCCAGACATCATACCGACACCTCAGTGTTACCATATAGTACTGACCGAGACATCATACAGACAGTCAGTGTTACCATATGTACTGACCCCAGACATCATACCGACACCTCAGTGTTACCATATAGTATACTGACCCCAAGAGACCCACATAAACGACACCTCAGTGTTACCATATTGTACTGACCCAGACATCATACCGACACCTCAGTGTTACCATATAGTACTGACCAGGCATCATACCGACACCTCAGTGTTACCATATAGTATGACCCCAAACATATACCGACACTCAGTGTTACCATATAGTACTGACCCAGACATCATACGACAAGTCAGTGTTACCATATAGTACTGACCCAGACATCATACCGACACCTCAGTGTTACCATATGTACTGACCCAGACATCATACCGACACTCAGTGTTACCATATGTACTGACCAGACATCATACCGACACCTCAGTGTTACCATATAGTACTGACCGAGCATCATACCGACACCTCAGTGTTACATATAGTACTGACCCCAGAATCATACCGACACCTCAGTGTTCCATATAGTACTGACCCAGACATCATACGACACTCAGTGTTACCATATAGTACTGACCCAGACATCATACCGACACCTCAGTGTTACCATATAGTACTGACCCAGACATCATACCGACACCTCAGTGTTACCATATAGTATGACCCAGACATCATACGACACTCAGTGTTACCATATGTACTGACCCCAGACATCATACCGACACCTCAGTGTTCCATATAGTACTGACCGAGCATCATACCGACACTCAGTTACCATATAGTACTGACCCAGACATCACACCGACACCTCAGTGTTACCATATAGTACTGACCCAGACATCATACCGACACCTCAGTGTTACCATATAGTACTGACCCAGATATCATACGACACTCAGTGTTACATATAGTACTGACCCCAAACATCATACGAACCTTCAGTGTTACCATATAGTACTGACCCAGACATCATACCGACACTCAGTGTTACCCCCCCCCCCCCCCCCCCCCCCCCCCCCCCTTTTTTTTTTTTTTTTTTTTTTTTTTTTACCTGAGCATCATACCGACACCTCAGTGTTACCATATAGTACTGACCCCAGACATCATACCGACACCTCAGTGTTACCATATAGTACTGACCCAGACATCATACCCACACCTCAGTGTTACCATTAGTACTGACCTCAGACATCATACCACATCAGTGTTACCATATAGTACTGACCCAGACATCATACCGACACCTCAGTGTTACCATATAGTACTGACCGAGCATCATACCGACACCTCAGTGTTACCATATTAGTACTGACCCCAGACATCATACCGACACCTCAGTGTTACCATATAGTACTGACCCAGACATCATACCGACACTCAGTGTTACCATATAGTACTGACCCAGACATCATACCGACACCTCAGTGTTACCATATAGTACTGACCCCAGACATCATACCAGACACCTCAGTGTTACCATATAGTACTGACCCCAGACATCATACCGACACCTCAGTGTTACCATATAGTACTGACCCAGAACATATACCGACACCTCAGTGTTACCATTAGTACTGACCCGGACATCATACCGACACCTCAGTGTTACCATATAGTACGACCCCAGACATCATACCGACACCTCAGTGTTACCATATAGTACTGACCGAGACATCATACCGACACTCAGTGTTACCATATAGTACTGACCCCAGACATCATACCGACACCTCAGTGTTACCATATAGTATGACCCCCAGACATCATACCGACACCTCAGTGTTACCATATAGTACTGACCCCAGACATCATACCGACACCTCAGTGTTACCATATAGTACTGACCCCAGACATCATACAGACACCTCAGTGTTACCATATAGTACTGACCCCAGACATCATACCGATAACGCGTCATATGTTACCATTATTGTACTGATCCCAGACATCATCACTCATACCGACCACCTCAAGTGTTACCATAAGTACTGACCCCAGATATCATACCGACACCTCAGTGTTACCATATAGTACTGACTCCCAACATCATACCGACACTCAGTGTTACCATATAGTACTGACCCAGACATCATACCGACACCTCAGTGTTACCATATAGTACTGACCCGAGACATCATACCGACACCTCAGTGTTACCATATAGTACTGACCAGAGGCATCATACCGACACCTCAGTGTTACCATATAGTACTGACCCCAGACATCATACCGACACCTCAGTGTTTCCATATAGTACTGACCCCAGACATCATACCGACACCTCAGTGTTACCATATAGTACTGACCTGAGACATCATACGACACGTCAGTGTTACCATATAGTACTGACCTCAGACATCATACCGACACCTCAGTGTTACCATATAGTACTGACCCAGACATCATACCGACACCTCAGTGTTACCATATAGTAATGACCCGAGACATCATACCGACACGTCAATGTTACCATATAGTACTGACCCAGACATCATACCGACACCTCAGTGTTACCATATAGTATGACCCAACATCATACCGACACCTCAGTGTTACCATATAGTACTGACCCAGACATCATACCGACACCTCAGTGTTACCATATAGTATGACCCGAGACATCATACCGACACTCAGTGTTACATATAGTACTGACCCAGACATCATACCGACACTCAGTGTTACCATATTGTACTGACCCAGACATCATACCGACACCTCAGTTACCATATAGTACTGACCTAGAATCATACGACACGTCAGTTACCATATAGTACTGACCCAGACATCATACCGACACTTCAGTGTTACCATATAGTACTGACCCCAGACATCATACGACACCTCAGTGTTACCATATAGTACTGACCCCAGACATCATACCGACACCTCAGTGTTACCATATAGTACTGACCCCAGATTATACCGACACCTCAGTGTTACCATTAGTACTGACCCCAGACATCATACCGACACCTCAGTGTTACCATATAGTACTGACCCAACATCATACGACACCTCAGTGTTACCATATAGTACTGACCCAGACATCATACCGACACCTCAGTGTTACCATATAGTACTGACCTGAGACATCATACAGACAAGTCAGTGTTACCATATAGTACTGACCCGAGACATCATACCGACACCTCAGTGTTACCATATAGTAATGACCCGACACATACGACACCTCAGTGTTACCATATAGTACTGACCCCAGACATCATACCGACACCTCAGTGTTACCATATGTACTGACCCCAGACATCATACCGACACCTCAGTGTTACCATATAGTACTGACCGAGACATCATACCGACACTCAGTTACCATATAGTACTGACCCCAGACATCAACCGACACCTCAGTGTTACCATATAGTACTGACCCAGACATCATACGACACCTCAGTGTTACATATAGTACTGACCCAACATCATACGACACCTCAGTGTACCATATAGTACTGACCCCAGACATCATACCGACACTTCAGTGTTACCATATAGTACTGACCCCAGACATCATACAGACACCTCAGTGTTACATATAGTACTGACCCCAACATCATACGAACACCTCAGTGTTACCATATAGTACTGACCCCAGACATCATACCGACACATCAGTGTTACCATATAGTACTGACCTGAGACATCATACAGACAATCAGTGTTACCATATAGTACTGACCTCGCATCATACCGACACCTCAGTGTTACCATATAGTATGACCCCAAACTCATACCGACACCTCAGTGTTACCATATAGTACTGACCCCAGACATCATACCGACACCTCAGTGTTACCATATAGTACTGACCCCAGACATCATACCGACACCTCAGTGTTACCATATAGTACTGACCCCAGACATCATACCGACACTCAGTGTTACCATATAGTACTGACCCCAGACATCATACCGACACCTCAGTGTTACCATATAGTACTGACCCCAGACATCATACGACACCTCAGTGTTACCATATAGTACTGACCCCAGACATCATACCGACCCTCATGTTACCATATAGTACTGATCCCAGACATCATACCGACACCTCAGTGTTACCATAAGACTGACCCCAGAATCATACCGACACCTCAGTGTTACCATGTAGTACTAACCCGCATCATAACCGACACCTCAGTGTTACCATATAGTATGACCCCAAACATCATACCGACACCTCAGTGTTACCATATAGTACTGACCCAGACATCATACCGACACCTCAGTGTTACCATATAGTATGACCCGAGACATCATACCGACACCTCAGTGTTACCATATAGTACTGACCCCAGACATCATACCGACACTCAGTGTTACCATATGTACTGACCCCAGACATCATACCGACACTAGTGTTACCATATAGTACTGACCAGCATCATACCGACACCTCAGTGTTACCATATAGTACTGACCCCAGATATCATACCGACACCTCAGTGTTCCATATAGTACTGACCCCAGACATCATACCGACACCTCAGTGTTACCATATAGTACTGACCTGAGACATCATACGACATCAGTGTTACCATATAGTACTGACCTCAGACATCATACCGACACCTCAGTGTTACCATATAGTACTGACCCAGACATCATACCGACACCTCAGTGTTACCATATAGTATGACCCAGACATCATACCGACACGTCAGTGTTACCATATTGTACTGACCCCAGACATCATACCGACACCTCAGTGTTACCATATAGTACTGACCAGAGCATCATACCGACACTCAGTTACCATATAGTACTGACCCCAGACATCACACCGACACCTCAGTGTTACCATATGTACTGACCCCAGACATCATACCGACACCTCAGTGTTACCATATAGTACTGACCTGAGGCATCATACCGACACCTCAGTGTTACCATATAGTATGGACCCAAACATCATACCGACACCTCAGTGTTACCAATATAGTACTGACCCGAGACATCATACAGACAAGTCATGTTACCATATAGTACTGACCTCAGACATCATACCGACACCTCAGTGTTACCATATTGTACTGACCCAGACCATCATACCGACACGTCAGTGTTACCATATTGTACTGACCATGAGGCATCATACCGACACCTCAGTGTTACCATATAGTACTGACCCCAGACATCATACCGACACCTCAGTGTTTCCATATAGTACTGACCCCAGACATCATACGACAAGTCAGTGTTACCATATAGTACTGACCTCAGACATCATACCGAAAACCTCAGTGTTACCATATAGTACTGACCCGAGACATCATACCGACACCTCAGTGTTACCATATAGTAATGACCCAGACATCATACCGACACGTCAGTGTTACCATATTGTACTGACCCCAGACATCATACCGACACCTCAGTGTTGCCATATAGTACTGACCTGAGGCATCATACCGACACGTCAGTTACCATATAGTACTGACCCAGACATCACACCGACACCTCAGTGTTACCATATAGTACTGACCCCAGACATCATACCGACACCTCAGTGTTACCATATAGTACTGACCCCAGATATCATACCGACACTTCAGTGTTACCATATAGTACTGACCCCAGACATCATACAGACACCTCAGTGTTACTATATAGTACTGACCCCCAAACATCATACGAAACACTTCAGTGTTACCATATAGTACTGACCTCAGACATCATACCGACACCTCAGTGTTACCATATAGTACTGACCCCAGACATCATACCGACACCTCAGTGTTACCATCTAGTACTGACCTGAGACATCATACAGACAAGTCAGTGTTACCATATAGTACTGACCTCAGACATCATACCGACACCTCAGTGTTACCATATAGTACTGACCTGAGTCATCATACCGACACCTCAGTGTTACCATATAGTACTGACCCCAGACATCATACCGACACCTCAGTGTTACCATATTGTACTGACTCCAGACATCATACCGACACCTCAGTGTTACCATCTAGTACTGACCTGAGACATCATACAGACAAGTCAGTGTTACCATATAGTACTGACCTCAGACATCATACCGACACCTCAGTGTTACCATATAGTACTGACCCAGACATCATACGACACCTCAGTGTTACCATATAGTACTGACTCCAGACATCATACGACACCTCAGTGTTACCATATAGTACTGACCCAACATCATACGACACTCAGTGTTACCATATAGTACTGACCCCAGACATCATACCGACACCTGTCAGTGTTACCATATAGTACTGACCCCAGACATCATACCGACACCTCAGTGTTACCATATAGTACTGACCCCAGACATCATACCGACACCTCAGTGTTACCATATAGTACTGACCCCAGACATCATACCGACACTCAGTGTTACCATATAGTACTGACCCCAGACATCATACCGACACCTCAAGTGTTACCATATAGTACTGACCCCAGACATCATACCGACCCCTCAGTGTTACCATATAGTACTGACCCCAGACATCATACCGACACCTCAGTGTTACCATATAGTACTGACCCAGCATCATAACCGACACTCAGTGTTACCATATAGTACTGACCCCAGACATCATACCGACACCTCAGTGTTACCATATAGTACTGACCCCAGACATCATACCGACACCTCAGTGTTACCATATAGTACTGACCCCAGACATCATACCGACACCTCAGTGTTACCATATAGTACTGACCCATCAGACATCATACCCGGGCTACATCAGTGTTACCATATAGTACTGACCCCAGACATCATACCGACACCTCAGTGTTACCATATAGTACTGACCCAGACATCATACCGACACTCAGTGTTACCATATAGTACTGACCCAGACATCATACGACACCTCAGTGTTACCATATAGTACTGACCCCAGACATCATACCGACCTCAGTGTTACCATATAGTACTGACCCAGACATCATACCGACACCTCAGTGTTACCATATAGTACTGACCCAGACATCATACGACACTCAGTGTTACCATATAGTACTGACCAGCATCATACCGACACCTCAGTGTTACCATATAGTACTGACCCAGACATCATACGACACCTCAGTGTTACCATATAGTACTGACCCCAGACATCATACGACACCTCAGTGTTACCATATAGTACTGACCCCAACATCATACCGACACTCAGTGTTACCATATAGTACTGACCCCAGACATCATACCGACACCTCAGTGTTACCATAAGTACTGACCCAGACATCATACGACACCTCAGTGTTACCATATAGTACTGACCCCAGACATCATACCGACACCTCAGTGTTACCATATATACTGACCAGACATCATACCGACACTCAGTGTTACCATATAGTACTGACCGAGACATCATACCGACACCTCAGTGTTACCATATAGTACTGACCCCAGACATCAACCGACACTCAGTGTTACATATAGTACTGACCCCGACATCATACCGACACCTCAGTGTTACCATATAGTACGACCCAGACATCATACCGACACTCAGTGTTACCATATAGTACTGACCCAGCATCATACCGACACTCAGTGTTACCATATAGTACTGACCCCAGACATCATACCGACACTCAGTGTTACCATATAGTACTGACCCAGACATCATACCGACACTCAGTTTACCATAAGTACGACCCCAGACATATAACATCACACTCAGTGTTACATATAGTACTGACCCAGACATCATACGACACCTCAGTGTTACCATATAGTACTGACCCCAGACATCATACCGACACCTCATGTTACCATATAGTACTGACCCAGACATCATACGACACTCAGTGTTACCATATAGTACTGACCCAGACATCAACCGACACCTCAGTGTTACCATATAGTACTGACCCAGCATCATACCGACACCTCAGTGTTACCATATAGTACTGACCAGACTCATACGACACTCAGTGTTACCATTAGTATGACCCAGACATCATACCGACACTCAGTGTTACCATATTATGACCCAGACATCATACCGACACTCAGTGTTACCATATAGTACTGACCCAGCTCATACCGACACTCAGTGTTACCAAAGTACTGACCCAGACATCATACCGACACTCAGTGTTACCATATAGTACTGACCAGCATCATACCGACACCTCAGTGTTACCAATAGTACACCCAACATCATACCGACACTCAGTGTTACATATAGTACTGACCCCAGACATCATACGACATCAGTGTTACCATATAGTACTGACCCACATCATACGACACTCATGTTACCATATAGTACTGACCCAGACATCATACGACACCTCAGTGTTACCATATAGTACTGACCCCAGACATCATACCGACACCTCAGTGTTACCATATAGTACTGACCCCAGACATCATACCGACACCTCAGTGTTACCATATAGTACTGACCCCAGACATCATACCGACACCTCAGTGTTACCATATAGTACTGACCCCCAAACATCATACGAACACTTCAGTGTTACCATATAGTACTGACCTCAGACATCATACCGACACCTCAGTGTTACCATATAGTACTGACCCCAGACATCATACCGACACCTCAGTGTTACCATCTAGTACTGACCTGAGACATCATACAGACAAGTCAGTGTTTACCATATAGTACTGACCTCAGACATCATACCGACACCTCAGTGTTACCATATAGTACTGACCTGAGTCATCATACCGACACCTCAGTGTTACCATATAGTACTGATCCCAGACATCATACCGACACCTCAGTGTTACCATATTGTACTGACTCCAGACATCATACCGACACCTCAGTGTTACCATATAGTACTGACCCCAAATATCATACGAACACCTCAGTGTTACCATATAGTACTGACCCCAGATATCATACCGACACCTCGGTGTTACCATATAGTACTGACCCCAGACATCATACCGACACCTCAGTGTTACCATATAGTACTGACCTGAGACATCATACCGACACCTCAGTGTTACCATATAGTACTGACCCGAGACATCATACAGACAAGTCAGTGTTACCATATAGTACTGACCCCAGACATCATACAGACACCTCAGTGTTACCAAATAGTACTGACCCCAGACATCATACCGACACCTCAGTGTTACCATATAGTACTGACCTGAGACATCATACCGACACCTCAGTGTTACCATATAGTACTGACCCGAGACATCATACAGACAAGTCAGTGTTACCATATAGTACTGACCCCAGACATCATACAGACACCTCAGTGTTACCAAATAGTACTGACCCCAGACATCATACTGACACCTCAGTGTTACCATATAGTACTGACCCCAGACATCATACAGACAAGTCAGTGTTACCATATAGTACTGACCCCAGACATCATACCGACACCTCAGTGTTACCATATAGTACTGACCCCAGACATCATACCGACACGTCAGTGTTACCATATAGTACTGACCCCAGACATCATACAGACACCTCAGTGTTACCATATAGTACTAGCTTGTGACGTCGGAGCACAGAACAGGGAACGGGTTACATAGAAGATACAAAATCCAACACATCATTGTACCAAGCGGAGAATAAGTGACTGTAGAGGCCACTACTCACCTGGGCGGTGATCTGTAGGGATCTCCTCTGTCCTCCGCTCATCACCCCTCACATAGGTCTCTGGAGGATTAATATGGGGCAGATCTTCACCCTGAAACAAAGATTGTAAAAGTCACAGACAGATGGAGAAGTCCCATCTGTGATCAGCTGTAATCTGCCATCTCCACCCATCTCATTACACAAGTATAACACATCTAATAGTGGGGGAGAAAACAAGACTGAGACAAGATCTTCACAGCCGTCTACACATCATAGGGAGATCTCATCACACCTTCTCTCCATCTACCTGATCATCCGGAGGAACATCGGGATCTTCTGGATTACAGTCCTGTGGGAGAAGAGGACGGGGACATCTCTCTGGTGTTATCCTCTTACTGGATAGACCTGGAGGAGACACATACAGGACTGAATTCATTCTTTACATACAGATCATTATAGGCCGTGTGTATTTAGTCCTATTACCTGCTGATGTGAGGGGATCCTCCATCATGACTATGTCCTTGTACAGATCTCTGTGTCCTTCTAAATACTCCCCACTCCTCCATGGAGAAATAGACGGAGACGTCCTGACACCTTATAGGAACCTGACACATACAATGATAGCCGCATTGTCATCATTCCCCCATCCCTTCATAGCGTTACTGTATAATGTCCCAGCAGCATTCCCAGCAGTGTCACCTCTCCAGTCAGCAGCTCCATCATCTTGTAGGTGAGTTCTAGGATCTTCTGCTCATTGATGTCCTCATGTATCAGGGGGTGAGGTGGAGGCCCCGGGCCCCGGGCTCTTCCCTCACACTGTACAGGGTCCTGACAGCACAGATCACTCCAGCTCTTCTTCACCACTGTGTAATCCTGGTTATGGAGAGGAGACACATTCATAAATCTCCAGTCTCCAGACATCTCCAGAGTCCTCACCTCTCCAGCTCTGTCCGTTATTCTGTCCATAGATAAGAATGATGTCATGTGACATCTCTCACCTCTCCAGTAACAAGGAAGAGGATCTCTAGGGTGAGGGGTAAGATCCTCTCCGCCATCTTGTCCCTGTCCAGATCCATCCTTGATGGTCAATCAGGAGAATTCTCTTCTATAGAAGATGTGAGAGGATCCGATATTGTAGAGACCTGAATGGGGGAAGAGACGATGGAACATCAGAGAGATCCTGGGGAATAATACAATTACTGGAGACTCCATCACAAGTATAGAGCCTGACCTCACGCCTCCTACACATGCGGCCCCCACACCACTCACCTCGTACTAAAAGTGGATGATAGAAGGTTGTAAACGGGCAATTTGGACCAGATGAAAGTCAACAGACAGCACTGATGGCTGTAAATGGGCCTGGAAGAGACAAGGGAAAAAGGATGGAGAAATTGAAGGAACTGTTGTGTTGGGTGGAGGAAGTCTGATGATATGGGGATGTGTCAGACATTGGATACTTGACCAGGATGGATGGTGATCCCTCAGTGCTGAGCTCTATGTGAGGATCCTACAAGATGAGTTACTTCATGCACTCGAGCACTATGAGGATGAAAAGGACGACAGTGTTCCAGAAGGACAACGACCAGAAGTATACCTCGGGATTAGCAAAGAAATGGTTCAATGACAATGAAGTAGAGGAGCTGGATTGTCCCCACAGTCCCCAATCCAATACTTGTGGTAGAGGTGAAGAAAAAGCTGTAAACACCCAAATGATGTGACCAGTCTGCACCGACATTAGGACTGTGGTGTAGAAGAGATTCAAGATCAGAATTTGGGTGAGAAATGCCTGAATCTCTGAAACCAAAGATTTACAAAATATTCAAAATGTAAATCTTTAAGGGTACCGTCAGACCTGTCGACGGCGACTGGCGGGAGTGCGCACGTTTTTTGCGGCCCGCCAGGGTCACCATCCCCCATTTACATGGGGAGACACCTCCAGCGACGCGCCGATGATCTGACAGGCAGCACCGCCGCCGGTGTGTCTCAAAACCCCAGCGGCGATGCAGTACAATGGGAGCCTATGGCTCCCATCGCCTGTCAGGTCGCCGGCGGCCGTTTACATGGGGCGATGTGGACACATCGCCCCAGATCGGCCGCCTGGTTTCACATCACTGTTGTGAAACCCGGCGACCACTCTTAGGCACCGACATCGCCCCTTTACATTAGGCGAAGCAAGGGCGATGTCGCCGCCAATAGGCCACGCCCCTACATCGCCTATGTTATCGGCGGCAATGTCGACAGGTGTGACGTGGCCTTAAGAGCAAAACCATAATAATGCAGTGAGTAAAAAGCTGTAGTGGTCAGATATGGAGACAAAGTCAAAAGGTGAAAATATTGTTATTAGGGATGAACAAACATCTCGTATATCCCCGTGTTCAGGATTGGGGCCGGTTTATGAAAGCAAGGAAAGGGTTAATACAGTGTAAATAAAGCTGTTATAATTACCGGGTCCATGTTCTGGCCTCCTGGTGTGATGCGCGCCGCGTAACTTCCGGGCCTCTACTTATCTTTTTTCTGCATGTGATTGGCTGTTGGAGCCAGTCACATGACGAATTCCCCGGCAACCCGGAAGTAATGCTGTGCCACCGCACACCAGGAGCAAGTAACGCGGAGTGGTAAGTATAATTAGCGTGTTTAACAACCGTTTCCTTACTTTCACATGGCGGCCCCAATCCAGAACACGGGGATACACAAGATGTTCGCCCATCCCCAATTGTTACTCTTTTGCTTGTCACTGTAAATTGTGGTTATTCCTGGGCTCACTATACCCAAAAGGGCTATGTAACAGTGTGTCATCCTAGCTGGCCTTCGTGGACTCTAATGTAAACAGGCCTACATAGACTCTTATGAAATCTTACATTAGCATTTATTGTACTGCCTCTGGTGGGGGTTATAGCACGTCTTTGTTCCTCCTCCTGAATACACAACTTTGCAGGCTGGTCAGAGACTTCAGTGAACCTTCACTATTTCAATAAATGTACCTGATGGTTAAGGGGGCGAGGTGCATGTATCTCTGCCCAACCAGGGGGCTGATCCCAAGAATTAAGTAGAAGACGACACGTTTGGGAGTTGTTGTTGGTACTGTAACTTGGAAGGACTAGGATCTGCTGCTGCGGCCAGCTCCTGGTGCCACTTCTTGGGACTGTTAGAGACTGGGGATCTTCAGCCACCCTGCTGGATTTGAGGAGCTTTTCTAAGGACCAGTGATTTATTCTCTTTGGCGTTCAATTACTGGGCGGTGCCTCTAGATTTGTTCCTTTTGCCGTCGGCTGTGTTACAGACGATGGAAATTATAACTATGTTTCGTAGAATATTCTTCCAAGTGATGCAATAAAAAAGGTTGATTGTTCACCGGTCCTGTAGGGGCAGAGGAGCCGATCGCATGATCCTGTAGGGGCAGAGGAGCCGATCGCATGATCCTGTAGGGGCAGAGGAGCCGATCGCATGATCCTGTAGGGGCAGAGGAGCCGATCGCATGATCCTGTAGGGCAGAAGAGCCGATCGCATGATCCTGTAGGGGCAGAGGAGCCGATCGCATGATCCTGTAGGGGCAGAAGAGCCGATCGCATGATCCTGTAGGGCAGAAGAGCCGATCGCATGATCCTGTAGGGGAAGATTGCTGTATAGTGATGGCTCTGTGTCTCTAGTATAATATTGTCATCACTCATCACCAGTCTGAGCTCAGTATATGTAGATGTGACCGATGTCTGAGTGTAATGGGGAAGATGGAAGCATTTAGGGCCCCACAAACACCGGCCCCAACATCCAGACACCTAACCTGCAAGATTACCATAGACCCCTGTACAGTGATGCGGCCCCCGGTCTGGCTCCTCTGTACGGTGATGCGGCCCCCGGTCTGGCTCCTCTGTACAGTGATGTGGCCCCCGGTCTGGCTCCTCTGTACAGTGATGCGGCCCCCGGTCTGGCTCCTCTGTACGGTGATGTGGCCCCCGGTCTGGCTCCTCTGTACAGTGATGTGGCCCCCGGTCTGGCTCCTCTGTACGGTGATGCGGCCCCCGGTCTGGCTCCTCTGTACGGTGATGTGGCCCCCGGTCTGGCTCCTCTGTACGGTGATGCGGCCCCCGGTCTGGCTCCTCTGTACGGTGATGTGGCCCCCGGTCTGGCTCCTCTGTACGGTGATGCGGCCCCCGGTCTGGCTCCTCTGTACGGTGATGCGGCCCCCGGTCTGGCTCCTCTGTACGGTGATGTGGCCCCCGGTCCGGCTCCTCTGTACGGTGATGCGGCCCCCGGTCTGGCTCCTCTGTACGGTGATGCGGCCCCCGGTCTGGCTCCTCTGTACGGTGATGTGGCCCCCGGTCTGGCTCCTCTGTACGGTGATGTGGCCCCCGGTCTGGCTCCTCTGTACAGTGATGTGGCCCCCGGTCTGGCTCCTCTGTACAGTGATGTGGCCCCCGGTCTGGCTCCTCTGTACAGTGATGTGGCCCCCGGTCTGGCTCCTCTGTACAGTGATGTGGCCCCCGGTCTGGCTCCTCTGTACAGTGATGCGGCCCCCGGTCTGGCTCCTCTGTACAGTGATGTGGCCCCCGGTCTGGCTCCTCTGTACAGTGATGCGGCCCCCGGTCTGGCTCCTCTGTACGGTGATGTGGCCCCCGGTCTGGCTCCTCTGTACGGTGACGCAGCCCCCGGTCTGGCTCCTCTGTACAGTGATGTGGCCCCCGGTCTGGCTCCTCTGTACAGTGATGTGGCCCCCGGTCTGGCTCCTCTGTACGGTGATGTGGCCCCCGGTCTGGCTCCTCTGTACAGTGATGTGGCCCCCGGTCTGGCTCCTCTGTACGGTGACGCAGCCCCCGGTCTGGCTCCTCTGTACAGTGATGTGGCCCCCGGTCTGGCTCCTCTGTACAGTGATGTGGCCCCCGGTCTGGCTCCTCTGTACAGTGATGTGGCCCCCGGTCTGGCTCCTCTGTACAGTGATGTGGCCCCCGGTCTGGCTCCTCTGTACAGTGATGTGGCCCCCGGTCTGGCTCCTCTGTACAGTGATGTGGCCCCCGGTCTGGCTCCTCTGTACAGTGATGTGGCCCCCGGTCTGGCTCCTCTGTACAGTGATGTGGCCCCCGGTCTGGCTCCTCTGTACGGTGACGCAGCCCCCGGTCTGGCTCCTCTGTACGGTGACGCAGCCCCCGGTCTGGCTCCTCTGTACAGTGATGTGGCCCCCGGTCTGGCTCCTCTGTACAGTGATGTGGCCCCCGGTCTGGCTCCTCTGTACAGTGATGTGGCCCCCGGTCTGGCTCCTCTGTACAGTGATGCGGCCCCCGGTCTGGCTCCTCTGTACGGTGATGTGGCCCCCGGTCTGGCTCCTCTGTACGGTGATGCGGCCCCCGGTCTGGCTCCTCTGTACAGTGATGTGGCCCCCGGTCTGGCTCCTCTGTACGGTGATGGGGCCCCCGGTCTGGCTCCTCCTCTTACCTCGCTCCCGGTTGTCTCTCGCTCCTGTCAGTCTCTCTCACAGGAGCCCCGTGTCCGCGGCAGAAGGAGGCGGAGCTACCTGGGTCATCTGATAGGAGGCGGAGCTACTGGGTCACATGATAGGAGGCGGAGCTACTGGGTCACATGATAGGAGGCGGAGCTACTGGGTCATATGATAGGAAGCGGAGCTACCGGGTCACATGATAGAAGGCGGAGCTACTGGGTCACCTGATAGAAGGCGGAGCTACCTGCTCACCTGACCGGAAGTTCCCGCCGCCATTTTTCTTGTGGGCAGATGTCGATCTGTGGTGGGGGCGGTGTCTGTAGCCTGGAGCCGATCACAGACGATAGTGATGGGCAGTCCGGCTCTAGTGATGGGCAGTCCGGCTCTTTTTGATGATCCGGCTCTTTCGGCTCAAAAAACGGCTCTTTTTTACAATAATCCTCTGCTCCCCCCTGTGATGAATACTGAACCTCCCCTGTACAGTGAGAGCCTCATTCTACACCTCTGTATGTATCTAGTGAAACAGTAAAGACTGTTATTAGCATTATTGTTTCCTCAGATTGTCAGCTCTTCTGCCCTCGCTCCTCATTTGTATTCTTCACTTTTATTGCTTTCTAATATGTGGTGTTTTTTGTACATGTCCTTATTAGTAAATGCTCTGATATGTGTCAGTCCTAATTCTTAAATATAAAGGTTGCAATTACTGTGCTATGTCACTGTGTGTGCAACATACACTGTACATACTACACACATTGTACACACATACTGTACATACTACACACATTGTACACACATACTGTACATACTACACACATTGTACACACATACTGTACATACTACACACATTGTACACACATACTGTACACACATACATACACACACTGTACATACTACACACATTGTACACACATACATACACACATTGTACACACATACTGTACACACATACATACACACACTGTACATACATACACACACTGTACACATATACATACACACATTGTACACACATACTGTACACACATACATACACACACTGTACATACTACACACATTGTACACACATACTGTACACACATACATACACACACTGTACATACTACACACATTGTACACATACATACACACATTTGTACACACACTGTACATACTACACACATTGTACACACACTGTACATACTACACACACTGTACACACATACTGTACATACTACACACATTGTACACACATACTGTACACACATACATACACACACTGTACATACTACACACATTGTACACACATACATACACACATTGTACACACACTGTACATACTACACACATTGTACACACATACATACACACACTGTACATACTACACACATTGTACACACATACTGTACACACTGTACACACATACATACATTGTACATACTACACACACTGTACACACACACTGTACACACATACATACACACATTGTACACACATACATACACACATTGTACACATATACATACACACACTACACACATACATACACACATTGTACACACATACATACACACACTGTACACACATACATACACACATTGTACACATATACATACACACACTGTACACACACACTGTACACACACACTGTACACATATACATACACACATTGTACACATATACATACACACACTGTACACATATACATAACACACTGTACACATATACATACATTGTACACACATACACACACTGTACACATATACATACACACATACTGTACATATATACATACACACATTGTACACACATACTGTACACACATACATACACACATTGTACACATATACATACACACATACTGTACACATATACATACACACATTGTACACATATACATACACACATACTGTACACATATACATACACACACTGTACACACATACATACACACATTGTACACATATACATACACACACTGTACACACACACTGTACACACACATTGTACACATATACATACACACATACTGTACATATATACATACACACATACTGTACACATATACATACACACATTGTACACATATACATACATTGTACACACATACATACACACACTGTACACATATACATACACACATACTGTACATACATACATACACACATTGTACACACATACTGTACACACATACATACACACATTGTACACATATACATACACACATACTGTACACATACATACACACATTGTACACACATACATACACACACTGTACACATATACATACACACATACTGTACACACATACATACACACATTGTACACACATACTGTACACACATACATACACACATTGTACACATATACATACACACACTGTACACACATACATACACACATTGTACACATATACATACACACACTACACACATACATACACACATTGTACACACATACATACACACACTGTACACACATACATACACACATTGTACACATATACATACACACACTGTACACACACACTGTACACACACACTGTACACATATACATACACACATTGTACACATATACATACACACATACTGTACACATATACATACACACATTGTACACATATACATACATTGTACAACATACATATACACACTGTACACATATACATACACACATACTGTACATACATACATACACACATTGTACACACATACTGTACACACATACATACACACATTGTACACATATACATACACACATACTGTACACATATACATACACACATTGTACACATATACATACATTGTACACACATACATACACACACTGTACACATATACATACACACACTGTACACACACACTGTACACACACACTGTACACATATACATACACACATTGTACACATATACATACACACATACTGTACACATATACATACACACATTGTACACATATACATACATTGTACACACATACATACACACACTGTACACATATACATACACACATACTGTACACACATACATACACACATTGTACACACATACTGTACACACATACATACACACATTGTACACATATACATACACACATACTGTACACATATACATACACACATTGTACACATATACATACATTGTACACACATACATACACACACTGTACACATATACATACACACATACTGTACACACATACATACACACATTGTACACACATACTGTACACACATACATACACACATTGTACACATATACATACACACACTGTACACATATACATACATTGTACAGATATACATACACACATTGTACACATATACATACACACATACTGTACACACATACATACACACACTGTACACATATACATACACACATTGTACACACATACATACACACACTGTACACATATACATACACACATTGTACACACATACATACACACATTGTACACATATACATACACACATACATACACACATTGTACACACATACTGTACACACATACATACACACATTGTACACATATACATACATACATACACACATTGTACACATATACATACATTGTACACATATACATACACACATTGTACACATATACATACACACATTGTACACACATACTGTACACACATACATACACACATTGTACACACATACTGTACACACATACATACACACATTGTGCATATATACATACACACATACTGTACACACATGCATACACACACTGTACACACATACATACACACATTGTACACATATACATACACACATACTGTACACACATACACACACTGTACACACATACTGTACACACATACATACACACATTGTACACATATACATACACACATACTGTACACACATACATACACACACTGTACACACATACTGTACACACATACATACACACATTGTACACACATACTGTACACACATACTGTACACATACATACACACATACTGTACACATATACATACACATTGTACACACATACTGTACACACATACACACACACACAAGATATACACACACGATATATATACACACACATGATAAATACACACACATGATATATACACACACATATGATACACACACACATGATATACACACACACGGTATATATATACACACACACACACATGATATATACACACACACGATATACACACACACACATGATATATATACGCATACACGATATATACACACACACATGATATATACACACACATATGATACACACACACACACATGATATACACACACAGTATATATACACACACACACATGATATATACACACACATGATATACACACACACACATATATATACACACACACATGATATATACACACACATGATATACACACACACACATATGATATATACACACACATGATATATACACACACATGATATACACACACACATATGATATATACACACATGATATATACACACACACAGATGATATATACACACACATGAAATATACACACACACACATATGATATATACACACACATGATATATACACACACCCATATGATATATATACACACACGATATATACACAAACACACACACAGCGCCTTCCACTAAACATTGAAGAGATGGAGACAGAACATTTTGTTAAAGATTTTCTCTTTTTTTATACCAGAAAAAAAAAACTTAAGGGGTTAAACACCAGTCCTGGATGTCAGTAGGCCAACTACACTGGGCACTATGTGCTGACTTCCTATTACACTGTCTGTATATACAATTATTGAAGCTGCACCTATATCTCTCCACGTTTTGCCTAAAATCCTATTCCTTACCCAACAACAGCTCCATTCTCCCCCTGCAGTGTCCTCCTGACTAAAGACTGAGAAGATGATCAATGATAATAAACAAGCTGAGTCCTCCTACACATCCCATATGCCAGATAAGGTCAGGGAAACTTAACCCATAAACATGCTGGTGGTCTTGTGCCCACTGCCCTGAGGAAGAAACAATGTGTGTGTATAGCTTTAATTGGGAGAAGGGGCTTCACGCCATGTGTTGGAAACTCTGTTTACACTTCCAGTGTTAGCTCACTTATCTCCTGGCTGCTCCTCCCAGTCACAGTCAGGCTTAATAAAGCTGCCAGCAGAGGGTAAAAAAAAAAAAAAAAAAAACACGGCTCTCTGGCTCGTTCACTGTGAAGAGTCGGCTCTTATCAGTCACATGAAAGAGCCGGCTCAATGTGTCGGATCGTTCGCGAACGACACATCACTAACAGACGAGAGGAGCGAGACCGGAGGCCACATCACTGTACAGAGGAGCCAGACTGGGGGCCACATCACCGTACAGAGGAGCCAGACCGGGGGCCACATCGCCGTACAGAGGAGCCAGACCGGGGGCCACATCACTGTACAGAGGAGCCAGACCGGGGGCCACATCACCGTACAGAGGAGCCAGACCGGGGGCCGCATCACGGTACAGAGGAGCCAGACCGGGGGCCACATCACTGTACAGAGGAGCCAGACCGGGGTCCGCATCACCGTACAGAGGAGCCAGACCGGGGGCCGCATCACGGTACAGAGGAGCCAGACCGGGGGCCTCATCACCGTACAGAGGAGCCAGACCGGGGGGCCGCATCACGGTACAGAGGAGCCAGACCGGGGGCCCAATCACCGTACAGAGGAGCCAGACCGGGGGCCGCATCACGGTGCAGAGGAGCCAGACCGGGGGCCGCATCACGGTACAGAGGAGCCAGACCGGGGGCCCCATCACTGTACAGAGGAGCCAGACCGGGGGCCACATCACTGTACATAGGAGCCAGACCGGGGGCCAAATCCCTGTACAGAGGAGCCAGACCGGGGGCCGCATCACGGTGCAGAGGAGCCAGACCGGGGGCCGCATCACGGTGCAGAGGAGCCAGACCGGGGGCCGCATCACGGTGCAGAGGAGCCAGACCGGGGGCCGCATCACTGTACAGAGGAGCCAGACCGGGGGTCGCATCACCGTACAGAGGAGCCAGACCGGGGGCCGCATCACCGTACAGAGGAGTCGGACCGGGGGCCGCATCACCGTACAGAGGAGCCAGACCGGGGGCCACATCACCGTACAGAGGAGCCAGACCGGGGGCCACATCACTGTACAGAGGAGCCAGACCGGGGGCCACATCACTGTACAGAGGAGCCAGACCGGGGGCCACATCACTGTACAGAGGAGCCAGACCGGGGGCCGCATCACTGTACAGAGGAGCCAGACCGGGGGCCACATCACTGTACAGAGGAGCCAGACCGGGGGCCGCATCACTGTACAGAGGAGCCAGACCGGGGGCCGCATCACGGTGCAGAGGAGCCAGACCGGGGATCATGTGATTGACTCTTCTGCCCCTACAGGATCATGTGATCTGCTCTTCTGCCCCTACAGGATCATGTGATCTGCTCTTCTGCCCCTACAGGATCATGTGATCTGCTCTTCTGCCCCTACAGGATCAAGTGATCTGCTCTTCTGCCCCTACGGGATCACGTGATCGCCTCTTCTGCCCCTACGGGGTCACGTGATCGTCTCTTCTGCCCCTACGGGGTTGCGTGATCGCCTCTTCTGCCCCTACGGGGTCGCGTGATCGGCTCTTCTGCCCCTACGGGGTCGCGTGATCGGCTCTTCTGCCCCTACGGGGTCGCGTGATCGGCTCTTCTGCCCCTACGGGGTCGCGTGATGTTCCCTTCTGCCCCTCCGGGGTGGCGTGATGTTCCCTTCCTGCCCCTTCGGGTGGCGTGATGGTCCCTTTCTGCCCCTCCGGGGTGGCGTGATGGTCCCTTCCTGCCCCTCCGGGGTGGCGTGATGGTCCCTTCCTGCCCCTCCGGGGTGGCGTGATGGTCCCTTCCTGCCCTTCCGGGGTGGCGTGCATCAGGGAATGGCATTCTTCCAGCAGACACAGCTTTCATCAGACTCTTCTCCTGCAATCTTGATTGAAGCGTTGATTAGGTTCATCCATGGATACATAAGTTAATAGTGTGAATGACTGGCATCAACCTCAAAGTGTATGTGCAAGCAGAAAAGGCTAGCTGAGGTCTCCATCTTGTTGGAGTCCAGCACACACTTTTCTTGTTTTTAATTATAAATAGAGGGATATAAACCCATACACATTGCATACCTTCGTTAGTCATAGTGTTAGGACCCGATGAGACGGAAGCACCTTGGCGTTGGTCATCGGGCACTCCACAGTGGCCACTGTTGAAGCTAAGTCTTCCATTTTACATTCTATCTAGAGCAGTGATTGCTATAACCCATTTTCATTGTACCTGTATTAGCTGTGCAGTCCGGCCACTCATTGCACTCATCTATATGCACACATAGTGTTGCAGCAGATCACCTTTCTTTCATCCATGGATAGAAACGTCGTCTTTACTTATCCGGTCACAATTCCTAGAGTTGGCGGTGACGTCTCTTTCTGGACTTCGCTGGTGAAGAACAGACCAATGTTATTTTGGTTGAAATGACCGAAAATTCTGCAAATTCATTTTCTGAGTTGGAACAAAGGATGAAGACATCATCAATATATCTCTACTATAGTAAAATGGATGAGGTCTATCTCTCCATGCCTTAGAGAAGATAATTCAATCCTCCCACCACCCAAGGTAGAGGTTGGCAAAACTGGGCACAGGTGCTGCCGATAGCCGTCACAAGTTGGTGGTAAAGGTGACCGCCGGAGGTAAAGACGTCACTTAGCTTTAGGTCGTTGTCCTGTTGGATCACTGTCGTCCTTTTCATCCTCATAGTACTCGAGTGCATGAAGTAACTCGTCTTGTAGGATCCTCACATAGAGCTCAGCACTGAGACCCCATCCATCCTCAAGTATCCAACGTCTCTGCTGTGACACATCCCCATATCACAGGCTTCTCCACCCAACACAAACATCCCTTCAATTTCTTGATCCATTAGCTCCTTTTTGATAGTGTCTACTGTTCACTTTAGTAGTTGTAGGAGCCTAATATGCAAATTTCCCCTCACCCAAAGGGGCATTACCAGAGATTCCTCGGTGGGGGGAGGGGCATTACCAGAGATTCCTCGTGGGGGGAGGGGCCATTACCAGAGATTCCTCGGTGGGGGGAGGGGCCATTACCAGAGATTCCTCGTGGGGGGAGGGGCCATTACCAGAGATTCCTCGTGGGGGAGGGCCATTACCAGAGATTCTCGTGGGGGAGGGCCATTACCAGAGATTCCTCGTGGGGGAGGGGCGTTAACACAGATTCCTCGGTGGGAGGAGGGGGCCATTATCAGATTCTTTGGTGGGGGGGAGGGGCCATTACCAGAGATTCCTCGGTGGGGGGAGGGGGCCATTGCCAGAGATTCCTCGGTGGGGGGAGGGAGCTATTGCCAGAGATTCCTCGGTGGGGGGAGGGGGCTATTGCCAGAGATTCCTCGGTGGGGGGAGGGGGCTATTACCAGAGATTCCTCGGTGGGGGAGGGGGCATTACCAGAGATTCCTCGGTGGGGGGAGGGGTTGTTACTTTCTCTCCTATGACACTGTCCAATCATAGGAAGGTGGAATCAGAGAGGGGGGAGAGAAGCCCCCAGACATTGTCTCTCTCCCCTGTGAGAACTCTTCCTCCTCGCTCCTCCTGTCATTACAGAGCTGGAGAGGAGGAGATCTGCAGTGTGGAGCCTGGAGCAGATCATGGTGTGAGCAGCATTGTCACATACAGCGCTCTGGATCTACTGCAGGGATCCACCATCAATACCAGCAATCTCCTTATTCCCCCATACCTGGAGCAGCTCCAGAGCAATAGATGTGACACACGCGGCTCCACAATCATCTTTACGCCTCTGGCAGGACGCTCTGGTGGATTTGATCTATTCTCCTCGGAAATGGAAAAGGACATTATGGATTGTGAAGAAGCAATGGATCCTTTTACCCGTCCAGAAATGATCCCTCATTGGGAGCTTATTGTTAGATTTGATGTGTGCAGGGCAGGATCCCTTCTCAGGAGCGGATCAGTATGGAACATCATAGACAGGCAGGAGATGTCTGGAGGTGCAGGGGCTTTAGCACTGGCTGCAGTCTGGATCATGATGAACAGGCAGCAGTGGCATCATTGAGCTGTCGATTACACAGCCGGTCTCCACTGGTAGAGCTAATCATTGAAGTTATCTGTATTACTCCCCTGTCCTGTCCAGGCTCGGCTACCTTCCCCTATGGATGTCGCTCTCTGTTGAGCTTCACCTCAGGTTTCTAAGTTGCCGGATGCGTCTCCATAGGTACCTTTGCACGCCGCCACTGTGCCTAGCAACAGGTATCCACCGCACGCGCATGTTTTTAACGTGGATACTGATCGCTAATGCCGCATAAAGACGCCGCCATTGCGTTGTCTACTGAAGGTATCTGTGTTCCCCGGAAGTGCCGACAGCTCCTGCGGCTTACTTCCTGTTGAATACCTTCGCTGCTTTACACGCCGCTATCACAAAGGAATATGGGCGTAAATCTTTCGCGCCTCAAGTACATAGGCGTGACAGAGTTGTGTATTCCGTGACGCTAACACGCTGATTGGCTAATACATGACGCCATTGCCATTGTGTAGTGGGAATGGTCAGCTCTTTAAATACGGCGCCCTGTGCAGGGACAGCCAATGGTAACACAGTAGCCCCCACCAATGATCGCTGATGGGGCGCGGTATCCATGACGCTGTGGCACGCCCCTGTGAAATTACTAGGCGACGCAACATCCATGCCTGTGCCCCGTTTAGACGCCACTACCATGGCAATTGTGCCTTTCCGTTGCCTTCAGCTTTTGAGCATGGTTCAGCAACAGGTATCTGAGTCAACTGCAGGACACCGGGATTAATTTCCCTATGTACACATCGCCATTTCGTAGCAATTTCATGGCAACAGGCACAAATATCCCCAATGCCAGGCAGTTGCTACCTTTCAGTGGTGGCGTGTAAAGGTACCTTTAGACATCAACTCTCCCGGCCACTTAGAGACAAACCCTGGTCTTGGTATTGAGTCTTCAGAGCTCAGTTGTGTTGTGCTCCACTATTGTATCACATTGTGCTGCCATCTTCCTCTGTGCTACCTTGGACTCGTCATTTGCCTTTGGTCTGCCCTTGTGCTATGATCTACCACGTGCTCTACAGCCGACCATACAGACTTCTGGGTCCATGCGCCCACCCCGACCTGCAGCTCCAGAACATCGTGAGTTTATCGAGAGTTCACAGACAGAATCAGCATTAAGGGAGACGTCCTAAGGGTGAATGTGGACAATTCATGCTCCAGCGGAGACATTCCCTGCCCCTGATCCAGCGGAGGTTGTAGACCGTCAATTATAACTAAATCAGCAAGTTCTCTTGTTAGGATAATGCAGAAAAGTGAGGAAACCACAGTGAGCTTTGACAGGGCGAAACCAGAAACTGAGGCCACCAGATCCCGGAATTTACCCTCTGATGCCCAAAAAGAGATTCAGACTTTGCTGCAATATCTTTCACCAATTGTAGATCCAGAATGGCAGGAAAATGGGAGTCCGTCTGGGGATCGGCAGTGAGTGTATAGAGCGATTGTGGGCGAATCCAGGAGAAAAGTCATAAGATGGGTCAGAACCAAGTATCAACATCACAATCACAGAATGGAGCCAGGAGACTAAAGGAACAACTGCCAGATACAGAGTGACCAATCTGCCATGTACACAGTTATACCGGAGACCAGGTACGTCATGCAGCGCCCCCACCAGGACTCTAATAATACAGAGTGGCCAATCCACCATGTACACAGTTATACCGGAGACCACGTACGTCGTGCAGCGCCCCCACCAGGACTCTAATAATGGAGAGTAGCCACCCGCAATGTGCACAGTTATTCTGGAGACCACGTACATCGTGCAGCACCCCCTCTAGGACTGTAATAATGCAGCTGGTGTGAAGTGCAGGAGCTGTCGGGTGCATTATACCACAATCATGTGACAGTACAGAAAAGATATTGTATGTACAAATATTGTTTTATTGCCCGTGACAGCCCCACCTGAGAGAGGTTCTGTCCATCCAGGACTGGAAGCCAACTAAAATTAAAAAGCGGCACCTCTCCTCCATATCAGTTCGGTTTCCTATTCTGGAGAGGTGGGAGACCTCGGTGAATTGAAGCATGTCCCTGGTCTGTTACAATGCTGGAAGAACGGCTTACGTGCGTGGCATCGGGTACAGGCTTGGAAGAGTCCCCAGAGCTTCGGCTCATGTGGTGGGGCATGTGCCTGGAAGATCGGTAGGGATTCTTGGATCTGCATCATACGTGGTATAACGAGCGGAGCCGCGTGTGTACGAGGTGTACGGAGCGGAGCCGCGTGTGTACGAGGTGTACGGAGCGGAGCCCAGTGTGTACTAGGTGTACGGAGCGGAGCCCAGTGTGTACGAGGTGTACGGAGCTGAGCCGAGTGTGTACGAGGTGTACGGAGCTGAGCCCAGTGTGTACTAGGTGTACGGAGCTGAGCCCAGTGTGTACTAGGTGTACGGAGCGGAGCCGCGTGTGTACGTGGTGTACGGAGCAGAGCCGCGTGTGTACGAGGTGTACGGAGCGGAGACGTGTGTACGAGGTGTACAGAGCGGAGCCCAGTGTGTACTAGGTGTACGGAGCTGGGCCGAGTGTGTACGAGGTGTACGGAGCTGAGCCGAGTGTGTACGAGGTGTACGGAGCTGAGCCGAGTGTGTACGAGGTGTACGGAGCTGAGCCGAGTGTGTACGAGGTGTACGGAGCTGAGCCGAGTGTGTACGAGGTGTACGGAGCTGAGCCGAGTGTGTACGAGGTGTACGGAGCTGAGCCGAGTGTGTACGAGGTGTACCGAGCAATGCCGCGTGTGCACGAGGTGTACGGAGCAGTGCCGTGTGTGTAGGAGGTGTACGGAGTGGAGCCGAGTGTGTACGGAGCAGTGCCGTGTGTGTAGGAGGTGTACGGAGTGGAGCCGCATGTGTACGAGGTGTATGGAGCGGAGCTGTATCTGTACGAGGTGTACAGAGTGGAGCCGCGTGTGTACAGAGTGGAGCTGAGTGTGTATGAGGTGTACTGAGCAGAGTAACGTGTGTACGGAGCTGAGCCACGTGTATGTTATGTGCGGAGCCGTGTGTTTCCAGAGTGGAGCCGAGTGTGTACGAGGTGTACGGAGCAGAACCGAGTGTGTACGAGGTGTACGGAGCAGAGCCGAGTGTGTACGAGGTGTACGGAGCAGAGCCGAGTGTGTACGAGGTGTACGGAGCAGAGCCGAGTGTGTACGAGGTGTACAGAGCGGAGCCGAGTGTGTACGGAGCGGAGCTGAGTGTGTATGAGGTGTACTGAGCAGAGTAACGTGTGTGCGGAACTGAGCCACGTGTACGAGGTGTGCGGAGCCGTGTGTTTCCAGAGTGGAGCCGAGTTTGTACGAGGTGTACCAAGTAGAGCCGTGTGTGTACGCGGTGTATGGAGCGGAGCCACGCGTGTACGAGGTGTACGGAGCGGAGCCGTGTGTGTACGAGGTGTATGGAGCGGAGCCGAATGTGTACGAGGTGTATGGAGCGGAGCCGAATGTGTACGAGGTGTATGGAGCGGAGCCGAATGTGTACGAGGTGTATGGATTGGAGCCGAGTGTGTACGAGGTGTATGGAGCAGAGCCGCGTGTGTACGAAGTGTACGGTGCGGAGCCGAATGTGTACGAGGTGTATGGAGTGGAGCCAAGTGTGTACGAGGTGTACCAAGCAGAGCCGTGTGTCTACGAGGTGTACGGAGCGGAGCATTATACTATATGGAGGAATGTGGGGGTGTATTGTACTATAAAGGTACCTTTACACGCCGCGACGGCAGGCTGGATACATCCCGCTACTTCACGTGCACGAGCACGCTCAAACAGCTACAAACGGTCAACGCACCCTCTTTACACGCCGCCATAAGGTGCGCTACGCCACGCTACATCTGTAGCTAGATACATCGCCGGATGTATCTGTAGCTTAGCGTACCACATTTACACAGCGCTACAACAAGCTAATATGGGCGGACCTGGTACAGCAGGGACAGCACATAGGCGTGCCACAATCTTGGCTTACGAGCTGTCCGTACGATGATAGGACGGCGCAATATCATCCTGATTGGCCAGGCATCGCAGGAGGCTGGTTAATACAGCACGCTCGAGCGATTGTGTAGTGTGACTGGTCAGCTCCTTAAATATGCCTCCCTAGGCAGCGACTACCAATCGTCATGCAGGAGCTTCCACCAATGATCGCTGATGGGGCGCGGTATCCGGAGCCTGGGTCACGCCTTAGCTACATTGCAGCTACAGCCCCGGGTGTCCAGAGTTCCCTTCCGTTGCCTCTTTACACGCCGATACAGCTCGCTACAATCGGCTTTGTAGCCATCAGTTTTCGAGCAGACCTAGGAAACAGATGTATCTGTTGCCGGCTGCAGCGTCACGTCTTCAGACGCCGCTACGACGGGCGATATTGGCGCTACAAGCTACATTTGTAGCCTGTAGCGGGATGTATCCAGCCTGCCGTCGCGGCGTGTAAAGGTACCATATGTCATGCTTTAAGTGTGCAATATACTATACGGAGGACTGTGGCGTGCATTATACTAAATGGAGGACTTTGGGTGTGCATTCTAGATAGAGAACTGTGTGGGTGCATTATTCTATATGGAGAAATGTGGGGGTGCATTATTCTATATGGAGGTCTGTGGGTGTGCAATCTTGTATATAAAAGCCGGAAGGATTTGTGACCTCACATCCGTCACTTTGTCCCAACGTCCGGCAGAGCTACACCCGCTCAGGGTGAGCCAAGATGGCGGCCACATCCAAGAAGGGAACTAATCTATGTATATGCACCACGATATAATACACAGGCCTGTGCCAACCACCAATATAACGATAGTACTCAGGGAAAACAAAAGACTTTTTTGGTGTATAGTCGAGGCACCAACAACCTGGAAATTCAAAAAATACAATATAGAAAAATATAACCAAAAAGGAACCGCCACACAGGATATATAAATAAAGTACAAGTTTTATTGAACACTAAATTATAATGACACACACATTTAAAACACAAGTAAAAGTAGTACACAGACTACAAATGAGGTGTGTGGGTACTGACCATGCTGCAAAAAGGTCACAATAAATATAAAGTGCTGCAGCCACAACTAAATTGCACCTAATATTCACAGAGCCATATTAAATGGAACATATATATGTCAACCTGACAATATAGGTAACCTGATATGACCAAATAATTGGAGACATCAACAAGAGGCCCAAGAGTTTACAAATAGCAGTGCATAGATAAATGTGGCAATATATATTCAGTAATATGACCTGATAGATGTATCATCCCCAGTTTTGGTTTGGAAGATCTATAGAGCTGAAAAAATCCCAGAGTCATCCTTAGCTGAATCAGACCAAGTGCAGCAGAGAGTCAGGTGATGGAATGAGCCCCACGCGTTACGCCCACTGGCTTCCTCAGGGGTACTATTACCTCATTCCCCTAGACATTATATAATAGTGCTCTTAATTAGGCAAATACCCCTTTGTCCTATCACAAGTTTAGGAAACAATAGGTGCACACACCCCCCTCCCATCAAAACCAGACACTTATCACCTGGCACGCATAGGTGTATGCACTTGTAGTCCAGAAAACCCGGGAGGTCCAGTATCGCCGCCCAGCAGCACCACAAAAGTGTGCTAACATGCGCCTCCATTGCAGCGTGGGTCAGAACGCCCGCGCATGCGCATATGCTTGCGTTCCAGCCGGAACGCAAGCCGGAAGTCGCATGGTTACAGGGCGGAAGTGACGCGACGGATCTCCGACGCGTCAATACATACAGTGAACGCAGGGAAGATTACCCGGAGGCTTCTACTATGTTGTGCTGCGAGTGTCTGGAATCACGCAGCCACCGGGGGGGGATTGTGACAAAGGGGGATTAGACAAATGAACACTGTGTGACATATCCAATTAGGTTAAGCATTATAATATAAAGCGCCACCTGTAGGGGGATAATACAAGGTACAACATCCTGAGGGATAATGCCCCAGGTATGGAAGTGGCAAAACAAGGGAGGGAAAACCTTGCGAGGGTGAGACAGATATCTATGGATATATATATACATCTGACAAATCCAATGCAAACACAAATAAAATGGAGAGATATATTTGTTGTGGCCACAACAAAAGGACAGTTTAGTGTAGAAAGGATGGAAGAGAGATTATAGCCATATATAAGAAAAGCAGACCCAGAGAACACAGTTAGCATCAAATCAGAACACCACAGTATTAATTATACCTAGATGATAGCTATATAATCATTGTTTGTAAAATCCTGTAAATAGAAGGTTTTCATTAATACCGTGGGGAAATACACAATTTAGATTGAAGATCCAACGTGACTCGGCCCGCAGCAAGGGCAAAGAGGCATTGCCACCCCTAATATTCGTTTTAATCTGTTGTAGGCCCACGATCTCTGTACCATGGATTCTACTGCCGTGTTTCTCTTTGTAATGCTGAGCAACCGTAGAGATAGTTTTTCCTTTTTTGAGATGTTCACTAGCCAGGGAGATATTCGAGAAGTGTTGTTGTATCCTCTTACGAAGTTCTTGTGTGGTTTGACCCACATAATACAGCCCACAAGGGCAAGTTAGAACGTAAACCACATTCTGGGAACGACAATTGATGTATTGTTGTAATTCATATTCTTTCCCATTCTGATTAAATCTCATGGTTCTCGGCATGAACTGACAGATACAACAGTTTCCACAGGAAAAAGAGCCTTTGAGGGTGAAGCCTGTGCCCAACCTTGTCGAGGGCCTAGTAAAGTGGCTTCTTGTAAGGGTGTCTCGTAGGTTCCGTGCTCTTCTCGCAGTGAGTAATGGCTTCTCTGAAACAAGAGGGCATATTTTACTGTCAGACGTCAAAATGCTCCAGTTTTTATGCAGCAGACCCCACACATCTCTCCATTGATTGTTGAAGGTGGTAATAAGACGGGGTGTAGAGGGTGTCTGTCCAACCCTGGTTCTAGGTTTTAATAGGGTAGATCTATCTTGTTCCCTAGCATGATTAAAGGCCCGACCCACCAGGCTCTTGGGATACCCCCTTTCCCGGAATCTATGACTCAAGTCAAGGGATTGACGAAAAAAGTCTTCTTGTAGACTACAATTACGTTTCACCCTTAAAAATTGTCCGGTTGGAATACCCCTTTTAAGATGTGGTGGGTGAAAGCTGTCGTGATGGAGCAGACTATTGCTGGCAGTTACCTTGCGGTGTAAGCATGTCCGTATTCTGTTTCCATCCAGTTGTAGTTGTACGTCCAAAAAGTCCAATGTGGTGGCTGAGATGTTCCATGTCAAACGGATATTTAGAGTATTCTGATTGAGACCTGCAATGAAATCCATACATGACTCCCTGGTACCCCTCCACAGAAAAACCACATCATCGATATAGCGGAACCAACCACAGACAGACCTCGTATAGGCCGGCGAGGGGTACACGTGCTCCCCCTCCCACCACCCAAGAAACAGGTTAGCGAAGGAGGGGGCACAGCGCGCCCCCATCGCCGCACCAGAGATCTGCCTGTAGAAGGTCCGATCGAAAACAAAGTAGTTCTGCTTCAGGGTAAAGCTAAGCAGTCTAAGCAGGAAATCATTGTGCAATGTCTTACCACCAAGTTCTCTATCCAGAAAAGTAGATACGGCATGCAGTCCAACCTCGTGTCCGATGCTTGTATAAAGGGCTTCAATATCCAGCGAGACAAGTAATATGTTGTCCGGAATCTGTAATTTCTCCAAGACTTCCAAAAGATGTAATGTATCCCTGATGTATGATTTCAAGTTGGTAACTAGAGGTTGGAGAAAGAAATCAACATATTCGCATGAATGTTCAATCAAACTGCCAATCCCAGACACAATGGGTCTCCCAGGTGGATTATTCAAAGACTTATGTACCTTCGGCAGAAAGTATAAAGTGGGAATTATCGGATTGATTGGCGTCAAGAATTCTTTCTCCCTTTTATTGATTATGCCCATATAAAAAGCATCAGAAATGAGGTTGCACAATTTCTTCTGAAAGATAACTGTTGGATCTGAAGGAAGTTTAGTGTATAGGTTAGGATTATGCAATTGACGGTGTGCTTCACCTACATATTGATCGATAGGCCACAGCACCACGTTACCCCCTTTGTCGGCCTCTTTGATAACGAAGGCCTTATTACCTTCCAAAGTACGAAGGGCTTCTCTTTCATCCCTGGTCAAGTTATCCAACTTATAGTTGTTCTTCTTTTTCAGTGCTTTGATATCATGTACCATGGTATGAAAAAAAGTCATGATTGTTGGAGACATATTTAAAGAGGGAGTGTGCTGTGAAGGTAGTCTTAGGTTGCATATCCTCCTACCTGTCGGTTCATCTTGTTCCTGCAGCAGATCCAGTAGTTCACGTAGTACCCTCTGTTCATGTTCAGGTGTGTCTGCAATTGCCGTAGGTGTCTGGTAGAGATACCTAAAGGTAAGATTTCTACAAAATAAATAAACGTCCTTAATCAAAATAAATTTATCCAGTGTCTTTGTGGGAGAAAAAGATAAGCCCTTTGATAGAACTCTGGTCTCCAATTCCGAGAGCTGGTAATCTGTCAAATTGATGATTTGGAGACTATCCTTACCACTCAGTATGGGTGTCGTCTCAACCGTTGGTTCCGATTGGGCTGTCCGAAGGGAGATTTCTTTTTGGAGAGCTTTTTGTTTCGCAGCCTGGTATTTGCGACCGCCTCTCCTCGTCCTCCTTCTAGATCGCTGTAGTCTGTAGGTAAAAAATCACTAGACATTCCTTCTGCTGGGTCAGTAGTAGCAGGTTGAGATGTTGCTGGGATACTGGGTATACTTGGTGGTATAGTATCTTGTCCACCAGGTGGTACCGAAGGTGCCCCCTGTGGAATAGTTTTGGGTTTGGGTTTTTTGTTATTACGTCTATTGCCACTATGCACCCACTTGTAAGCCCTGTGGGTCTCAAAGTCCTGTTTGTCTCTTATAAATTTATTTCTCTTACCAATCATCACTTCTTTCTCGTATTTCTCAATGTTGGTTTTAAGTCTAACCTAGAAAGGCTGTACCAAAGTTACTTGGTCAAATACCAGGAGTTTCTCATCTAATTCTTTAATTTCCTCCTTAATTTTGGACAGCAAAGATTGGTCATGAGAAATCAACATTTTGATAAGAATTTGAGAACACTCCACTAGGCCGCTCTCCCAGAGTGACCTGAAATCCTGCTCCACTTCCCATGCAGGGAATATCTGCACACGTAACCCACGGGGAATTAAATTAGCTTTGCTATATTCCTGAAGGCTTTTCACATTCCACCATATGCGAATATGGCTCCTGTGTAGGCCCATCAGGCGAGTAGACAGAGATTGAAAATCATCATTTTCAACAAGAGGAATCTCAGAATGGAAAACAGAGGATACCTGGTCATCCCACGCAGCCTCTCTAGCTGCCAGATCCATAGACATGTTGTAAATAAGCTCAATAAATCATAAACGGAAAGTACACAACTTTCTATACATACAGAGATAACGTGTGCATTGCCAAGATTAGAACCAAAAGGTGGTGTATGAAGCCACCTGTAAACAACAATCACATCCAAGAAGGGAACTAATCTATGTATATGCACCACGATATAATACACAGGCCTGTGCCAACCACCAATATAACGATAGTACTCAGGGAAAACAAAAGACTTTTTTGGTGTATAGTCGAGGCACCAACAACCTGGAAATTCAAAAAATACAATATAGAAAAATATAACCAAAAAGGAACCGCCACACAGGATATATAAATAAAGTACAAGTTTTATTGAACACTAAATTATAATGACACACACATTTAAAACACAAGTAAAAGTAGTACACAGACTACAAATGAGGTGTGTGGGTACTGACCATGCTGCAAAAAGGTCACAATAAATATAAAGTGCTGCAGCCACAACTAAATTGCACCTAATATTCACAGAGCCATATTAAATGGAACATATATATGTCAACCTGACAATATAGGTAACCTGATATGACCAAATAATTGGAGACATCAACAAGAGGCCCAAGAGTTTACAAATAGCAGTGCATAGATAAATGTGGCAATATATATTCAGTAATATGACCTGATAGATGTATCATCCCCAGTTTTGGTTTGGAAGATCTATAGAGCTGAAAAAATCCCAGAGTCATCCTTAGCTGAATCAGACCAAGTGCAGCAGAGAGTCAGGTGATGGAATGAGCCCCACGCGTTACGCCCACTGGCTTCCTCAGGGGTACTATTACCTCATTCCCCTAGACATTATATAATAGTGCTCTTAATTAGGCAAATACCCCTTTGTCCTATCACAAGTTTAGGAAACAATAGGTGCACACACCCCCCTCCCATCAAAACCAGACACTTTTGGCACGCATAGGTGTATGCACTTGTAGTCCAGAAAACCCGGGAGGTCCAGTAACCTCCCGGGTTTTCTGGACTACAAGTGCATACACCTATGCGTGCCAGGTGATAAGTGTCTGGTTTTGATGGGAGGGGGGTGTGTGCACCTATTGTTTCCTAAACTTGTGATAGGACAAAGGGGTATTTGCCTAATTAAGAGCACTATTATATAATGTCTAGGGGAATGAGGTAATAGTACCCCTGAGGAAGCCAGTGGGCGTAACGCGTGGGGCTCATTCCATCACCTGACTCTCTGCTGCACTTGGTCTGATTCAGCTAAGGATGACTCTGGGATTTTTTCAGCTCTATAGATCTTCCAAACCAAAACTGGGGATGATACATCTATCAGGTCATATTACTGAATATATATTGCCACATTTATCTATGCACTGCTATTTGTAAACTCTTGGGCCTCTTGTTGATGTCTCCAATTATTTGGTCATATCAGGTTACCTATATTGTCAGGTTGACATATATATGTTCCATTTAATATGGCTCTGTGAATATTAGGTGCAATTTAGTTGTGGCTGCAGCACTTTATATTTATTGTGACCTTTTTGCAGCATGGTCAGTACCCACACACCTCATTTGTAGTCTGTGTACTACTTTTACTTGTGTTTTAAATGTGTGTGTCATTATAATTTAGTGTTCAATAAAACTTGTACTTTATTTATATATCCTGTGTGGCGGTTCCTTTTTGGTTATATTTTTCTATATTGTATTTTTTGAATTTCCAGGTTGTTGGTGCCTCGACTATACACCAAAAAAGTCTTTTGTTTTCCCTGAGTACCAAGATGGCGGCCGTAAGCGGGAGCCGGGACTCATAGAGCCCGCTACGCTTATGGCAGCCCCTAACACATACACACACCACACACACACCACACGCACACACAGTCGCCTATACTTACCACCTCCTCCGTCTTCTCCACCGCCGACATGTCGCCGCCCCTGGAGAACTGGATCCAATACGGCGTCCGGGAAGTCTCGCGAGACTTCCCGGACGCCATATTGGATCCATGGCTCCAGGGGTGGCGACATACTTTCTCCAAGATGGCGTCCGGGAAGTCTCGCGAGAGTTCCCGGACGCCATATTGGATCCAGTCCTGGGTGCAGCGACATGTCGGGACTCAGGAAGACGCAGGCGCCAGGGAAGAAGCAGGGACGGTGGTAAGTATATCGGAGTGTGTGTCCGTCCGCCCCACCGCTGACCACTCTACCCACCGCTGACCACTCTGCCCTGCGCTGACCACTCTGCCTTGCGCTGACCACTCTGCCCACACAGCGCCGTTGCGCTGACCACCCTGCCCACACAGCGCCGCTGCGCTGACCACCCTGCCCACACAGTGCCGCTGCGCTCACCACCCTGCCCACATAGCCCCGCTGCACTGACCACCCTGCCCACCGCGCTGCTGCGCTGACCACCCTGCCCACACAGCGCCGCTGTGCTGACCACCCTGCCCATACAGCGCCGCTGCGCTGACCACCCTGCCCACACAGCGCCGCTGCGCTGACCACTCTGCCCACCGCACTCGCTGCTAACCACTGAGCCACCGCGCAGTGCTAACCACTGAGCCACCGCGCAGTGCTAACCACTGAGCCACCGCGCAGTGCTAACCACTGAGCCACCGCGCATTGCTAACCACTGAGCCACCGCGCAGTGCTAACCACTGAGCCACCGCGCACTGCTAACCACTGAGCCACCGCGCACTGCTAACCACCAAGCTGCCTTACAGTGCTCCATCCTCCCTCACCCCGCCGCTTTGTCCTCCATCATCCTCCTCCCACCGCTCTGTGCTCCGTCCTCCCCTGCCTGTACCATTCCATCCTCCTCCATCGCTTCCTCCTCCTTCCTTTGTCCGCCTCCTCTCCACCACTCCATCCTCCCCCTGCCTGGGCTGCTCCATCCTCCTCCACCCCACCGCTTCGTCCTCTGTCCTCCTCCTGCCGCTCTGTTCTCCCCCTGCCGCTCTGTCCTCCCCCTGCCGCTCTGTCCTCCCCTGTCGTTCCGTCCTCCCCCTGCCTGTGCCGCTCCATCCTCCCCCACCGCTTCCTCCTCCTTCCTTTGTCCTCTTCACCTCCGCCACTCCATCCCCCGTCCTCCCCCTGCCCGTGCTGCTTCGTCCTCCCCCACCTCGCTGCTTCATCCTACACCCTCCTCCCTCCCGCCACTCTGTGCTTAGTCCTCCCCATGCCGCTTCGTCCTCCCCCTGCCTGTGCCACTCCATCCTCCCCCACCCCACCGCTTCCTCCTCCTTCCTTTGCCTTCCTCACCTCCGCCACTCTATCCTCCGTCCTCCCCCTGCCTATGCTGCTCCGTTCTCTCCCACCCCGCCGCTTCATCCTGTCCTCCACCCGCCCCGCCGCTCTGTGCTTCATCCTCCCCCTGCCGCTCCATCCTCCCCCTGCCTGTGCCGCTCCATCCTCCCCCACCGCAACGCTTCCTCCTCCTTCCTTTGTCCTCCTCCCCTCTGCCACTCCATCCTCTGTCCTCCCCCTGCCTGTGCTGCTCCATCCTCCCCCACCCCGCCGCTTCATCCTCCGTCCTCCTCCCCCTGCCGTTCCTTCCTCCCCCTGCCTGTGCTGCTACATCCTCCCACACCCCGCCGCTGCCTCCTCTGTCCTCCATCCTCCTCCCCCCTGCTGTTCTGTCCTCCCTCCTCCCCCCTGACACGCCGTTCTTCACCGGCCGCTCCTTCTTCAAAGTTCCTCCCAATTCAGCCCTCACCGCCTTCCCCATGCAATCTCTATTTCTATATTCTAAAATACCCGATGCGTTAGAATCGGGCCACCGAGAGTTCCCGGACGCAATATTGGATCCAGTCCTGGGTGCGGCGACATGTCGGCAGAACAGAGGACTCAGGAAGACGCAGGTGGCAGGGAAGAAGCAGGGACGGTGGTAAATATATCGGAGTGTGTGTCTGTGTGTGTGTGTCCCCCCACCGCTGACCACCCTGCCCACGGCGCTGCGCTGACCACTCTGCCCACGGCACTGCGCTGCCCACTCTGCCCACGGCGCTGTGCTGACCACTCTGCCCACGGCGCTGTGCTGACCACTCTGCCCACGGCGCTGCGCTGACCACTCTGCCCACGCACTCACTGCTAACCACTGAGCCACCGCACTCACTGCTAACCACTCAGCCACCGCGCAGTGCTAACCACTGAGCCACCACCCAGTGCTAACCACTGAGCCACCGCGCAGTGCTAACCACTGAGCCACCGCGTAGTGCTAACCACTGAGCCACCGCGCAGTGCTAACCACTGAGCAACCGTATACTCTGCTACCCACTGAGCCACCTGTATACACACAATTCATTTCACCGCACTCCCTAACTATTAGTAAATAAACTATATATGGATTCTAGACTACCCGATTCTTTAGAATCGGGCCGCCATCTAGTATACTATATGTAGGACTGTGGTGGTGCATTATTCTATATTGAGGACTATGGGGGTGCATTATATTATATGGAGGTCTATTGGGGTGCATAATATATGGAGGAATTTGGGGGTGCAATATACTATGTGGAATACTATGGGGGGGGTTCTGTCAGGGATCAAATCTTGCTGGAGACTAGTCAGAAAGTCTGTTCCCTGAAGGCTTCTCCCTGCTGACTGCCTTGAGTGACCAGTCTCTCCGTATACACGCAAATGGGGTGAATTCACCAGGGACTAGCCTTTCTTGCTACCCTCCTATCTGTCTCGGTCCCAGAAGCTTTTGGAGTATGTTCTTATTTGAAATGCTGCATTATTTAAGAGTCAACACCTCTATATACAGCAGATAAAACAGGATCCACCATTCACAATAGATGATGTCACAGCTCACCTCCTCCTCCTGTACAATGACTGATAACACCTCTATATACAGTAGATAACACAGGATCCACCACTCACAATAGGTGATATCACAGCTCACCTCCTCCTGTACAATGACTGATAACACCTCTATATACAGTAGATAACACAGGATCCACCATTCACAATAGGTGATATCACAGCTCACCTCCTCCTGTACAATGACTGATAACACCTCTATATACAGTAGATAACACAGGATCCACCATTCACAATAGGCGATATCACTGCTGACCTCCTCCTGTACAATGACTGATAACACCTCTGTATACAGTAGATAACACAGGATCCACCATTCACAATAGGTGATGTCACAGCTCACCTCCTCCTGTACAATGACTGATAACACATCTATATACAGTAGATAACACAGGATCCACCATTCACAATAGGCGATATCACTGCTGACCTCCTCCTGTACAATGACTGATAACACCTCTATATACAGTAGATAACACAGGATCCACCATTCACAATAAGTGATATCACAGCTCACCTCCTCCTGTACAATGACTGATAACACCTCTATATACAGTAGATAACACAGGATCCACCATTCACAATAGATGATATCACAGCTCACCTCCTCCTGTACAATGACTGATAACACCTGTATATACAGTAGATAACACAGGATCCACCATTCACAATAGGTGATATCACAGCTCACCTCCTCCTGTACAATGACTGATAACACCTCTGTATACAGTAGATAACACAGGATCCACCATTCACAATAGGTGATATCACAGCTCACCTCCTCCTGTACAATGACTGATAACACCTCTGTATACAGTAGATAACACAGGATCCACCATTCACAATAGATGATATCACCGCTCACCTCCTCCTGTACAATGACTGATAACTCCTCTATATACAGTAGATAACACAGGATCCACCATTCACAATAGGTGATATCACAGCTCACCTCCTCCTGTACAATGACTGATAACACCTCTATATACAGTAGATAACACAGGATCCACCATTCACAATAGGTGATATCACAGCTCACCTCCTCCTGTACAATGACTGATAACACCTCTATATACAGTAGATAACACAGGATCCACCATTCACAATAGATGATATCACAGCTCACCTCCTCCTGTACAATGACTGATAACACCTCTGTATACAGTAGATAACACAGGATCCACCATTCACAATAGGTGATATCACAGCTCACCTCCTCCTGTACAATGACTGATAACACCTCTGTATACAGTAGATAACACAGGATCCACCATTCACAATAGATGATATCACAGCTCACCTCCTCCTGTACAATGACTGATAACTCCTCTATATACAGTAGATAACACAGGATCCACCATTCACAATAGGTGATATCACAGCTCACCTCCTCCTGTACAATGACTGATAACACCTCTATATACAGTAGATAACACAGGATCCACCATTCACAATAGGTGATATCACAGCTCACCTCCTCCTCCTGTAAGATGACAGGTAACACCTCTATATATGGGAGGGTTGGTAATGACAGGTGGGAGAAGATATAGGTCTTGGGTCCCTGATTTTTTCTGACCCTAGCATAGCAACGCCCCTCCCTGCTCTCCTTGAAGACCATGAATAGATCATGTACAAACATGTATGCTCATGTGTTCTGAGTAAGTAATGGCGTGGGGGCGCCATAAGGCAAATTCGCACAGGGCACCATTCAACATAAGGCCGGCCCTGCCAGCCAACATACAAATTGCTAGACAGAATGGAGCCAGAAGTTACTAGAAACTGACTGAAGCAAACCATTCAATAGTAGGTGTGAACCCTCCTATACATGGGCTGATCCCAGGAGTCCGGACAATAGACTCATGTCTAGGATCAGTCTGTTAGTTGAATGCGGAGGTGGAAGAGACCAAGATTTTAGTTGAGGCGAGATCTTGGTGTCCGTGGGATTGTACAGTGTCCTTCCTTGGTTGGATCCAGTGGACTCTATCTGGACTATTTCTTCCGTTAACCTGGCGTCAGGATTGCCGGGTGATGCCCCCGGAATTGCTCCTTGGTTGTGGACTTCTTACAGACTCGGCAGAATTACCTTCATTTGTGCTGTTCCATTTACCCTGTTCAATAAATCTTGTTGGATTGATGATCGGCCTGGTGTCCCTTCCTGCTCTGTCGCACACCCCGTCACATGCGTTGACACTCAAAGATTGCTCTTTTTTGTACTTTGAACGAAAAAAATTATTTTTGCATCCAAAAAGGAGTGTGCAATTGATTCTTACTCTAGAAGGTCTTATCTATATGGCATGGGGTACAGAACAACCTAAGGGTTATGGTGAACGAGTGCAAACACATGGCTGATAGAAGACATTCAATAGGTCCGGACCTGTGCGTGAATGACTATGAATGGTCCCATGGAAATATCAAGATGAAGTTTCCAATTTGGAAACAGACCTAGGTTTATCGATTGATATAAAGTGCTCGCCGTTATTACCCCAGCAGTCTTTCGGCTTGTGTTACCCATTTCACTTAGAATTCATGTCTTCCATAGGTCATTGCTTAAGAACTCTGTTGGGACTCTGGAGCCGACACCATTAACGCCACCTCTGGTTATTGTTAATAGTAATCTTGAATTTCAGGTGGCAAGGATAATAGATATACATATAGTTCGCCATTCTCTCCAGTACTTAGACATGGGTACCTGCATAGTTAACACAATTAGATTGGTGCATCAATTCTGTACATCTCTGTGCATCCAGACAAGCCTAGTCCTGGGTTCTGGGGGCCATAAGAGAAGGGGGGGCATATATATAGGTAAATAAACAAATAAAGTATACAAAATTCAATAGAAAACATTTTTATATGAATAGTTGGAATAAATAAGCAATGGAGATAATCACTAATATATGTAGGTCCAGGTTTGGTATAGAATGCAAAAAATGTTTTCAAAAGAGTCATACATAAATTATAAAACATATTAAAAAATATTATAGAAAATAATGAAAGATAGGCAATAGAGGATCCACATTATTAATATTAAATAATACTTAATGATTAATAAAGAATGAAAAATAGAAAATAAACTTCACACTTGAACCTGTAAAAGTTATGATGAAATTTGTTTTTTGAAAAATATAAAAAAAAAGTGCGTAGCAATAAGCCAGTTGTTCTGATGATCTTTTTCATCCAATCTTCATTCTTCAAATTTCATCTTGATGATTCTAAAAGAATAAAAAGCATAAAATGGATTCAACACAATAAAAATAATAAGTCATACCTTATGTTCAAAGAAATGGGGCAAAGCTGAGGACATCATTAAGTCCGTGTGGTCCCAGGGCCACAGTTTGTCTAAAATCGGCCCTGACTGTATGACTTTGGATCTCCTTCCACAAGCTTCTCACAATAGTTGATAGGAATTTGGGCCCATTCCTCCTGACAAAACTGGTGTAACTATGCCATGTTTGTAGGTTTTCTTGCTCGCAGCCTTTTCAGCTTTGCCGATAAATTTTCAATAGGATTGAGATCGGGGCTTTGTGATGGCCACTCCAAAACATTGACTATGTTATCCTTAACCACTTTGTAACCAGTTTGACAGTAGCTTCGGGTCATTGTCTAATTGGAAGACCCATTTCGGCCCAAGCTTTAACTTCCCGGCTGATGTCTTGAGATCTTGCCATATAGGCTTTCCTCATGATGCTATTTTGTGAAGTGCACCAGTCCCTCCTGCAGCAAAACAACCTCACATGATGCTGCCTCCCTCATATTTCAGTTGGGATGGTGTTCTTAGGCTTCCAAGCTTCTCCCTTTTTCCTCAAAATGTAAAAATGGTCATTATGGCCAAACAGTTCAATTTTAGTTTCGTCAGACCACAGGACGTCTCCAAAAATGTAGGTCTTTGTTCCTGTGTGAATTTACTAAAATTAATCTAGCTTTTTGTTATTTTGGAGTAATGGCTTCACGGCAGAGTGGCCTTTCAGCCCTTGTTGATACAATACTCATTTTACTGTCGATGACACAATCTTACCAGCTTCCGCCATCATCTTCACATCACACATCTTTTGCTTTTATTCTTGAGTTGATATGGACATGTTGGACCACAGCACGTTCATCTCTAGGACACAGAACCCGTCTTCCTGAGCAGTATTATGGCTGGACATTGCCATCGTGTTTGTACTTGTGTATAATTTTTTGTACAGATGAACGAGGCACCTTCAGGTATCTGGAAGATGCACCCAAGGATGAACCAGACTTCTGCAAGTCCACAATTCTCTTCCTGATTATCTTGGCCGATTTGTTTAGACTAGGGGTACTGAACTCAAGGCCTTGAGAGACGCCAACAGTGCAGATATTAATTTGGGAATTTGGCGGCAGTAAAAAACCTGTCGCCTGGTTACGATTACAGAGCACTGCTCCAAAATCAGAGGCAATCATGAAGGCGAGATTCCCGGCTTCTGGCGTGTGAACGGGCGATAGTGATGAAATCTGCATCGCCTATTAAGTTCCCGTAGACGTGCCACAGCGTGCTGGAGTTCGCGCCCCGTCAGCGATGATTGGTGGTGGCTACTGTGTTTTCCATTGGCTGTCACTTCACAGGGCACCATTAGGGATGGGTGAATCCTGAAATACTCGGACTCGCTGGACTCTAACGAGTCCGGGTCCGAGACTCGGTACTCGTTGCGAGTCCGAATAGTAACCTGTACTTTTGCAGTGTAGCTATACAGATACACTACAAAAGTACCCTAAAAGTTAATCTAAGGGGTTAAAAACAATAAAAATTAATACTCACCTCCTGTACCTTATGTACCGGGACCGGTACCGAAGACCTCCGGCTGTTACAGGACCTCCGAGACCACCGGGAGAAGATGGGGAAAAGGACCTTGCAGTTCTGCCAATCAGGATGCGGCTAGCGGTCACATGGGTTGTGACGCGGCTGCACTGTGGCCACATGACAAACCCATGTGACCGCTAGCCGCATCCTGATTGGCTGAACTGCAAGGTCCTTTTCCCCATCTTCTCCCGGTGGTCTCGGAGGTCCTGTAACAGCCGGAGGTCTTCGGTACCGGTCCCGGTACATAAGGTACAGGAGTACAGGAGGTGAGTATTAATGTTTATTGTTTTTAACCCCTAAGATTAACTTTTAGGATACTTTTGTAGTGTATCTGTATAGATACACTGCAAAAGTACAGGGACTCGCTACCCCCGAGCAATTCCTAAGGAAACTCGGCGAGTAGCGAGTCCCCCGAGTCCGCTACTATTCGGGCGAGTCCCGAATAGTAGCGAGTAATTCGCCCATCCCTAGACACCATATTTGAAGAGCTGTCACTTCAGCACCACACACATCTTCACCGACACAAGCATCCACTACATCAGTCTAATTACGCGCGCATTCAATAGCGCAAGCTATGTCATCCGCGTGAATTCCTCTGCGCTGTGTAGAGTATAGTGGCACATGACACCTCAGATTTGTCCATATACATCGCCCATGGGTGGCATGGGCCACGCACTACAATCACCCTACGCGTTGTGAATTAGGTGACGCAGATGGGGACATTGTACAGCTCCGACTCCACTGGCGTCTAGCTTGTTAGCGTCCTAAACAGTGGAGGCGTCAGTGTGCGTGGTGATGTCATGATGTGTCTGCTCCTTACTCCCTGTCTGCCAAGTGCCTGCCCCTCCCCTGCGCATAGGACAACAGTCATGGCCGCCGAACAGCGTGCAGCCACATGGGGTCTTGCAAAGCTCATGGTTCTGATTGACTTGTGTGACCGCCATGACTACTGGTGTCAGCAGCGTCACAGTCACCTACGGCTGCGCAAGCGCAGCATACTGAGGATGATCCAGCGGGCCCTGCTCCATAAACTGGGGGTCGAAAGGACCTGCAAGCAGATCCAGAAGAAAGTTGCTGACCTCAAGCACAATTCCCCAGGGCGCATTGTAGAGATTCGTGCCAGTATTGCCAGGCTGCGTGGTGAGTATGTGGCAATGCCAAACACACACATGGCAAGCTAAATACTCCAAACACTACACAAACATCATGTGGTATTATGCCTAAGCCATCATGTGGATCTGTCACCAATGTGCATCTGTATGTTGGTCACACTGCAACATGAAGGCGTCCAAAACACTCTTTTGTCATCCAAATGGTGACGGCTATAGTGGTCCTTGACCTTTGTGTTTGGCAAAATAGTTGTGTCCTGTCCGCAAAGGTGACAACAACATATTATTGCAATTTGGAACACCCACATGACGGCTTGCAGCACATAGGGTTGTGCCCGACCATAACCTTTTACTGTACCGGTCACGCCGTCATGGCATTCATACACACACACTAGGTGTTTTCCCAATGTTGTGGTCCTTGGCTTAAATTCGTCTGTATTCATGTTTGATATTACAGTTGAGGACGACTCCACGTCAGTGGAGGCTCTACAGTCCCCAAGTCCACCCCCCCCACCATCACCGGTGGACCTAGCCAGTCCCTCTCCACCAGGGACTCCAGCTGCAGTGGACCCGGAGGGCCCAGCCAGTCCCTCAACACCAGGCCCACAAGCCTTAGCTGCAGGCAGCCCTGGACCCCTGGGAGCACCAAGCCCCATCCTGTGGCCACACACCATGAGCCCAGGAGCAACATCCCACCCCAGCATCTCCAGCTCCCGGCCGAGCCCTGGTGTGATGTGGTCCCCACACCCTCACCTTGAGCCTGCTGGTGCTGTGTATGGTGGTAAGTGTCTGCTAAGGCCTACAAGCTTGCTAATGTACTTACTGTTGTGTGCTCCAGATACCAGTATGTGAGTCGTCATGTTTTTTTTTGTTTTATTTTGCCTGAAGGAGAACGAGCACGTGCAGCAGGCTGGGCTGTCAGCCCATCCCCATCTCCTCCAGATGGCACCCAGGATGGTGATGTGCTGCGTATGTATAATCACTAACAATTCCCTCAAACACCCACCCACACCTACACAGGTAACTCACTAATGTAATTCTTTCCCATACAGGTGTACCAACCATTGAGGAGATGCTGCTGGCTCACCAGGAGGCACAGCAGCACATGGAGAGGGCACACCAAGAAGGGCAGCAACACCTTGCCCGCTTGGGTGCCATGATTTACGCCCTCCTGGCAGCCCAGTCCACCAGGGCCCCTACTCCATCAATTTCCCCCCAATAATTTGACCATAGTCACCTAGTAATTGTTGTCCATGTTGGACCCTTGTTGTTTTCCCTGTTACCATGTTGGCACCTTAGTTTGTTAGGCCACATTGGCCTCTTTTCTTATAGTGTTCCACAGTGGGAAAGTGGGTAGTGTGTATTGGCTACTCCTAAGCTGACAAAGGCTGTTTGATTGTGTTGGCAAAGTATTTTTAAAATGATAGGCTGAAATAAAATTCTGCCCAGCTACATCCTGTGTCCTCCCTTGTTGCAACACACACAGGGTAACGTTTGTGAGGTTACATTTGAGGAACCACACTGGGCCACGATTTTTCAAGAGGTATATGGTGTCACATGGCAAACATGTCACTATACTGGACCATTACAATCGCCATGCACCCCTATATGACATCAATGTCTACTATAGGACACCCACAGTAACAAACACACACACAAACATACTGGTGAATGTAACACAGATATGGACAGAGTTGTGACTAATAAATTTTTATTTATTTATTTATTTATTTTCTTTAACGTATTTAAATTAAAATGGGGCCAAGCCGCCAATCAACAAAGTCTCTATGTAGGCCAAGCTTGTGCATTGGCTAGTAGCGCTCGTGTTCTTCCTCCTCCTCTGCTGGCTCAGACAATGGGGCCTCCCCCTCCTCCTCATAGACCCATCGTCCATGTGATGGGCCAGCTCTACTGGCCTGTCTTCGGGGGGAAGGTGGAGTATCACGATTTTGCCTACTCCACACCATGCGTCTTGTGGGCGCAGTGGGCCCTGGGGTGGTCTTGCAGGGTAACGACCAAGGGGCCCACCATCGCAGAGACCCATCCATGCCCGCCTCCAGGACACGAAAGATGGCCCTCTTGGCGATGTTCCATTGCTCTGGCTCCATGCTGGCCAGCATCTCGCTGGCGACGTACCCGATCCCAGAGCCGGGGGTCCTCTCACGATCTAAGAGGACCTGGTTTGCCCAGGTACCCAGCTCCGTGTTGGTGGGGCAGGTGGTCATCTTCTTTGGATCCCAGAGCTGGGCTATGGGCCTGGCCCCCCACCACTGGTCTCAGGCACTGGCTCTCCCGCAGATGTTGAGGGGAGAGCCTCACCAGCTGCTGGCTCCTCATCACTGGAGCCAGGCTCCTGAGGGGCCTGAAAAATAAACAAAAACAAAAAAACATCAGCCACATGTTGCTATGTAATTTAAGCTGATCCCACAACCAAACACCCAAGACAACATAGAGCAAATCTGACCAAGGCTAACACTAAAAGCCACAGGAGCAGAGTTTGGAAACCAAAAGAACAAAGAAGTGACAAGTGCAGTATACTCACCTGAGGCTCCACATTAATATGGAAAGTTCCGACAAATAACACAACACAATCTATGATAACAGACACCACAAAACAGATAGAAAATAACAGTGAACAAGATTTGTGAAGGAAAAGCACAATGGTGACTTCCACATGTGCTGCAAAACTCACATCAGTGGAAAGAACAAGCTGGGTAGATAGATCACACAAACACAATTACCCACCTCCTGCGATGGGGCAGGGTCTTGGGCTGCGACCATAGCTGATTGCGGACGGTCGCCTGCTGCACCGTGTTCCCCGAGGCCCCTCCTGGACCAGGGTGAAGATGAGGAGGTCATAGTACCACAGACGTGGCCTACGAACCTCCTCAGCTCCAGTCCCGGACCGGGCGTCAAGCCAGTTTTTGTGGGTCTTGGTGAACACGGTGCGCAGGCGTTTGATCTCCACAACCATGGCCGCTGTCCAGTTCTTTGTGGGTTGGAGCCAGTTCAGCAGCTCCACCAGTGGCCTGTAGGCCGCAGCCCTCACTGCCTGGTCATGATATTCAGGCAGCGACACCCGCCACAGGACTGACTTCGTGTTGTTGGTACATGGTGAGGAGCTGTGTCACAATATCGTGATACTCAGCCATCTGAAAAACAAACATATAATTGTATAATGCAAACAAATACATGGCCATCACAGGTGACACCCTACTCTGTGTGGCCAGTCCATGTCCAGCAATACTAATTACATGTGTTCTGGTAGTCAGCTTGGCTATGCAGAATCATTATTGGCCTTAACGTGTTCATACATGGGGCATGCTGGACATGCCTATTGCTATATGTATTTTTGGCCAGGGAAATATGCCAAGGTCTGCGTACACATCGTTAAATACACTTCTACAGGATGCTACATGAAGCTGTACATAAGGCGCCCAAACATCTACCAACATATGGGTCTGCAGCACACAGAAACTAACGTACAGGAGTGCACTATAGCATGTCCGGTTACTTACCGTCTGTCCAACAGAGATCTTGTGATGAGACGCTACTAGCACAATGCACATTCAAGTCGGAGCAGGGGTGGCGCCCCAGCACGTGCATATTTAACCACAACCTGACCAATCAAGAAAGCGCAATTCAAGTGAGCAATAGGAAGATTGAATGCTGGCAAGGCGCCCGGCCCTGACGGATTCAACGGGACATACTTTAAAGCTTTGAAAGATCAGTTCGCCCCAATACTTACCGACCTATATAACGGATTCCTACGAGGAACCCGAATACCAGAGGCCATGAACATGGCTTATATTAAATTAATTCCCAAATCAGGAAAAGATGCCCTAGACCCATCGGGATATCGGCCAATATCTTTAATCAACCAAGACCTAAATTAATGTCAAAAATAATGGCCGACCGTCTGGCCTCAATTTTACCAAACATAATCCCCTCTCACCAGGCGGGCTTCATAAAAGGAAGATCCACTACTACGAACATACGTAAAGCAATGCTTATAATGGATGTAGTGAGGGGGGTGAGAGAGGCTATCCAGCCATGGTCACATTAGATGCCGAGAAGGCTTTTGACAATATATGATGGCCATGGCTGGATAGGGTCTTCGATACTTATAATCTCAAAGGTAACTTTAGGACGTATCTTGGGGCCCTGTATAGCAACCCGAAAGCTAAGGTGAGCATACCGGGATTCCTGTCAGACGCCATTAGGCTCAATAAAGGAACTAGGCAGAGTTGCCCACTCTCGCCCTTACTTTTTAATATGGCAATTGAACCCCTGGCACTGTATTTAGAACACCATAAGGTGTTTCGTGGCATCATGGTGGGGTCGAGAGAGGTGCGTCTGGCGATGTTTGCTGACGATGTCATTCTCTTTTTGAATGACCCAGACAAAGATCTTAAGAAAGTCCTTACAGAAATAGAACGACTGGGCAGATATTCGGGTTTCACACTTAACAAGAACAAATGCGAAGTCATGTTTCTTCAAAAAACACCCCTTCTGTCAGCAGGAAATCAATATGAAAATATCTCGATAGCAAAAGATAAGATCCGTTACTTAGGAATTCTTCTGGCCAAATCACCCGCCCAGATATATAAATACAACTTTGCTCCCATAATTGAAAAGATTGAAAAGGAATTACTGAGATGGAAAGACCTACCCTTCTCTCTATCAGGTCGGGCGCACTTGATCAAAATGGTCAGCTTTCCGAGACTCCTTTATCCGCTCCAAACTATTCCCTTACTGTTGAAAACACACAGATGTCACACGGCTCAATAAAGCATTTTCCAAATTTTTGTGGAGAGGGGGGAGAGTGAGGATAGCGATGCAGACACTTCTGGAGACAAAAGACTCGGGTGGACTGGGTTTGCCGGACATAAGAGGCTATAACCTGGCCTGCATGGCTCGACATATAGCGGACTGGTTACATAATACCGACAGGTACTCTGACATTACGATGGAGGGTGAATTAGCCAATCCGTGGGGGTTACCGGCCCTCCTTCACTCCCCGCTTTCGGTTATACAAAAACAGATCAAAGACACGATGGTCTGCAGAGATACCATTGCCGCATGGAAGGCCATTAGAAAAAAAATGAGACTCTCATGGAAAATCTCTGCGCACCTGTGTCCATGGAACCATCCAGGTTTCAAAATAGGCCGTCTAAATAAGCTCTTTGGGGAGTGGAGAGAGAAGGGAGTGGGCACCATGAAAGACCTCATGAACCTAAGCGAGAAGAGGTGGATGACAGGTCCAGAGATAATGCAAAAATACGGACTTCCAAATAACCACTTTCTACAATATTACCAGATACGACATCATCTAATGGACAGTCTCCAAGATATAAAGGGAGAGATAAATAATGCGCTCTGGACAAACACGATTGACTCGAATCCGTCCAATATTAACATCTCGTTTCTCTATGCAGGGCTACAAAAGGTGCTACGTCCGACTGCCCCAGACAAATTGTTCCGAAGATGGAAAAAATACTTCCCAGACCAAGACTTGGTATCAAAATTACTAGAGGGATGGCAAATGGCAAGGCGACAATTGGGAAACGAGAGGTGGAGAGACACCCAATATAGGGTGATGCATGGGATTATTCAGGGCTTTAATATCCCACCGAAACAGGGGGGACCGCAGAGATGGCTAGCTTGTCCCAAATGCAGGACCCCGATGACTGATATAGAACATGGACTGTGGTCATGCCCAGTAACCCAAAACTTGTGGAGGGGGTTGAGACACTAACATCAACCATGTCTGGACATAGAGTTGGACTATCCCCGCTGCTATGGCTGTTTCACTACGTTGACACGACTGGCCAAACCCTAGTCCCCTTGACACTGTTTCATACAGTAGCTATATTGGCTAAACGCCTCATACTACAGTGCTGGCTGGACAAGTCGCTACCAGATGCAAAAGCGATTGTGGCTGTAATGGCAAATGTCGTGTCACTGGAGAGAGCAGAGGCCCTGAGGTCACCATCATCACTGACCACAAAATTCTTTCAGAAGTGGCGCCCCTTCGTCGAGACAATGATGACAGACCATGACATTAGGGTTTTTATGATGCCCTTTAGGAACACTACATGGTATGCGAAGGCGGAGTTGGAAGGCTCCTTAGGAAAACTTCGTTTAGACACAACACCATGAGTGAGTCATACACAGATAGGCCTGAAAATTGTAAAAGTATATTTAGATATCTTAAAAGTTTACAAAAGACGTTTGAACAACCGAATCTAAGCAGAATTATCGCAGAGGGAGGGGGGGAGGGGGGGGAGATTAGGAAAATCATTTGGTATACTGAACCATGGTATATGGTTAGGACAGATGTATGCCCTTGTTATTTGAGTATACCATGTTACTGTTTAATAAGTTTTCTTCTATGTACTGTTACACTTGCTGGTTGACATGTGCATTGAAATGCAGAAAATTCAATAAAAAGGTTGATAAAAAAAAAAAAAGAAAGCGCAATGGTGCATAATCATTGGTCGCACCTGCGTACGCCCAGGCGGCTACGTCTATTACAAGACGCCACTGCTGTCTGATTGGTTGGTTACCATATAAAAAGCTCTCACGACCACGGTACGTTATGCTTGCTGCCCAGAGTCCTTAAGTACTGATGTGCAAACATGAACTGTGATATGGCTGTGTTGCGTTTAGAGCACCTTACCATTACGGATCGTTATTGTGTAGTGTAGCTCCCGCCCAAGTGGTGGGCTATGTAATTACTCGTGACGTTTTTTGTATTATTTTCTATTGTGTACTGGCAAATGGATGCATGAGTGTTTTGTCAACCAAAACCCTATGCTCATTCACAAGCCATTTTGCCTTTGCCATACAGGATCATGTTTGAAGGATGCGTGTGTCTTTAGTTGTGGGGATCATCTGAATTGTGGCCACATAGTACTGTCGTTTACCACACACAATGGAACTTTTAAGACCAAACTCAGATGTGGAGTGGGGCATGTGGCTTGTGCGAATGTCTGCCTCTGAAGATCCGACGTTCACAACACATCAGGGATGTCTCTTGAACATGATGAGTATTCAATAGTCTGCTGCGTGGCGTGATATTTTGAAAATAACACACACAGGCTGGGGTACGTGTATAATGTAATTGTATAGAGTTGGAAACAACCATGACTTAATTAATGTGACCTATCGCTTTGGAAATGCCTTGTGGTCAGACGTCAACATTATGGCCACGTATATGGTGTTATGCTCATGATGTGTTGCATTTGACAAGGGAGATGTATTGTACAGGAGGGCCAGGTGTGCCAAGTGACCAGGTTTGGTTGTCAGGCACTGCAATGTTGTATTTGGGCCTTGAATGGTGCTCTATATGTATGTGTGTGGGCTGGTGATGAAACTTGGGTAGGCTGTGGTAAAGTGGGCAGGAGATGTATAGGGAAGGAGGTGGTGGGTGTAGATGATGTGTGATGAAGCGTTCTTGTACTGATGTTTCTTTTTCTCACTTTTGCAGGGGTTGGTACGTGAGATGATGTTCGACCCTGATGGAGATGCTATCGTGGCTCTTGCCTTGGTGGAAGAGGAATTGTGGCTGGAGGATAGATATGAGAGGTTGTGGGCTCGCAGATCATGGCGTGTGTGGTCTCGGGATTGGCTTCTGCACCGGGACACTCGGAGCCAGATGCGGCTGGTCCGTGAGCTGGAGGATCGGAGTCCGCATGATTTCAGGAACTACCTCCGTATGTCCGAGGACTCTTTCACATTCCTGTTGGAACGCATAAGGCCATTGATAGCCCAACAGGACACTGTGATGCGTCGAGCTGTACTACCTAAGGAGCGTTTGGCTGTAACTTGGCGGTTCCTGGCAACAGTTCGTTCAAGGACCGAACTGCAATACACTTCATGTGTATCACTGTCCCTGCTGAAGCGCCTGATCCCCGAGGCAGTTTCCAACAACCCCCGGCTCAATGAATGGATGTTGCCAGAGGGTTTGAGGACCGCTGGCAATTTCCAAACTGCGGATGTGCATTGGATGGTAAGCACGCGAGGATCACTAAACCCCCAAACTCGGGGTCTTTGTAGTACATTTACAAAGGATATTGTAGTATAATCCTCATGGCCCTGGTGGACACGAACTATGAGTTCCTGTACGTGGACGTTGGAATGAACAGACGTATCTCAGATGGGGGGGTGTTTGCACATTGCTCCTTGGCCCAAGACCTAAGGACGGTGTGGGCTGAACTTGCCCTCAAATGATGAGACAAGCCATCATCTCAACTTTGCGTTTGTGGGGGATGAAGCCTTCCCACTTCAGGCACACCTACTACGGCCATATCCCCAGAAGATGGTTACTTCTGAGCAGCGCATTTTCAATTACCGGCTATCCCGGGCCCGCCGTGTGGTTGAAAATGCGTTCTGGATCATGGCCAATACATTCCGTGTTTTTCATACACGTCTGCATATGAAACTGGAATCTATTGACGCGGTAGTGCTGGCCTGCTGTGTGCTGCATAACTTCCTGCGTCATAGGGATCGATCATCATACACGCTGGCAAGTTATGTGGATTCAGTGGACGCCACAACAGGGGAGGTCCGTCCCGGGGATTGGCGTGCTACTGACCATAGTGTGGCGCCACTCCAGTCGCTGAGCCAGGATCGGACTCCGCAGGATGCCAGGAACAACAGAGACGCATACTGCTCCTACTTTAATGGCCCTGGCAGCACCAGCAGGTGTAGGGTGGCTGGTATTGTGAGGCAGCAACATGATGAGGAGGGTGGAGTCACCAGGGTGGCTGCACCATGAGGATTGGGGTTGTGTTTTGGTGTGTCAACATTAGTTAGTGTTTTGTTTTTTTTTACTTTGAAATGTTTTTTTTGTTTTCCATTACTTCGCATCATGTTGCATTTGTTTGTGTGATGTAAACACTTGTGTTTTATTTAATTTTGTGTGTGTTGGTCAACTTAGTTTTTTTGTGCACAAAAATAGAAACTAAAACAAAATTGAACCAAAATCAAACCTGTGTGTGTCGTTACTTTTGGATACAGGGCAATTGGACTTGGCTTTATGCTGTGCACAGAGGTATGTGATCCGTAAAATGGTATTTATGGGTCCGTGAAACATTGTGTGGTAACATGCAGTACACATGTCCAGCCCTTTGGCCACACTGTATGGTGCAACTGTGTGTACATATCCATTATGATGTGTTGGGCCCACAGGGGAACGTGTCCACACACATTGAGCAAGCAATGGTGTTTGTGGGGAATGTAGGTACAGTCTAGTACACACACAAATATGTGTACACACACATAGTTCAGTTGTGCCATGGCATGGACCAATGTAGGCACATATGGGCATAGTGTTTGTATGTTCCCACCATCAGCTACAGACGCACACATAGCAAGCCATTGTGTAGTGTAAGCCACTGTCCTGCACAAAACCGCTCCTGTGTGACGCTTGAGCGGCTCGAAAGTGTGTCGCAGCAGCCACTTTCAACGACACGAGCGTGTATTCATCACAAACTCCGAGACAATGGCGTCAGGTATTAGCCATCCTTACAGCGCAGGCTGGCCAATTATGACGCTATTGCATTGTCCAATGAGCGTGTTTGGGGCGCGGTGTAAAACAATTTGGCACGCCTATGTTCTCGCCGCGCTGAACGTGTACTCCCACATTCCTTTGGGGATTGCGGCATGTGAAGCGGCGACGGGAGTCTACTGGATCTTTCCCGCTGTTGGTGTGGCGACTTCCAGAGCGACACGTCGCCTTAGGTTGAGGGCGAAATTGCGGTGTGTAAAAGCGCCATCGGCGATCATGAAAAACGTGCACATGCACGTTAGATCGCCACCAAAAATTGCGGCGTGTAAAGGTACCCTTAGTATTGCACAGGGGTAGGAATTATCACCAGTGCAGGTGATTATATTATCATCTGTGCAATACTAAAGAAATCCAAAAAACCTGCACTATTGGCAGCTCTCAAAGCCTGGTGTTCCCTACCCCTGATTTAGACGTTCCCATGATGATACTCACAGAAACAGTGTGTTTCAGGTGTGTGTTAAAATACATCCACAGATGTGTCTCTAGTTGACTCAGATGTTACAAATAAACTGTATAAAGGCATAGTAATCTTGGTGTATGTAAACTTGTGACCTTGCAGAAAGTAATAAAAATGATTTAAAACATTCTCTAATTATTCTGGCATTTGGCAAATTTTAATAATTATGGTAATCCTAAATGGTCCAAAATGGGAAAGGTTTATTCTGATTTCATGACAGATAGTGAGAAAAACATGCATGTGTGTCTCTATAGATAGTGTATGGAAACTTCTAGTTCAAAAATTTTGCTACAATTTAAATGCTTATCTATTATATACTCACCTTGTGGCGTCCATTGTCAACTTCCATCTGGATGTCCACAAACCCCACAATTCACTGCGCTGTCGGATGTCATATTGGCACACCGAAGTGATGGGTCAGCCCCTCAAATATTACTACCATCAGCGGTGCTGCCAACAACCGGACCCGACGCAAACCCGCTGCACTTCGATAGATGATAAGTTAAAAGACCTGTGGTGAGGTCACGATCATGTGATCAGTCAGGTGCACATAACTGCTCACTTGACAATGACATCATCAAAAGGTCCTGTGTTCAGGGCGATGCACATACAGGCTCAAGGAGGCACAGAGTGGTGGGGGGCCACAGACAGGCACAGGAAATGTGGGGGCCACAGACAGGCACAGGGAGACGGGGGCAGACAGGCACTGGAAGCGGGGAGCCACAGAAAGGCACAGAGTGGTAAGAGAGAATGCACAGCAGGGAGGGAGGGGCAGAGAGTGCACATGGGGGCAGAGATGGCGCACGGGGGGCTAGGGAGAGCGCATACGCACTTACTCACGCAGCCGCCATCTTTGGACACTTGGGTATACAAAGATGGCAGTGGCGTGACGCATCACACCTTTCCACTGCAGGATTACATCGCAGGGGAATTTGACAGGAGCTAATAAAGCGGAAAACGAGGTCTCTATTTTGTATGCAATAAAGAATTCTGTTTTTTCTCTTTACTGAAAGTATCGCTAATAGCAGATTGTCATACTGATAGCTCACATTAGCAGGGCTTGATGTCAGCTGCCAAAAAAAGGTGGCATCAACCTCTTTATTACCCAGTCTACCACCGCTACATGGCAGCTGGAAGAGCGAGGTAACTGCCAGTTTTGGCATCTTTCATGGAGGCACCAATTCTGGGGCAGCTGCGATTTTCAGCGTAGGGGCCCCAGACCGCTTAGGCCTCACCATGCTGAGAATTAAAGCCCACAGCTGCCTGGGTTACCTTGGCTGGCATTAGAAAATACAGCAGAGCTCACGCCAATTTTTTTTAAAATTATTTAGTTAAATAATTGAAAAAATAACAACTTCTCTGCATTTTTCTTTGCTAGCGAAGGTATCATGAGGCAGTGGGATTTAGCAGCCAGTAGCTGATTGGTTTACCTATGCTGGCAATAGAACATAGAGAGAAGCCCTACACATTTTTACCAAGAAAATAAAAACTTTATTTATTAAAAAAAAAACAGGTTTTTAAGGAAACATACATTCATTTGCATATATCGAGAAGGCATGGGGAGAGAGACAGAGGAGAGCCTGCATGAGGAAGAGATGCCGGCCCCCAGAACCTGCCCCGTGGTGATGTCACCACCCTGCCATTGCGATAGCATCGGGCCCACATCTACTATATTGTAATATGCAATAGTCCTGTGTAGAGAAAAACATGTATTTGTAGGGGAATGGGTGACCACAGCAGTTAATGGGCATTTGTTAAAGGCTGTGTCCCTACTCAGAGGTCATAACCTTTGCTTATCTTGACCAGGAACTGAAAAATCATGTGACGTCTTCCTGAGAACATTTAGAGTTTGAAGTTCCTCACACGACTGATGGCTTCAAAGGAATCAACAAGTGGTGTCTAGTGGCAGCCTGACATTTTCTAATTGCTATGGGAAGGGCTGGTGCTTTCAAAACAGGGCATTTGGAAGGTAATGTACTCACTGCTAAATTAGCCATAGTCCAGTCACAGATCTGGGATTAGAATATTACATTGAAAGGTTGTCCCGAAAATTCAACCTTAAGGTTGACCCTATAAGAAGGCCACACAGGCAAAGAAAGCTTGTTTAAAGCTGGGGGATCAGACAACACCGATTCTGATCCATATTTCATTTCTTTTCAGATACAGAAGATAACATTAGACTGGAAAGTTTAGGTACTTCTGCAATTCTTTTATTTTATAACTGTCTGCATATGTGTATGTCCTTTTTGTTTATTGTAAGCACTTTAACTTTTTATATTAAATCTTAAAACAGAGAGTGTAATCTGACTGTCAGACAGTAGTATATTTCAGGGACTCATCACCCTTTGTTTGAAGAGTGATGGCAGTGTGTTGTGTAGGGTGTGTGGACTGTGTTGGGGTTTAAGTTATGCTCACTTTTCAGCCTATAAAAGGGTTGAGTGTTGGATGGAGTGAGAAGGGATAAATTAACCCTTGCAGGCACAAACCAAGTCACAAGCTGAGAAGCGGTCCTGTAAAATTCCTATTGATTAGAGGGGAACCACACCAGCTGCACGGGCCACACAGCAGAAGCACTCCCACAAAAGACTGTAGACACTTACAGCCTTTGCACCGAGTTAAAACATGTTCATACAGTCATGCATTCATTCAGCAAGACTCACAATGGTGCGTCACATGTACAGTCGGGCTGTTAAAATGGTTTCTGTCCTTTGTGAATTCTCTTACGCAGACTGAGAGCTGATATTCGAGTGAAAAATGTCCTAAATTCTGAAGATGAATATGGATTTTATCATGTTTGAGGTCTGTTATGTAAAAGAGTTGTTTTCCCCAAAAACCTCATCTATATACTGAACATGATTGACTTCTCCTTTGAGTGAATTCTATCACATAAGATATTATTCTAAAATAAAACATCTCTCACATTCTTAACATAAAAATTGCTTCTCAATTGAGTGAATAACTCTGATGTTTCATTAGACTCAATTTTTGGCAAAAGCATTTTCCACATTCTGCACATCAATATGGTTTCTCCTTGTGTGAATTTTTTCATGTGTAACAAGAACGGATTTATAAGTAAAACATTTCCCACATTCTGAACATGAATATGGCTTCTCTCCCGTGTGAATTTTTTCATGTGTAACAAGAACGGATTTATAAGTAAAACATTTCCCACATTCTGAACATGAATATGGCTTCTCTCCCGTGTGAATTTTTTCATGTGTAACAAGAGCTGATTTCTGAGTAAAACATCTCCCACATGCAGAACATGAATATGGATTCTCCCCTGTGTGAATTCTCTCATGTGTAACAAGAGCTGATTTCTTTATAAAAACATTTCCCACATTCTGGACATGAATATGGCTTCTCTCCTCTGTGAATTTTCTCATGTGTAACAAGATCTGATTTCTTTGTAAAACGTCTCCCACATTCTGTACATGCATATGGCTTCTCTCCTGTGTGAATTCTCTTATGTGTAACAAGATGTGATTTAGCTCTAAAGCATTTCCCACATTCTGAGCATAAATATGGCTTCTCTCCTGTGTGAATTCTCTCATGTGTAACAAGATGCGATTTAGCTATAAAACATTTCCCACATTCTGAGCATGAATATGGCTTCTCTCCTGTGTGGATTCTCTTATGTATAAAAAAAGCTGATTTATCAGTAAAACATTTACCACATTCTGAACATAAATATGGCTTCTCCCCTGTGTGAATTCTCTCATGTGTAACAAGATCTGATTTCCGAGTAAAGCATTCCCCACATTCTCCGCATGAATATGGCTTCTCTCCGGTGTGAATTCTCTTATGTCTAGCAAGAGTTGATTTATCAGTAAAACATTTCTCACATTCTGAACATGCATATGGCTTCTCTCCTGTGTGAGTTCTGTCATGTATAACAAGATGTGATTTCTGAGTAAAACATTTCTCACATTTTGAACATGAATATGGCTTTTCTCCTGTGTGAATTCTCTTATGTATATCAAGATACGATTTCTGAGTAAAATATTTCCCACATTCTGAGCATGAAAATGGCCTCTCCCTTGTAGGTGTCTTTTTGTCTTCATTGTTTCTTCTGTAAATTTTATTTTGTTTAACAGTCTGTAATGAACTTGGAGATGATACTTCATTAACATCATCAGATGATTGATCTCTGCTGTGAAAGGCTGGCCGTATATCTGAGATGTCAGCACCCTGTGTATAAGTATTTTTTGTGCTATTACAGTCATCTGCTTTAGATTCTAAAGATATCAGATGTCCATCGGAGCTCCTAGTGCAGTCCTCTGCAAAGAGAAAAATGGTTTTTTTTTTCAATAATATAACCTTAAATAACCTTAAATATTATTTACAGCTGGTAAAAGTTAAAGAGGACCTGTCACCCCCACCCCGGTGCTTTCCAAACTGAAAGAACTCCTGAATGTAGCGTGTCTGCTGCATTCAGGGAAGGGGTCCCCCATGTCTCTAGTTCCCCTGTAAGTTGAATAAAACACTTTAGAAAGTCCACAGATAATGAGTCCAGAGGGACTTAATATTGCATTATCGCTGTTCCCTGGTGTCCTCCCCGCCTCCAGCCTTCTCTGTGCTGCCTCCTTTATGTGTCTCCTCCTTGCCCGCTCATGCTCATGTCTGAAGTCACGCAGGCGCAGAGCGAGCACTGGGCTCTAGCGGGTCCTGGCAGCTCAAACGCCTCCTGCTGGTGACATCAGAGCCAGAGACCACCCTGCTTCAGATTATGTATGTACAGCATACTCTGGAGTAGGGCAGGCTCCAGCGTTAAGGTCACCAGCAGGACGCATTTCAGCTGTTGGGACCCGCTTCAGCCCATTGCTCGCTCTGCGCCTGCGTGACAGCAGACGAAGAGGAGCATAAGCGGGTGAGGAGGAGAGACACAAAGGAGGCAGCACAGAGGGGACTGGAGGTGGGGAGGACACCAGGGAACAGTGATACTCAGTATTGCGTTAAGTCCATCCGCACTCCTTATCTGTACACTTTCTACAGTGTTTTCTACAACTTACAGGGAGGTTATAGACATGGGGGTCCCCACCCTGAATGCAGCAGACACGCTGCATTCAGAAATGCTTTCAGTTTGGAAAGCACCAGAGGGGTGACAGGTCCTCTTTAAGAGACCACTGCACAGTTTTCTAAAAATCCCCATCTCTACATGTTTGACAGCCATTCCAGTGTCAGTTGAATTCCGACCAAAGTACATCTCATTCTACTTAATGTGCTTCTGATTAAATAAGATTCAGTTCAGGTGATGACCTAATGAGGAAAGACATAAAAAAAAACCTGGTGTGGTCTTCACAATCCTCTTGCAATAGGTCAAGCTGGATGGCAAAACAAGTGCTAGGAAAAGCCCAAAAGTAATTTGAATGAAAAAATAACTTTAACCATACCAAAAGGTGTTGAAAAGAAAACTTGTGAGTGAGGAAAAGAAGGGCTCAATTCTGGCTTTACTAGCAGAATGATACAGTAAGCATTATGTTGCCTCCATCCTTAAAATTTCGAAGATGGCAGTCCATTACAAGAAGGTCAAGCAGCAGACATTGGGGACAAACAAAGCTACAGATCGGCAGAGGGCGAAAGCAACACTCCACTGACTGGGATGACCGTCAAGTGACATACAAAAGGAATGGCAAATGGCAGCTGGGGTGAAGTGCACAGCAATAACAGTTTGTAACAGGCTTCTAGAGGCAGGGCTCAAGTTATATAAAGCTAGAAAAAAAAGCTCAATGAGAAGCAAAGGAGAGCCAGGCTGAAGTTTGCCAAAGACCATAAAGATTGGACTATAGAGGACTGGAGTAAGGTAATCTCTGATGAGTCTAATTTTCAGCTTTGCCAAACACCTGGTCATCTAATAGTTAGATGAAGACCTGGAGAGGCGTACAAGGCACAGGGTCTTGCACCCACTGTGAAATTTGGTGAAGGATCGGTGATGATCTGGGGATGCTTCAGCAAGGCTGGAATTGGGCAGCACTCTTTGTTTCATTGCAGTCATTTTGTAAATTCAAAAAAGTTCATTTTTTCTCACTAATGTACACTGTGCACCCCCATCTTGACTGAAGAAAAACAGAAATGTAGATATTTGTGCAAATTTATTAAAAAAAGAATAAGTGAAATATCACATGGTCATAAGTATTCAGCCCCTTTGCTCAGTATTGATGATAAGTATTCAGCCCCTTTGCTCAGTATTGAGTATTTGCACCTTTGGAGCTTGTACACCCATGAGTCTTCTTGGGAATGATGCAGTTTTCCCCCTGGATTTGGGGATCCTCTCATTCTTCCTTGCAGATCCTCTCCAGTCCCGTCAGGTTGGATGGTGAACATTGGTGGAGCCATTTCCAGGTCTCCAGAGATGCTCCATTGGGTTTAGGTCCGGGCTCTGGCTGGGCCGGTCAGGAATGGTCACACAGTTGTGGTGAAGCTGCTCCTTTGTTATATTAGCTGTGGCTTAGGGTCATTGTCTTGTTGGAAGGTGAACCTTCAGCCAAGTCGGAGGTCCAGAGCTCTGGAAGAGGTTTTCATCCAGGATATCTCCGTAGTTAGCCGCATTCATGTTTCCTTTAATTGTAACCAGTCATCCTGTCCCTGCAGCTGAAAAACACCCCCATAGCATGATGCTGCCACCACCATGTTTCACTGTTGGGATTGTATTGAGCAGGTGATGAGCAGGGCCTGGTTTTCTGCATATATACCACTTAGAATTATCACCAAAAAGTTCTATCTTCATCTCATCAGGCTTTCATATGTCTTGCACTGAGGAGAGGCTTCCTTTGGGCCACTCTGCCATACAGGCCCGACTGGTGGAGGCTGCAGTGATAGGTGACTTTGTGGACCTTTCTCCCATCTCCCTCCTGCATCTCTGGAGCTCAGACACAGGGATCTTGGGGATCTTCTTTACCTCTCACCAAGACTCTTCTCCCACGATTGCACAGTTTAGCTGGACGGCCAGGTCTGGGAAGACTTCTGGTGGTCCCAAACGTTTACCATGTAAGGATTATAGAGGTCACTGTTGTCTTAGGAACCTTGAGTACTGCAGAAATTCTTTTGTAACCTTGGCCAGATCTGTGCCTTGTCTCAATATTCTGAGCTCCTTGGGCAGTTCCTTTCACCCCATCATTCCCATTTGGTGTGACATGCACTGTGAGCTGTGAGGTCTTATATAGACAGGTGTGTGTCTTTCCAAATCAAGTCCTATCAGTTTAATTAAACACAGCTAAACTCGAATGAAGTAGAACCATCTCAAGGAGGATCACAAGGAAATGAAAAGCATGTGACGTAAATATGAGTGTCCGAGCAAAGGGGCTGAATACTTATGACCATGGGATATTTCAGTTATTCTGCACAAATATCTACATTTGTTTTTTTCACTCAAGATGGGGTGCAGAGTATATACATTAATGTGAATAAAATTTACTTTTTTTAATTTACCAAATGGCTGCAATGAAACAAAGAGTGAAAAATTTAAAGTGGTCTTAATACTTTCCGAGCCCACTGTATACCAAGAAGAATAATTTCAGAACTTTTTCCACATTTGATGTTGCCCATAAACTGTACAAATGTATTAAGAAACAAAGAAATCATTATCTTGTGGGAAACCCCCCCCCCCCCCCGAAAATAACGTGGTTAAACCCCTGTTATAATTGGGATGTGGTTGTGCTCAGAATCAGCCAATCACATTCCCCCTCATGTTACATAGTAGTCAGCGCTCGGCCGCCGTCATTTACAGCAATTCTGATTAACCCCAGAGAAAGTGTCGCTGTTCTAGAAGGATTTTCCTGATATTTTCTGGTTCATAAACAGCTGACAACACAGCAAAGGATGTCATTGTGGAAAGTTGTCAGTCAGAAGGAGGTACAAAGACATTTCCCAGGCATTAGATCTACCCTGGACATTGTGAAGACGTCAAGAACAGGCTGAAATTTAGCACAACACTTGACATTAGATAGAACTAGACGTCCTGGAGGCTGTGAAGAGGCTGACAGCAACATTAAAAGAGCTGCAGGTGTTTCTGGCCAGTCCTAGTTATGCCCTGCATGTAACAACAATCTCCCGCATTCATCATCCATCAGACCTGTGCGATCGGGGGCAAGATGGAGCCTTTTCTTACGATTAAAAACACATCCAAGGCTGGCTGTTTTGACATAGCCTTCATCATATCTGGTTATTTTGTGGCCATAATCCAATGACATGTTTCGGGATTTGATCCAGTGTATTTTGTGGTCGGCTTTCCTAACTGCTGAGCCACAGCAGGTTCACACTTTACTAAGCAACAATAAGCACACAGAAATATACACCACTTTAAGAAGGAAAACTCTGATCCTGTGCATCTTAATATACCATGGGCTTAAATTTAGCAAAGGGCGCAAAACTGATGTTTTCATTAAGCCAATTGGGCTGTAATGTAGTCGGGGTCCAGATCTATTTCGTTTCACATTGAGCAAGCAATTGACTGACTTTCCCTCCACATAGCCCTAAGACAATTTTAACTATACCACGCACCTTAAAGCCGGTGGAATCACAATGGAGGTATAGCTTAAAATGTCTTGGAATTGTCCGTAATACACCCCAATCTCTTCTTCTGTGGCAACAACATCTCGGACATGTTCCCTTATGGCCACTTTACACGTCACGATATCGGCGTCCAACTCCGACCAAAAGTCACGTGGTTCGTGCGTTGGCCCCGATATCGTTCGTGCGTTGTATGGTGTAAATGTCCAATACGATGCACGAACGATGCCAAAACGATATCGGGGATCAAATGAGCGTGCTCTCCAATGTCCCGATATTGGATGTTGTGGCCGGATCGTGCTGTGTAAAAGCCCAACTACGACGTGGAGTACAACTTCCCCTATTCTCTCCCATGTTAAATGGTCGTTCCTGGGTCGGCCATACAAGGGGGCGTACACATCGCTGTTGCGTTGGCTGACGATATCGTGCTGTGTAACATCTTCTATGCGATCTTGGAACTCTGCCCAGAAAAAGCGCGCTCCCGCGGCATTGGATCCAATATCGGACCGACGTTGGGACGTGTAAAGTGACCATTACTCTCTTTTTAGTCGTCGGGGGTCAAACTTATATGGATTTTTGAAAAAGGTCAGGTTGCATAGTATACACCCGCCCTTGTAGAATAGTCTATGGACTCAGTAATCGCAAAGGTGTTTTCTACCATTAGCAGATGTAAAGTTTGAGGCTAAAATATACAGATGTTTTCCATATATGATTCAGGTTCACACCTTGTCTGGGTGTTTATTGCCTGTGAGCCTTAAGTATGTCTATTTAGGCTATAAGGATGCTGTTTTTTTTAGGTGTTGTAAAAAAGTTAATGTTTGTATAATATGAGGAGAATCTGCTGAGCGGTAGCTGGACATGACTTTTTCTCACAGTTTCTTCAGTTATTACTGGTAAGCCGACCCTGAGGACTTGTCCATTATGTACCTGGTCTATTTACTAGTACTCGACCTGAATTAGGTGAGCTGATATTACTTTTTTATATGTATTTTTCTTGGGTATCTGTTGGTTTAGTTGTTCTGCCCAATCACCTTTCGGGTGCGGCTACTTATACCTTCCCTTTTCTGGTCTTTCCTGCTGGTGATATTGTGAAGTGGACCCTGCTTGGCGTTCCAGCCATACTGTGTGTTTATGTCAGTCAGTGAGAGACCAGATAGGGTTATTTTCTTTGCCGTCACTGCTTTCCACCCTGCTCCGTTCTTATTCTTGTAGTTACACTGTAGGTGACATTCTCTTCTAGCAGTACATTATCTTACCACTTTGTATTTAAAAGACGACTTCACTGCTTTCATACAAGCAAGTTTAACATTCAAGTCTTCCCTCACTTCTGCTAAACAGGAGAATGTCACAACCCTCATATCTTCTTTAGCCCGCAATCCCAAAGTTATTCAACACAATTAACTCCTTCCTCTGCCCACCACTGCCCCCTCCAACCTCTTTTATCTCCGCTGAAGACTTTGGCGCACATTTCATTAACAGAACTTGAATCTTTCTTGATCAACCACCAAAACGCCTATGTACTGTACAACGGGCCACTGCCCTCCCCACTAACCTACCTCCCCACCATCACTGAAGGAGAGCTTACTTATCTTCTCTGTAAATCTCACCCTCACCACTTGTACACTTGACCCACTTCCATCTCACCTCCTCTCTAACCTCACCACTGCACTTATCACAGCCCTCACCCATCTCTTCAGCTTATTAACTTCTGGAACCTTCCCTTTATTCTTTCAAACACAATCACACCTATCATAAAGAAACCATCCCTCACCCCGACCTCTACGTCCAGCGATCGCCCCATATCACTGCTCCTCTTCACCTCTAAACTCCTCGATCAGCTCGTCCACACTGAACTTTTAGTGATGAGGGAATATGCTCCTCACTATTTCTTAGGCTATGTTCACACATTGCGCATTTTTTGCGCTTTTTTCTGCACTAGCGCTTTTTTTACGCTGCAAAAAGCACAATTGCATTCCACATTGCGTATTTGTGCACTTTTTCTGCACGCTTTTCACGAGCCCATTTAAAAATGTGAGCAATGGGAAAAGTGCAAAAAGAATTGACAGGTCTATTCCTATTATGCACACGCTTTTGCAGTGAAAGCGCGTGCGTAAAAAAGCTGCGAAAAGTGCAACATCTGAACGCATTTCAGAAAAACCCATAGCTTTTGCTGAACTGCGTTTCCATAATTGCGCTTCACTGCATTTAAGCGCTCGTAAAAAAGTGCTGCGTTAATGCAGGAATATGCTGCAAATACGCAGTGTGTGAACGTAGCCTTTGGAAACAGCCCCCCACTGAGGAATCTCTGGTAATACCCCCTCCCCCCCACTGAGGAATCTCTGGTAATGCCCCTCCCCCCACTGAGGAATCTCTGGTAATGCCCCTCCCCCCACCGAGGAATCTCTGGTAACGCCCCTTTGGTTGAGAGGAAATTTGCATATTGGGCTCCTACAATCCAATAGCCCAAATCTCTGCAATACAGTGGAGACAACACAGGCTGTAATCAGCCGCTCTGCCCCTTCTTAGTGATATATACAGTTTACAGTAATAAATATGATGGCGGCTCCTGTGTAATTGTCTGTAGGTCGGTGGATGTCCAGGGCCTGAGACCCCCCAACTGCTTCATAGACTGCTGAGAAGAGCAGAGCAGCTTGTGAGGTCGGAGCCCAGAACAGGGAACGGGTTACATAGAAGATACAAAACCCAACACATCATTGTACCAAGCGGAGAATAAGTGACTGTAGAGGCCACTACTCACCTGGGCGGTGATCTGTAGGGATCTCCTCTGTCCTCCGCTCATCACCCCTCACATAGGTCTCTGGAGGATTAATATGGGGCAGATCTTCACCCTGAAACAAAGATTGTAAAAGTCACAGACAGATGGAGAAGTCCCATCTGTGATCAGCTGTAATCTGCCATCTCCACCGTTCTCATTACACAAGTATAACACATCTAATAGTGGGGGAGAAAACAAGACTGAGACAAGATCTTCACAGCCGTCTACACATCATAGGGAGATCTCATCACACCTTCTCTCCATCTACCTGATCATCCGGAGGAACATCGGGATCTTCTTGCTTACAATCCTGTGGGAGAAGAGGACGGGGACATCTCTCTGGTGTTGTCCTCTTACTGGATAGACCTGGAGGAGACACATACAGGACTGAATTCATTCTTTACATACAGATCATTATAGGCCGTGTGTATTTAGTCCTATTACCTGCTGATGTGAGGGGATCCTCCATCATGACTATGTCCTTGTACAGATCTCTGTGTCCTTCTAAATACTCCCACTCCTCCATGGAGAAATAGACGGAGACGTCCTGACACCTTATAGGAACCTGACACATACAATGATAGCCGCATTGTCATCATTCCCCCATCCCTTCATAGCGTTACTGTATAATGTCCCAGCAGCAGCAGCATTCCCAGCAGTGTCACCTCTCCAGTCAGCAGCTCCATCATCTTGTAGGTGAGTTCTAGGATCTTCTGCTCATTGATGTCCTCATGTATCAGGGGTGAGGTGGAGGCCCCGGGCCCCGGGCTCTTCCCTCACACTGTACAGGGTCCTGACAGCACAGATGACTCCAGCTCTTCTTCACCACTGTGTAATCCTGGTTATGGAGAGGAGACACATTCATAAATCTCCAGTCTCCAGACATCTCCAGAGTCCTCACCTCTCCAGCTCTGTCCGTTATTCTGTCCATAGATAAGAATGAGGTCATGTGACATCTCTCACCTCTCCAGTAACAAGGAAGAGGATCTCTAGGGTGAGGGGTAAGATCCTCTCCGCCATCTTGTCCCTGTCCAGATCCATCCTTGATGGTCAATCAGGAGAATTCTCTTCTATAGAAGATGTGAGAGGATCCGATATTGTAGAGACCTGAATGGGGGAAGAGACGATGGAACATCAGAGAGATCCTGGGGAATAATACAATTACTGGAGACTCCGATCACAAGTCTGGAGCATCACTACACACTGTACCCACGGCTCCGCTCCGTACACACACGGCTCCGCTCCGTACACCTCGTACTAAAGTTGAGGGTATATTTGTGTGTTTATGTTCAGTGTGTGTGTCTGTGTATGCCTGTGTGGTGTGTGTGTGTCTGTGTGTGCATGGTCCAGTGCATGCCTGCAGTGTGCGCCTACGTGTGCCTGTGTATAGTGTAGGTGTCTGTATAGTGAGTACAGTGTGTGTCTGTGTATGGTGTTTGTGTTCGTATAGCATGTATCTGTGTGTATAGTGCATGTATATAGTATCAGCTGGACTTTTTTATGCAGGACATTGGGGGAGGCTGACATGACGCTGGGAGGGAGGAGTGACCATGGGAGATGATAGAAGCGGAAGTGGGGAAATGGGGATGAAACATGATCCAGGAGGTAGTGGTCTTAAGGCAGGGAGGAAGTGACATAGGATTATAGGTGGGGACTCAGGGAAAAAAGCATAAATAAGACTGAGCAAGGTCAAGTCCTCGTCTTTGACCTCAGACCACTGTACAGCAAGGACCTCCTGCCCCAGGACAGCACGAATGACCTGAGGCCCAGCCACCTAACACCCCTACAGCTTCTTCTTACCAATATGAGATGCCCTAATGAAGTGACAGCAAGCACTGTATCAGGCAGTATTGGATTTGCACTATATGGCGTAATTGTGTCCTATATGAAGCATCATTCAATTTGCACTAGATGATGGAATGGTGTCCACGCTTATCCTGTAGTGTACAATGGTTTTAAACAATATAATTTCATTGTGGATAACTTGAAGTTGTTTCGAACTGCTGGAATCTGTAGTGCACATAGAACTCATTTCGTATGACACTAAGATCTGAGCGCAGAGCACACAGAGCTTATTTTAGTAATGGCCGCTTAGCCCCGCCCCCTGTGGTGACGTCACTGCTTATACCCGCCCTGCTCTATGGTTAACATTGAACTTGAACAGGGCGGGTATAAGTGGTGATGTCACTGCAGGAGGCGGGGCGGCCGACCTGCTGCTCTGACATCATCACCTTTCCCCGCCCTGCTCTATGTTAACAATAGAGCAGGGCGGGTATAAGCAGTGACGTCACCACAGGGGGCGGGGCTAAGCGGCCATTATTAAAATAAACTCTGTGTTATGCTGCAGACGAGGGAGACAATGATTGGCAGCGGTGGGCAGATTACACATGCAGGGGGTGTGAATCTGCCCTTCAGCTCCTGCCTCTAGCCACCTCCTTTATGGCTGCACGATGTAAGTTTTCTAAGTGTATTTACTCGGGGTACAGGGCGGCTCAAGGGCTGGGGGACCCCTTGCCTGGATGCAGCAGACATGCTGCACCCAGTGCTGTAATTAGATCACCATGCCTGGTTTGGTGACAGGTCCTCTTTAATATGCATAGCTGCTCTCCATCACCGTGGTGCTGAAACCGCACCACGGTGATGGGTCTGTGGGCGCAGCGCATATTACATTGCCTGCGCCCCCCCAGTGATTACACTTGCCTCCCCCCATGCTGAATATGGCCCCCCCAAGCTGCTGCCCATAATAAAATAACAAACATTTTACTCACCATTTCCAGCGATGAGCTGCTTGTCTCCCTCCTGTCTCCCTCCGTGCAAGCTGCGCTCGAACTTTCTGCTTCTCTGCCGGTTATGTGACTCTTTGCTGAGCCGGTCACATGACCGGCAGAGAAGCAGGAAGTTTGGGTGAGGCTTGCACGGAGGGAGACAAGCAGCTCATCGCTGGAAATGGTGAGTAAAATGTTTGTTATTTTATTATGGGCAGCAGCTTGGTGGGCCATATTCAGCATGGGGGGAGGCATGTGTAATCATAGGGGTCCATATCCAGCAGTGGGGGACGTGTGCCAGCAGTGGGGGACATGTGCCAGTACTCGTAGACTTGTACCATCAATAGGGGATGTGTGCCAGCACGGGGGGACGTTTGCCAGCCATAAACCGATTAAGGGGGCCATATCTAGGATGGGGGGGCTATATCCCAGGATGAGGGACCATGTACCAGGAAGAGGGGGCTATGAGGGACATATACCCTATATGATTTTTAAGACAGACACTGACATTATAAGACGGACCCCATTTAACATTAAAAATTATTTTTTTTCTCTTTTCCTTCATTGGGCGTTCGTCTTATAACTAGGTGCGTCTTACAAAGCGAAAAATACGGTAATTTACTTTATTATTAAATTATTTTAGTAATTTAGTAATTTATTAGTATTTAGTTTGAACTATAAGGCAGTATTGAGTGTCCTGTATATATATTATAAAACGTGACCATCAGCATTTATTTCTCACAAGACCCCCCCCCCCCTTTTTTTTATGGTAGAGGCAATCATTCGCATACCTACAAAATAAATTGCCTCGTCAGGGCCAGACGCAGCGGCAAGACAGGAGAAGGAGAGGTTTGTAAGTTGTTCAACACAATCTGTAGCGTCAAGGACAAAAGGTGCAGACTGATTGTGACCAACTCCTATTTCTTTAAAGGAAGGGGGGGGGGGGGGGGGAGTTCTTGGAGCTGAAAAAATTGGTGTTAGAAATTCTCCACCATGCATGGTTCTCTCCCAGTTGTGGATAGGAATAGCAAAGTCTGGTGTTTTCAGTGGGAGCAGTTCTAGGTATTGGCTCCAGAGGCAGAAGATGAGGATTTACCCTCTCCTGGATTCTGGAATGTGCTATCAGGGCCGCTGAATCATGAATCAGGGTAGCACATGGGTGGCTTACCGGCATTGCAGCTTTGGAAACAGGGATTAGGACATAGGGGGTACAGTTATCAGAGGAGGATCAGGTAGGGGTATTATTGATGGGGATAGAGCAAGTATTAGATGGTAAGTAGTCATTAGCAAAGACAGACCAGTTAATTGCAGGTTTGGACTTCAGTTTTAAACTTTGTAATAGGAATGATCCCACAAAAAAAATTCTATTGAAGACAATCGAGGGTTTTTGCAGGGGAAAGAAAGACAGGTAGAGAGCAGGCAGCCGGTGTCATTCGGGTTTTGGAGAAGCTGGGTTTACTGTTGGAAGCTGTATACAAGTCGCAGCTTGACATAGGGAACCAAAACAACCCTTTCTCCCCTGCGTTTTTTGGGGCAGTGAGAATAGGAGAAATAATAGCACCCAGTAAGACCCATGTAGGGGGCATTTTAGCAAGAGACATCATGACCACCCAGAAAGGGGTGGAATTTTGGATCTGGAAGTATAAAAAGCAGACAAAATGGGAAAAGGAAAGAGGGTACTGTTAGGAAGGGTAAATGACTCTGTTAGTGTTGCCGTTGGGATGTATTTAGAGGTTCATGAATTCTAGGCGTTGGAGGCTGTTGCTATGTCATGAGGATGGGTCATTTTGTCAAAGTATCAATTTATCATGGTGTTTCGTAAATGCTGGGGGGGGGGGGAGCTGGCTTGGATCCACACAGTTATGAGGATTGGCTGGTGGGAGTCCCATCAGTATTGGTCTTATGTCACACCTCAGGGCTTAAAGGTACCTCATTATTCTTGATCTGAATATTCACTAATTTTAATGTTTATTTCATTACAGAACAGGTCCTATTTTAAGTCTGGATTCTAGGACATTCCTATGTCCTTTGGGGAGTATTACGGGCAGACAGATGGACGCGAGACATTTGTGTTTCTCAGGAAACACAGCTCTAATCCAGTGGCTTGGTTTTAGGGGTATGGCCTGGAGTTGAGTATTATAAGAGGTTCACAGGGCTGTACGTCTGGATCCAAATATTTTAATTTGCATGTGAAGGGTAATGACCTGAGGGCTGCTTGGGGAGGTCATTGGTCAGGGACATTAAAATAGATCTGGTATGTACAGTATATGATTAGCATTCCCAGGTTTAAAAGTAGTGTGGTCTGGCATTGTACCCAGAAAGACTTGGCGGGGGGCACGGTCAATTCCAGAACAGAGAGATGATGGGAGTGATGGTGTGCCACGGTCCGCGCTGCTCTGGGTTAAAAAAAACTCACCAAGGAGCCAGACAACTTTTCATCCTGATGTATTCCTCCTACGCGTTTCAACGCCACACCCGGCGCCTTCCTCAGGGAGTATATACTCCCTGAGGAAGGCGCCGGGTGTGGCGTTGAAACGCGTAGGAGGAATACATCAGGATGAAAAGTTGTCTGGCTCCTTGGTGAGTTTTTTTTAACCCAGAGCAGCGCGGACCGTGGCACACCATCACTCCCATCATCTCTCTTGGAACATACCACTGTTCAGTGGTAGGTGGAGGTCCTGCAGCAGCTTGGAACATTGTTTCCCAAGCGCCTTCAAACCAGTTGTGGGGATCACAACTGGACCAGGTGAGTGGCTCCACAGCACCACCATATTACACTAGTGTCACTAGTGATAGGGCACTATTGCGCCTCTTGTCCCCCCCCTCTTTATATTTTGCAATTCCAGAACAGGACAGCATCCAAAGTTGTAGTTCAGGATAGGGGTGTGGCAGTATGCCACCCTGATCTAGATTGTACGGACGAGGAGTTACGGTTAGCAGACAGAGTGCGTTCCAATGTGGTGGGAACAGATTTTTGGACCCCTAAGGTTACAAGAGGTGATGGAAAGGGCCACAGCATTGCTGGATGGTGGGATCTCAAGCACTTGAGGTGGTCAAGGCGCTCTCGGTGCGGCGTTGGTGGGTCCTCGAATTTGGTTAAAAATTTGGGATTGGAGATTCATTAAATATGTGGATCCCTTTATTGGATGGTTATTTGATGGTGGTCTGGTGAGATTTGGGTGATACCCGACAATGAAACGTCAGGTTCATATTGGTGAGATCTGGGTGATACCCAAAGATGGAACGTCAGGTTCATCTTGGTGAGATTTGAGCGATACCCGGTGATGGAACGATGGGTTCATCTTAATGGTATTGAAGGACAACCTCTCCACTCGGTTTCACAGTGCTCATGAGCAGGTCCTCACCAAGTGTTAGAATTGTGTTTTTTCTTATGTTGTCAATCAACGGCTTCTGTGGCCATTATTATCCAAAGATAAATGGATGGTTGTCGGAGCTTTTGTTACTGGGAGGGCGTTGGGGAAACTGAAAAAAAGGAGAGGTGGGATCGGTGTTAGTGGTCAGGTCACAAGAATTGACCTTAGCAGAGTCAAGTGTGTCTGTGTGTATAGCGTGTGTCTGTATAGTGTGTCTGTATCTGTGTGTGCATGCCTGTGTGTGTGTATAGTGTGTATGTATCTGTCTGTGTATCGTGTTTGTCTGTGTGAATGTACAGTGTATGAGTCTGTGTGCATAGTGTTTCTGTGTGTATGCCTGTGTAGTGTATGCCTGTGTAGTGTATGTGTATGCAGTGTGTATAGTGTATGTGGCTGTGTATGTATAGTGTGTGACAACACACACCCCAGTAAAGGTGTGAAGTTGTGTATTCCTTATTTATGGTATAACAGAAGCATGTGAATTTTTCCTTGTTGTATTTGAGAAATCCACCGAAACGTTGCCATGTATGGATCAGCAAAACCACAATTTTAATCACAAATTTTGTTGGAGTGCTGCCTGCCTTTTTCGATTATGGATCATCCGTAAGGTTTGGACATTGCCCTGGTAGGTTATTGCACCTGGTTTAAGTTTGGTGGTGCTGCCAAAGTTAAGTTATTGCACCAAACTTAAAATGGGTGCAATAACCTACCAGGGCAATGTCCAAACCTTACGGATGATCCATAATCAAAAAAGGCAGGCAGCACTCCAACAAACTTTGTGATGAAAATTATATAATATATATATATTTACTTAAATTCCCACCAAGGACACTGAGGACAACATCTGCAAGGAGTTTGTATGTTCTCCCCGTGTTTGCGTGGGTTTCCTCCGGGCACTCTGGTTTCTTCCCACATTGTTAAGACATACTGATAGGATATTTAGATTGTGAGCTCCAAGAGAGTCAGCATTACTCATGTAAAGTGCTATGGAATTAATAGCGCTATATAAATGAATACGGTATATATATATAAAAAATATGGTGAGGCATGGCCGGCATGGTCCCATGGCTGGGTGCATCACATGGGTTTTGCTGTGTGAGTATGCTGTGTTGAGCCTGACCGGTGCACAGTGGGTTATCAGATGAATGGTTTTCATGAGCTGAGTGAGTGGCTGAGAGAGCAGTGTGTGCTCATTGCTGACAGTACTCAGGTGTGGGTGTGTCAGGGGGGTATGGCGAACAGGACTTAACCTACCAGGCGTCTGTGTGTGAGAGAAACGATGGGATGTCAGTGCAGTCCAGACCACTGAGATGGAAGGGCGCTTTTTCAGGCATGGGGCGAAACATGTCCTGGAGGAGACCGCCCCTTCTCCATGCGGGAAGCTCCTACCCTCCTGATGGATGTATGCCAGCCAGTGGCCGGGACAGGTTGTGATGGCTCCTGGAGTGGGAACCATGGCTGACCCAGGAGGGCGTTGGTTCAGACGTGGGGCAAAACACATCTGGGAGGAGCCCTTGAGGGACGCCTGAGGGAACTCGAGAACTCAGGTTGCTTAACCCAGTTCAGTGCCCGGTAAGGCAGCGGTACATGTATGCGATGGTGGACTGAGTGCAATATGTGTGCCAGGCGGGCATAGCCGCCATGATGTGTTGTGTTGATATGTGATAGCCCTACGGGAGGTATATGTGTTGTGTTGCGATGTCAAGCCCTTCGGGAGGCATATGTGTGAATAGTGCCAGGCGAGCATAGCTGCCATGTTATGTTGAAGTGTGTGATGGATCACCAGGCCATATGCAAAAGTACCCTGGGTGATGTAGTGTATCGTGGGTGACTCATGATGGCTGATGCAAAAAGGGCCATGCATGAGGTATCCACAAGGTAATAGGTAGAGACTCCCTGTAGTAGGTAGAGGATCCCTATATTAGGATGGGGAATGATCCTTGTTGGGCAGCTAGGCGGCCGAATCCGCCATTGGGACTGACGGTTAGGTCAAATATGGTCCCGTTGATGTCTACAAGTGTATAGTGTATGTAATAATGTGAAGTTTATGTCATGTGAGATGTAAATATGATATTATGTTAAGTGAGTGTCTTCTGTTCCTAGTTTATGCCGTTATTAATAAACCATTAGACACTATATGCACTTGAAGTGGTGTTGAGTCTATTGCCAAGCGAGCTCCCCGGGGCAATACATCAAAATATATACACACATACATATTATATAGTGCTCAGCTGCAGTCCCGCAACGTTTCGGCGGCAGATTGTGCCTTTCTGCAGCAGTGTACAATACTCCATCAGTGAGAGGTACACAAGGGGCATCATCAATTACAATTAATCATTTACAATCAGCAAATTCACATCTTTTACAGTAATCTACTACAGTGTTTACAGATGCAGAGAGCTAGTGCATATGGTTTTCATAGATCCCAGTACAGTATGCAGCCCATGGTTTATGTACATAGATCATATACAGTGGTATAAAGTGCTGGGAGTGTTAATTACCCCATGTGTTATACATTAGAATAAGAACATTTTTTTTTTGTTTGTATAAATTTTAGGACTCTCCCATCACATCTAACATGAAACAATTCCATCGGACGCTCAGCGTCTTCCGGGTTCTAATGATCTTGCGCGGCATTCCACCAATTAGAAGTGCTGCCGACCCCATGTGACCGCTGTCCGGGATCACGGCTTATCCACATCATCGTCGCTCCCGTATGACGTCACGCACATGCGCAGTAGTGCTCCCAGCCTCCGGACACCATTTTGGTTAAGGGTCGGTTCTTGCCAATACTCCCTTATTTTAAACATGCAACTTCTCTTGTTTAATACTCAGTTAATCTCACTGATCTTTATACGAGAGCTGTGACTAAGGCAAACTTTGGACTTTTCATGTACCAAGGCTCCCTATGGTCCCTGAATCGGGTCCATCACCCCTCCTTTACTGAACATTGAATATTTGCACATGGATATTAGTACTCTGCAAGTGGAGATAAAAGGTAGCAAATCCAAAATGAGATCTGCAGTTACACAGGAGGAGAGGGACAAATGTTGTGACCTAATCAATGGAAGGTTGGATAACACTAGAGCTGAGCTGGAGGAAGTGAAAAGAAGGACTTGGAATAGAGATTCAGAAGATGATAAAAATGATCAATGTATAACGGGCATCGTGAAGGAACAGCACATCGGAGGAGGAGAGGTGGCAATACAAAGAGGAGGAGTTAATCTTGATAACTTGATCACAGTTATGCCTAATGACTTTCTTTCGTATAGATCCAGGAAATCAAAGGACCACGAAGAAAGAGAAGAGGACGCGCAACAAAAAAGGAAAAGGATCGAAGAACAAGCCGGTACCCCAAAGTCCGACACGAAGAAGGGAGATGAACTACTTAACATCTCTAGCAAAACCCCAACTACAGCACAGGTATCTCGGGCAAGAGGATAATTAAGCACAGGGTCACCGGAGCTGCAGAGCTGTGCGACCGCTCACATGCCTTGCCAGGCCACACCTCCCCTTCCTGTGTTTGGTTGGGCTCTGGCAAAGTCCCTCATTGCGAGCAGTGGCTGCACGCCAAGGGAGGAACAAATGAGGACAGAGGGGCGGTGACCGAGTGCGGGCGAAGGGGCGGTGACGAGTATGAGCAGGAAGCGTGAGCGAGTGCATGCTAAATGGGATGAGTGTGGGCTGAGGGGGGGTGGGGGAGAGTGTGTGCGGACTGAAGGGGGAGTGCGTGCGGACTGAGGAGGGGTGTGAGCTGGTGGGGTGAGTGTGACCTGAGGGGGTGAGTGAGCGTGTACTGTGGGGGAGTGAAAGAGTGGGGCTGAGTGAATGTGCGCTAAGGGGGGATTGAAAGAGTGGGGCTGAGTGTGAGCTGGGGGGCCCTGGCAGACTGTTATTTGTGGCGGAGGGTGTCCGGGGCATCATATGCGGCGGGAACGGGGGCGGTAGTGTCGGCTTGGTTGTGGGGGTCTGCGGGCGGCATGTGCAGTGTCGGCTTCTGATGTCGCTGCTGCCACCGCCAGCCTGCGCCATATTACCACACTCATTACTTAAGTGTGCTAATATGGCGCAGCCTCCGGGGCGGCACAGAGGATTGTGGGATTCCAGGACATCCAGACTGAAGAGGATGACAGATAATTTAAGGTACGGTAAGTATATAATAGATATTATACTTGTAAATGTGGACCCAATGCATCGGGACGGCAATCTTGGTGTGATGTGTCTCCCCTCTCTGTGTCTGTCACTTCTGTGCCGTCCCCTGTGGCTCTGTCTCTCCTCTCTGTGGCTGTCTTTTCCCCCAGCTCTCCCTCTTACCCTGTGCGGTGCTGAGCCCAGTGTGAGTGTCACATTGTGATCAGTTACGTGAATCTACCTCTAGCTGATCATGTGACTGATCATATGACAATGACATCACACGGGTCCTTTATCCCTCTGATCTAGAAAGTCAGAGAAAGGCAGGGGGCAGCATGCAGGGGAATGAAGCATTGGGTGTCTGTGTCACCAGCATCCAGTGCCATATTAGCATAGTCATCACTTGGGTGTACTAATATAGCGCGTCTTCCAGTGGGCCCAGTGAATTCTGGGATTCGTGGACATCGCTTGGGAAGTCTATGTCGGACACCACTAGGTACGTATATTATAGACATAAAAGGGGACAAGCTGGAATTATTGTTATGGGGCCCTGTGATTTCTAGGTACGACCCTGGCCGGGCGGCCTCATTATGTACAGGTGGAGCGGACCATTCTCACACGGTGGGGGGTGGTGGAGGAGACCATTCTACTGGGGTGGGGCATAAAGCAAGTGGATAAGGGGCCATGGGGAGCACGGGTTGACACAAACAGAAGGGGCACCTTTGCAGGAACAATATTTTGCCCTCTGCGGTCCTGTATTCCCCCTGTACAGTGACGCGGCCCCCGGTAGTGGCTCCTCCGTACGGTGACGCGGCCCCCGGTAGTGGCTCCTCCGTACGGTGACGCGGCCCCGGTAGTGGCTCCTCCGTACGGTGACGCGGCCCCCGGTAGTGGCTCCTCCGTACGGTGACGCGGCCCCCGGTAGTGGCCCCTCCGTACGGTGACGCGGCCCCCGGTCTGGCCCCTCCATACGGTGACGCGGCCCCCGGTCTGGCCCCTCCGTAAGGTGACGCGGCCCCCGGTCTGGCTCCTCCGTACGGTGACGCGGCCCCCGGTCTGGCTCCTCCGTACGGTGATGCGGCCCCCGGTCTGGATCCTCTGTACAGTGATGTGGCCCCCGGTCTGGATCCTCTGTACAGTGATGTGGCCCCCGGTCTGGCTCCTCTGTACGGTGATGCGGCCCCGGTCTGGCTCCTCTGTACAGTGATGCGGCCCCCGGTCTGGCTCCTCTGTACGGTGATGCGGCCCCCGGTCTGGCTCCTCTGTACGGTGATGCGGCCCCGGTCTGGCTCCTCTGTACGGTGATGCGGCCCCCGGTCTGGCTCCTCTGTACGGTGATGCGGCCCCCGGTCTGGCTCCTCTGTGGCCCCCGGTCTGGCTCCTCTGTACAGTGATGCGGCCCCGGTCTGGCTCCTCTGTACAGTGATGCGGCCCCCGGTCTGGCTCCTCTGTACGGTGATGTGGCCCCCGGTCTGGCTCCTCTATACGGTGATGTGGCCCCCGGTCTGGCTCCTCTGTACGGTGATGTGGCCCCGGTCTGGCTCCTCTGTACAGTGATGTGGCCCCCGGTCTGGCTCCTCTGTACAGTGATGTGGCCCCCGGTCTGGCTCCTCTGTACAGTGATGTGGCCCCCGGTCTGGCTCCTCTGTACAGTGATGTGGCCCCCGGTCTGGCTCCTCTGTACAGTGATGCGGCCCCCGGTCTGGCTCCTCTGTACAGTGATGGGGCCCCCGGTCTGGCTCCTCTGTACAGTGATGTGGCCTCCGGTCTGGCTCCTCTGTACAGTGATGTGGCCCCCGGTCTGGCTCCTCTGTATGGTGATGTGACCCCCGGTCTGGCTCCTCTGTACGGTGATGTGGCCCCCGGTCTGGCTCCTCTGTACGGTGATGTGGCCCCCGGTCTGGCTCCTCCTCTTACCTCGCTCCCGGTTGTCTCTCGCTCCTGTTTGGGCTCCTCCAGTCTCTCAGGGGCTCCGTCTGTTAGGAGGAGAGGAGACGCCCACTCACAAGCCTCAGCCAATCACAGCCTTCCATACACCGCGCTGACTTCTCCTCCACCAATAGCGCGCGTCCATACTCAGCTCCACTGTCCCGACAGCCAATGAGCGGCGGCGTCTTCCTGTCAGTCACACACAGAGCGGAGAAGGGGCACGTGACCGGGGCGGAGCCACAGCACAAGCGTCACACTGGAATAAAGGAAGGCTCCGCCCAGTATGACGTCACTGCCGGCTCGTCATAGAGAAGAGTGTTGTCAGTGGGCGTGGCCTCCTCTCCCGTGTATGGTGGTGCAGAGCACAGACGGTCACGTGTTATTTTCCGCTCGTTCTTCTCCTCAGTGCGGATAGATGTGGAGGATCCTGGGTGTGTACAATTACTGGGGGGATGGGGGAGGGGTGTGGGGGGATTGGGGGGTGGATGATGGTGGGGGGAGGGGTGTGGTGGGATTTGGGGGGTGGATGATGATGGGGGGAGGGGTGTGGTGGGATTTGGGGGGAGGATGATGATGGGGGAGGGGTGTGGAGGGATTTGGGGGGTGGATGATGATGGGGGGAGGGGTGTGGTGGGATTTGGGGGGTGGATGATGGGGGGGGGAGGGGTGTGGTGGGATTTGGGGGGTGGATGATGATGGGGGAGGGGTGTGGAGGGATTTGGGGGGGTGGATGATGGTGGGGGGAGGGGTGTGGAGGGATTTGGGGGGTGGATGATGATGGGGGGAGGGGTGTGGTGGGATTTGGGGGGTGGATGATGGGGGGGGAGGGGTGTGGTGGGATTTGGGGGGTGGATGATGGGGGAGGGGTGTGGAGGGATTTGGGGGGTGGATGATGGGGGGAGGGGTGTGTGGTGGGATTTGGGGGGTGGATGATGGGGAGGAGGGTGTGGTGGGATTTGGGGGTGGATGATGATGGGGGGGAGGGGTGTGGTGGGATTTGGGGGTGGATGATGGCGGGGGAGGGGGTGTGGGATTGGGTGGATGATGATGGGGGAGGGGTGTGGTGGGATTTGGGGGGTGGATGATGGTGGGGGGAGGGTGTGGTGTGGTGGATTTGGGGGGGTGGATGATGGTGGGGGAGGGGTGTGGAGGGATTTGGGGGGTGGATGATGGCGGGGGGAGGGGTGTGGAGGGATTTGGGGGGTGGATGATGGCGGGGGGAGGGGTGTGGAGGGATTTGGGGGGTGGATGATGATGGGGGAGGGGTGTGTGGTGGGATTTGGGGGGTGGATGATGGTGGGGGGAGGGGTGTGGAGGGATTTGGGGGGTGGATGATGGTGGGGGGAGGGGTGTGGTGGGATTTGGGGGGTGGATATGGTGTGTGTGGGGAGGGGTGTGGTGGGATTTGGGGGTGGATGATGGCGGGGGGAGGGGTGTGTGTGGATTTGGGGGGGTGGATGATGGCGGGGGGAGGGGTGTGGTAGGATTTGGGGGGGTGGGAGGAGGGGTGTGGTGGGATTTGGGGGTTGGATGATGATGGTGGGGAGGGGTGTGGTGGGATTTGGGGGGTGGATGATGGTGGGGAGGGGTGTGGTGGGATTTGGGGGGTGGATGATGGGGGGGAGGGGTGTGTGGTGGGATTTGGGGGGTGGATGATGGGGGGGGGGGGTGTGGTGGGATTTGGGGGGGTGGATGATGGCGGGGGGAGGGGTGTTGTGGGATTTGGGGGTTGGATGATGATGGGGGGGGAGGTCTCCCACCCCCTTGGGGTCAGTCCCGGTCAACCTCCCCCCATCATCATCCACCCCCCAAATCCCACAACACACCTCCCCCCAGGGTCAGTCCCAGTTCCTCTTCTCCATACTCCTCCTGCTCGTGGTTTTCTCTCTCTTTCCTCTCTTCTTTCCATACTCCTCTGCTCGTGGTTTCCTCTTTCTCTCTCTCTTCTCCATACTCCTCCTCCTCGTGGTTTTCTCTCTCTCTTCTCCATACTCCTCCTGTCGTGGTTTTCCTCTCTCTTCTTCTCCATACTCCTCTGCGTGGTTTTCTCTCTACTCTCAATCGCGGTGGTTTGGCTTTTGATTTGGGGGTGTTGTGGGAGTTGTGATTTGGCGTGGTTGTGGTAAGCTGTTGGTTTTTTTTTTTGGGTCTGTATTGTTTTTGTTGAGGGTGTGGTGTGGTGTATGATGCGTGGGTTGTTTTTCATTTGGGTGGATGTGCGGGGGGGTTGTGATTTGGGGGTGGGGGGTTTTTCATTTGGTTGTGTTGTTTTTGTTTGGTCATTGGTGGGTTTTGTTTGGTGATATGGGGGGGTTTGTCTTTGGTGATATTGGGGGATTGTGATTTGGTCTCCCTCCTTTTTCCTCTCTCCCTCGTTCTCTCTCTTTTCTCTCTCCTCCTCTGTTCTCTCTTCTTCTCTTCCTCCTCTCTGTTCTTTTCTCTCTCTTCTCCTATCCTCTCTGTGTTTCTCTCTCTCTCTCCCTCTCTCGTTTTTCTCTCTTCTTCTCCATACCCTCCTGCTCTGGTTTTCTCTTTCTTCTCATACTCCTCCTCTCTGTTTCTTTCTCTCTCTTTTCTCCATACTCCTCCTGCTCGTGGTTTCTTCTCTCTCTTCTCCATACTCCTCCTCTCGTGGTTTTCTCTCTCTCTCTCAATCCTCCTCTCTGTTTTTTTTCTCCTCTCTCTCCATACTCCTGCTCGTGGTTTTCTTTCTCTCTCTTCTCCATACTCCTCTGCTCTGTTTCTTTTCTCTCTCTCTCTCTCCTCTCTGTTTTCTTTCTTCTTCTCTCTCCTCTGCTGTGTTTTCTTCTCTCCATACTCCTCCTTTCTCTCTCTTCTCTCCCTCTCCTGCTCGTGGTTTCTCTCTTCTCTCTCCTTCTCCTGCTTTTTCTTTCTCTTTCTCTCATCTCTCCTGCTCGTGGTTTTCTCTCTTCTTCTCCTATCTCTCCTGTCTGTTTTTCTTTCTCTCTCTTCTTCTCATACTCTCTGCTCATGTTTCTTCTCTCTCATACTCTCTGTCGTTTCTCCTCTCTTCCATACTCCTCCTCTGTTTTTCTCTCTCTCTCCATATCCCCTGTCGTGTTTTCTTCTCTCATACTCTCTCGTGGTTTCTCTCTTCTCCATATCCTCCTTCTTTTTTCCTACTCCTCCTGCTCTGGTTTTCTCTCTCTCTTCTCTATACTCCTCTGTTTTTTCTTCTCTCTCTCTTCTCCATACTCCTCCTGCTCGTGGTTTTCTTTCTCTCTTCTTCTCCATACTCCTCCTGCTCGTGGTTTTCTCTTTCTCTCTCTTCTTCTCCATACTCCTCCTGCTCGTGGTTTTCTTTCTCTCTCTTCTTCTCCATACTCCTCCTGCTCGTGGTTTCTTTCTCTCTTCTTCTCCATACTCCTCCTGCTCGTGGTTTTCTCTTTCTCTCTCTCTTCTCCATACTCCTCCTGCTCGTGGTTTTCTCTCTTCTTCTCCATACTCCTCCTGCTCGTGGTTTTCTTTCTTCTCCATACTCTCTGCTCTGTTTTCTTTCTTCTCCATACTCCTCCTGCTCGTGGTTTTCTCTCTTCTTCTCCATACTCCTCTGCTCGTGGTTTTCTCTTTCTCTCTCTTCTTCTCCTCTCCTCCCTCGTGTTTTCTCTCTCTTCTCCAACTCCTCCTGCTCGTGTTTTCTCTTTCTCTTCTCTTCTCCATACTCCTCCTGCTCGTGGTTTCTCTCTCTTCTCCATATCCTCCTGCTCGTGGTTTTCTCTTTCTCTCTCTTCTTCTCCTACTCCTCCTGCTCGTGGTTTTTCTCTCTTCTCTCTCTCTTTTCTCTCCCATACTCCTCCTGCTCGTGGTTTTCTCTCTCTTCCCTTCCTCTGTCTGGTTTCTCTCTCTTCTTCTCCATACTCCTCCTGCTCGTGGTTTTCTCTTTCTCTCTCTCTTCTCCATACTCCTCCTGCTCGTGGTTTTTCTCTTTCTCTCTTCTTCTTTCCTTCTCCTTCCTACTCGTGGTTTTCTTTCTCTCTTCTTCTCCATACTCCTCCTGCTCGTGGTTTTTTCTCTTCTTCTTCTCCATACTCCTCCTGCTCGTGGTTTTCTCTCTCTTCTCCATACTCCTCCTGCTCGTGGTTTTTCTCTCTCTTCTCCATACTCCTCCTGCTCGTGGTTTTCTCTTTCTCTCTCTTCTTCTCCATACTCCTCCTGCTCGTGGTTTTCTCTTTCTCTCTCTCTCCATACTCCCCTGCTCGTGGTTTTCTCTTTCTCTTCTTCTCCATACTCCTCCTGCTCGTGGTTTTTCTTTCTCTCTTCTTCTCCATACTTCTCCTGCTCGTGGTTTTTCTTCTCTCTCTTCTTCTCCATACTCCTGCTGTGGTTTTCTTTCTCTCTCTTCTCCATACTCCTCCTGCTTGTGGTTTTCTCTTTCTCTTCTTCTCCATACTCCTCCTGCTCGTGGTTTTCTCTCTCTTCCTCCCCTCCCTGCTGGTAACATCCAGCTGTCAATATATTCATACATCATCAGGAATAACAGAGGAACGGAGCAACGGCGAGATATAAGGAGAGAAACTCCAGAGTCATAGAATGGAGAATATGAGAATTTACTAAAGACGAAGAGTCAGGAGATATGATGGATCCCGAATACTGATCTCTGCTCATCTACAACTTTACACATCACTTTTCCTCCTTTCTGTTGTGAGTTCTGCCGTGTATAAGCCGCACGGAGCGGAGCCGTGTGGGTACAGTGTGTAGTGATGCTCCAGACTTGTGATGGAGTCTCCAGTAATTGTATTATTCCCCAGGATCTCTCTGATGTTCCATCGTCTCTTCCCCCATTCAGGTCTCTACAATATCGGATCCTCTCACATCTTCTATAGAAGAGAATTCTCCTGATTGACCATCAAGGATGGATCTGGACAGGGACAAGATGGCGGAGAGGATCTTACCCCTCACCCTAGAGATCCTCTTCCTTGTTACTGGAGAGGTGAGAGATGTCACATGACCTCATTCTTATCTATGGACAGAATAACGGACAGAGCTGGAGAGGTGAGGACTCTGGAGATGTCTGGAGACTGGAGATTTATGAATGTGTCTCCTCTCCATAACCAGGATTACACAGTGGTGAAGAAGAGCTGGAGTGATCTGTGCTGTCAGGACCCTGTACAGTGTGAGGGAAGAGCCCGGGGCCCAATCACGGGGCCTCCCCCTCTCCCCCTGATACATGAGGACATCAATGAGCAGAAGATCCTAGAACTCACCTACAAGATGATGGAGCTGCTGACTGGAGAGGTGACACTGCTGGGAATGCTGCTGCTGGGACATTATACAATAACGCTATGAAGGGATGGGGGAATGATGACAATGCGGCTATCATTGTATGTGTCAGGTTCCTATAAGGTGTCAGGACGTCTCCGTCTATTTCTCCATGGAGGAGTGGGAGTATTTAGAAGGACACAGAGATCTGTACAAGGACATAGTCATGATGGAGGATCCCCTCACATCAGCAGGTAATAGGACTAAATACACACGGCCTATAATGATCTGTATGTAAAGAATGAATTCAGTCCTGTATGTGTCTCCTCCAGGTCTATCCAGTAAGAGGACAACACCAGAGAGATGTCCCCGTCCTCTTCTCCCACAGGACTGTAATCCAGAAGATCCCGATGTTCCTCCGGATGATCAGGTAGATGGAGAGAAGGTGTGATGAGATCTCCCTATGATGTGTAGACGGCTGTGAAGATCTTGTCTCAGTCTTGTTTTCTCCCCCACTATTAGATGTGTTATACTTGTGTAATGAGAACGGTGGAGATGGCAGATTACAGCTGATCACAGATGGGACTTCTCCATCTGTCTGTGACTTTTACAATCTTTGTTTCAGGGTGAAGATCTGCCCCATATTAATCCTCCAGAGACCTATGTGAGGGGTGATGAGCGGAGGACAGAGGAGATCCCTACAGATCACCGCCCAGGTGAGTAGTGGCCTCTACAGTCACTTATTCTCCGCTTGGTACAATGATGTGTTGGGTTTTGTATCTTCTATGTAACCCGTTCCCTGTTCTGGGCTCCGACCTCACAAGCTGCTCTGCTCTTCTCAGCAGTCTATGAAGCAGTTGGGGGTCTCAGGCCCTGGACATCCCCCCACCTGCAGACAATTACACAGGAACCGCCATCATATTTATTAGGATGCTTTCACACTGGGGTTTTTTTAAAAATGCGGCAGATCCAGTAAAAAAAAAACGCATCTGCCGCATTTTCCGCTTAACGGCTGCACTTGCAGCACACTTGCGGCAAGCCCATGCATTGTCTATGGGGCTTGTGGCAAGTGCGGTTTGGCAGATACAGCTGCGAAAAAAAAACGCAGCTGTCCGCGGTTTTTTTTTTTCGCGGCCGCAACTGCCGAGACTGCACTTGCCGCGTCTGCCGCACACTTACCAGAAGCTCCATAGACAATGCATGGAGCTTGCCGCAAGTGTGCTGCAAGTGCAGCCGTTAAGCGGAAAATGCGGCAGATGCATTTTTTTTTTTTTTTACCGGATCTGCCGCATTTTTTCAAAAACCCCAGAACTCCATTCTCCAGCATACACACATGCCACATGGAGCAAACAGGAAACCTGCACTCACAGGACCTGTCTGACATCAGAGAGCATGTGACCAAGAGGGAGTCAGCTTATGTCAGATGTGATACACCCATGGGGAGGTACATGGCCAGTCAGGACTCGCCCCCAGCAGATATTTTATCAATGCAGCTATCTGCTGCATCACAATTCTCATTTCCAGTGTAGACGTTGTTCTTGTCACAGGTGTAGGATCTGACGGGACGCTCCTCCATAATGTGCTGGATTGTTTGACCCTCAGCTCCACATTCACAGGCAGGAGAGTCAGATTTTCCCACTTATACATAAAGGTACTGTCACACGCGGCAATATTACTAGGCAATTTCACTGGCAATTTGCTGGTTGCAGTGAAATCATGGACACATTGTTCCATTTGTACACAGCAACAAAATGTAACAATGTGTCCATGATTTCACTGCAACCAGCAAATTGCCAGTAAAATTGCCTAGTAATATTGCCGCGTGTGAAAGTACCCTTAGGGTGACCAGGTTTTTCTTGGTAGATTGAAGCCCGGTGGTGGTTTTGTGGGTGAGGAAACATTTGTAGCCACCGTTTACTACACTGACCCAGCGTTCTCACCGTTTCTCTTCTGAATTGAGATCAGATCATACAGGGTGACTGCGGTTCGGTTTGATTTATGTCTTGATTTCAGTCGGCGTATTTGGACATCTTGGACATTTTGATGTATTGAGAGGTTTTCATAATTCACTACTTTGGTGTATTCTTTAACCCTCCGTCACATACAATAGGCCTGACAGGCACATCTTTAAAAAAAAAAATGTTTTGAAATGTTTGTATTACAGATTTATTAGTTTTATGTTAAGTAAATGGGTTTTTTTTTTGCACCTGATTATGTGTAGTCTCTTTTATTACATCCCTATGAAGGTCACTGATCACTTTTAGAGCACTAAAATTGCAAACATTAGATATTATAGGTATTTTTCTAGCCTGCGCCTGACAGTCACATTGTATGTGAACTCGTTAGAACCGATATTGTATGTGACGGAGGGTTAAGTAGAAGCTCTTGTCTTCTCAGGTTTGCAGTGGCGATGTGGCGTAGGTCTGATAGCACCACATATTATACACATAGAGTTGTTCAGCTGGGTGTCGATTGCATTCACGTGACAACTATTCAGCCATACTGGAGTACTGTATGACAGTGTGCATCAAGGCAAAGTTGGACGTTCTCAAGACAGGTGTTGAAGAACCCCAGGAGGATCCGCAAAGTTTCTGAATAATATTATTGTGTGCTTTCAGTTTCTGTGATGTCTTATCCAAGTGACATTTGAAGGTTAGGCTTATATCAAGGGTTATATCTAAATACTTAGGATTGAAATTGTGTTTGACAAATTGACCTTCAAAGTATACTTTGAGTTCAGTCTTGGCACTTGTGTAAATGAAAGCAGAATACTTCCGTTTTTGATGAATTGGGCTTAAGCCTCCATTGTCAAATACGTTCCCATTACACTAAGATCTTCTGTTAGAGCCTCTTCTGTTTCCTCCATTGTTTTACTCACTGTAGCAACCTTAGTCCACTCTCCATGGTGCACCCTGGGTAACGCTAAAGGACAAACAATCTTGGTGATCAAACAATCAAAATGGAGGTTTTGTTGACGTCCAACTCAGAATCAGTTGGGTTGTCTCCGTAATTAATTAATAATATTCCTGAAGGAGCCATTTGAGCTCTGAAAAGCTGCACATATCATCTGGTTCACCAATAAAAGTGTCACTCCTACAATACTTTTGTACTTTTTTGGGGCGTAAGTATTTACATTGATTTTTCTGACTAACACAGTACCACAATAGTATTTTGTATTGTACATCCGTGAAAGGAAGTGAGAACAATACAGTGACATTGTGACCTGTCACTCGCGCACAGCGGGCACCACCAAGTCCACTTCCCAGTTCATTATCACCAGCCTTTCACATCTGTAATGGAGTGCGCAGCTAACTACTGGTGTGTGTAGTTCAGCAGTATTTGTTGCTCGCTGACATAACTGTATATAGAAATTCCCTTTTTTCCCTATCGCCACGACAGCACCACCTGAGAGATAGGACCGCCCATCCAAGACAGGAAACCTCTGAGATTAAAAGGTGGGACCTCTCCTGAACCTCAGTTTAGGTTTCCTGTCTTGGAGGTGGGAGACCTCTGAAGCTCATGCAGTCCTGGCCTGACCCGGTAGCTGGAAGAAGCTGTCCTTACCTAGGCAGTGGCTCCGGACTTGGGTGCAGAAGCTCCTCCACGGGGTATCCCCTGCGGTGGTGGAGGGCACGGGGTCTGGAGAGGGCCACCAGCGGCCGGTTCTCGACCCTTGTTGCCGCCCGGACGTCGCAGCTGCAGGATTGGTGGCATGATTATGCCCCGGGTGTACAGGTTCCTGGGTAGGTGAGGGGCCTGGGAGCGGGTTCCCGGCGGCAGCTTTGAATTTTCGCGCCGGGAACCGCTACTTCCGGTTTCGGGGCGCGGACCGGAAGTGACGCTCTGCGCCTGCGCAGTACAGCCCAAGATGGCGGCGCCCAGCGTTCGGCGGCTGGGAGACGCCGCAGCTGCAGCCGGCGGTGTGGGGCAGAGTATGGAGGGCAGCGCCAGCCACAACGGAGGAACAGTCCGTGACGCCTCCCGACCCAAGGGAGCAACTACATGCTGGCAGCCACAGGTCCTCTCTGAAGGGGTCCAGACAGGATGTGGACCCGAAAGCCCCCCGGAAGTCGGTATGCCTCTGGTTGGGTGAGTGCCTTCGAGCTGTGCTATAGGTATTTACTACACCCTCTTGCTTGTTTCTAGGACGGCTAGAAGAAGGCGTCTAAGCATCGACATAAAGACTGTGTTCTCTGCAAAGTCCCTCTTCCAGAGGATTATGTTAAGGATTTGTGTGCCCCTTGTATTGCGGACACTGTACGGACCGAGGTTCCCAGTCTGGCCTCTAGCCTTAGAGCTTTAGTGTGGGAGGCCTTTCCGTCCCTGCAGCTGGCCGGGATGGATGGGGGACATATGCGGCAGACGGCTTTGGGCTCTTCCTCTGGTACTGACCGTGCCGCTCGTTGTTTACACTGGGGGGGAGCCGCAGGTCTTGCTCATCCTCTGCCTCGTCCTCCTCATCGTCCTCCTCCTCCGGGTCCTCCTCCTCTGTGGACAGCGGAGAGGGGACGCCGTGGGTTCCACGTAATGACACTGTTTTTTGCTTACAGCGGTCCTTTCGCCTGTGGGGTTGGTGGATGGCCGTGGCCCCTCTTCGGTGGCGGATTTAGGGTTCAGTGGTCTGTCTTCCACGCAGAGACGGACTTTTCCCTTAAATCTGAGGGCCCAGGAAAACATTTTAGCTCCTGGACTAAGCCTGTTCGGAAGGGCTCTCCTTCCTTTTAGGCTACTGGCGTAATTCCTGGGAATCCACTGCTAGCATTTTTTGGCCCCTCGTGTTTTGGTTGCAGCAGTTGGCAAGTGAGGGACGGGTCTCCCACGGCGGAGACCTTGTCTTCCTCCTTTTGACTTTTGCTGCGGCAGCTTTACTGGTGGATTCCTTGTGGAATTGGCGGCAAAGGCTACGTCTTTCTTTAATGCTGCTCATCATGCCTTATGGTGGGGGCCTGGCCCGGTGTTGCCCACTCGGGGTTTTCTTTACCTGGTGCGGGTGTTTTTCCGGTTGGTACGTTGCTAGCTGATATCTTGGCCGGGGCTTGTGCCAAGGTGGATGTTTTTCCCTCCGGGGTTCCGGCTCCCGCCTTCCGGGGCCGTTCCCCTTCGTGAACCTCTGTTTGCTAAACGGAGGTCCCCTAGTCGGACCCGAAGTTCTTGGGCCAAGGGGGGAAGCATGTAGTCAGGAGTTTTTTTTTTTGGTTTGGGGGTTCCTCCTTTGGCGAGTAGTTCCAGTATCAGTGACGGCTCGCTCCAGGAGGAGGAAGGCTTGACCCTTTCTCCCAGCCGGCTCCGGGGTTGGGGCTTGCGAGGGAGCTCTCGCTCTTCTCAGTGACGGGTTGACACTGGGGTTCGCTTCGGCTCCTGGGGGCCCCTGGTGATTGTGTCTGTCCGCTGTTCAGGAAAAGGCGCTTTTCTGATAAGAGGGGTACGGGCCCTTGTGCGACTAAGGGGGGTTCACCGGTTCCTCCAGCCGCCTGCGGCAGGGGGTTCTGTTCCCCGCTGTTTCTCGTGCCACAGCCAGTCGGTTCGTTCCAGACTTTTATACCCTGAATCCCCGGAACACCTTTCTGGTGCGGAGTTCGTTCCTGAGGGGGACTTGGTAGTCGACAATCTGGGTTGGTTGCCATATTGTTTCACGGTGGGGCTGGATCTGCGGGACGCATAACACAATGTTCCGGTTCCCCGTCTCCACCGGCAGTTCTGATGTTCGCCCGGTTTGGGGGGCTTCCTCTGCCTTGCTGTGCCAGGCTCTCCCTTCGGCCTGGCGATGGTTCCTCGGCTTTTCACGGCGCTGCTAGCAGTAGTGAGGCCACTTCCAACGTCCGCGGGGTTTAATTATTCCATATCTGGACGTTTGCTGCTTGTGGGGGACCCCTGGGGTTTGTGCCCGTCTGCGACTGGTTTAGTCTTCCCTGGGTCAGCTGAGTTGGATTGTTGATCTGGGAAGGTCCAGGCTGTTCCCCGCCACGCGTCAGCTGGTTCTGGGGTTATTTCTGGGTTCCCAGTCTCTGCTTTACCTCCTTCTGGACGTCGGGGGTCGTGGCGTGGCTGAAAGCAGTCCGGAGACCCCGCACGGGCGTGATGTCGGGAAGCCCCCCGCTGACCTCGAGGCCATTGCGTCTTCGGTCATCCTTTTCTGCAGTACAGGGGCTCTCCTCGGTTGGGTTTCCTGTATCCCCGCTGTTCCTTGGGCACGGTTGCGCTCTCGGGCCCTTCTGTGGATGGTTCCCCAGCGTCAGCTCGGGTTAGGGGCGGCCTTGGACGCATAGATTGTTCTGTCCCCTCCGCCTTTAGATTCTCTGGAGGGGGGGCTGCTCCCTGGGCGCCTCTCCAGGGGCGTCCCGTGGGGTGGTCCGGTCTCCGATGCTTACCACGGAGGCCAGTTCCTGGCTCCTTCGGGCCCTGTCCAGGGGGGCCTGAGACTCATCGCCTCTCCAGGCTGTCCTCCCTTATGCGGGAGTTCCTGGCTGTTTGGAAGGCAGTTCTGCGTTCCTTACTTCCCTTCGGGGGCACCATCTTAGTGTCCTCTCCGGCTACAGTGTGTGGTGGCTTCCTGGCACCGTCAGGGGGACACCCGGTCTCAGGCACTCATGGTAGTTACGCGGGGCGTTGTCAGCTGTTGGAACGCCCGTCTGATTCCCTCTCTGCCCTTCGCATGCGGGGAAGTGGCAACTTCCTGGACGGATTTTCTCTGCAGGGTGCTGCTCCAACGGGAGCAGTGGGCCCTGGATTTGAGTGTTTATTTTTCGCTCCGATTGTGGCCAGGTTGGGCCTTCTGGAGATGGATTTCTTAGCCACTCGAGAGCACGGTCTGGTGTGTGGATTCTGTTCGCTGATTCCCGGAGTCCGGCCCGTTGCTGGGGACGCTGTACTGATCCCCTGGTCCTTGGGCCTTCTGTGTCCCTTCCCTCCCTTGGTTAGGTTCCTGCAGTGCTTCGGAAGGTCAGGACGGACAGGGCGAGGGTCGTCGTGATGGCGCCATTCTGGCCCCGGGGAGCTTGGTTCTTTTGGCTCAGTCGCCTGTCCATCCAGGCTCCCTGGACTCTCCCCCTCTTCCAGTCTCTCCTGGGGGGGCCAGTCCCCCTTCCACTGGTCTCCGGCTGACGGCGTGGGACTTGGCCAGGCGGCTCCGGTCACGTGGGGGATTCTCTGGGGGCCTTGTTCGTGTGCTGAGGTCCGGTCGGACGCCGGTTGCCACCGGTTTTTTTTTCTGGTACCGGGTGGTTTACCTTTTCTGTCTTCTTCAGGGACTAGTCCGGACGGTGGGCTCCTGTGCCGGCAATTTTCGACTTCCTCCAGTGGGTGGCGGATTGGTCTCGGTCGATTCCCTGGAGCTCTGATTTTCGGCTTTGGGGGCCTGTGCCTTTGTTCCCTCGATGGGTCTTCTTGGGTGTCGTGGGTTTTCCGGTCCTGCCGGGGGGGGGGCCACTCCTGTTCCCTGTCCAAAAGTGGCTCCTTGGGGTCTCATTTTAGTTCTGGATGCCTTAACCACGCCTCCCTTTGGGCTTTTCTCTTGTGCTTCGCCTAGGGTCCTGCCTCTGCAGTTGGTCCTGTTGGGCGGTGGCTTGCCGTCCGCCAGCCTTTTTTTGTGTCGTCCTGGCCTTGTCGGTGGTGGGGCCTTGTTCTCCGGTTCGGCTGGACAGGGTCATCCTCTACCTGGTTCCTTCCTTCTTCCCAAGGTGGCTCTCATGTTACGCGGACTGCGGGAGCTTGTTCTCCCTTCCTTCTGTGGTCTTCCTACAATTCTGAAGGACGTGGTTCTCCACACGTTCGTGGTCTGGTGGGAGTTGCTTGCCTGCTTCGTCGGGCCACGGCCTGGCGTCTGGCTCTGTCCCTCTTGTTTTTTATTTCGGGGAGCTTCTTGGGGTGCGGCAGTGTCCGTGGGTGCCTTTGCTTTGTGGTTGCGGGAAGCCTTCGCTCTTGCTTCTTCCGGTAAGGTGCGGGTCCCGGGGGGGCCTTTGTGCACTTCCACCAGGGCAGTAGCTGCTTCCTGGGCGGGGGTGGCTGTTGTCCCCTTAGACTTGATCTGTCGGGCTGCTCTTTCTCTTTTCTTCAAGCATGTCAGGCTTGATCTTGCTGCCGCTATGGTGGTGACCTTTGGTAGACGAGTTCTGCTAGCGGTGGTCCCTCCCTAATTTTCTTTTCTCTGAAATCTCTCAGGTGGTGCTGTCGTGGCGATAGGGAAAAATCTAAATTACTTACCGGTAATGTGTTTTTCATGAGCCACGACAGCACCACCGCATCCCTCCCTATTGCCTGTTGGTGTTGGTCCCGTTTGGAGGAGGGTGTGTGATTTGTTGAGTTCTTTTGGTTGTGTACTAATGCTTGTTGGGTTCCCCTCTCCGGTCTCTGTAACCGAAACTGAGGTTCAGGAGAGGTCCCGCCTTTTTATCTCAGGTTTCCTGTCTTGGATGGGCGGTCCTATCTCTCAGGTGGTGCTGTCGTGGCTCATGAAAAACACATTACCGGTAAGTAATTTAGATTATACAAGCGATGTGTGGGGAAGATTCTAAGATTTAGCGTTAAAAAGATCTGTTGGTGTAATCTGCAGGTACTGGATCGCCAACCTTGCCTTTCTCTCTCCCTTCTCCAATACCTCTTCCTACACTATCCTCGCCTAGCAGAGATCTTGAGATTTAGCTCTAAAAAGAGCTGTTCTGGATCACCAACCTTGCCTTTCTCTCTCCCTTCTCCAATACCTCTTCCTACACTATCCTCGCCTAGCAGAGATCTTGAGATTTAGCTCTAAAAAGAGCTGTTCTGGATCACCAACATTGCCTTTCTCTCTCCCTTTTCCAATACCTCTTCCTACACTATCCTCGCCTAGCAGAGATCTTGAGATTTAGCTCTTACAAGAGCTGTTGTATAATCTTGCTCGATCACAGTAATGGTACCGTCACACACAAGGATATCGTTAATGATATCCTTAGAAAAGTCACGTGTCTGAAATTGTACAAACGATATGTATATATATTCATGCATCGTCACACGCAAGGATATCAGTAACGATATCCATTTTAGCATTGCGCCAGTATCGGACGGAGATTTTTCCATCCGATGCTGAAAAATCCTTTGACAGCAGCACCGCCACATTATTGTATCTAAAAGTGATTAACAAACTTTAATTCATAAAATCCGTGTGATTTTACATGTAAAGCAGCTCTGCAGCTCTGTGCTTCATGTCGGCACAGAGCTGCAGGAGCGGCTATGAACCCAGTCTTTAAGTGGTTAATGATATAGTGTGCCACATGGCCCCAGAGAGTGCCTACACTCCCTTGAGCCATGTAGCCTAAAAACCTTGTCAGGACAGTGGTTAAATAATTTACTTTTTAGAAGCCGCACATAGTCGACTCTGCTACATGCATTCATAAAAAGCCGGCGGCTCCTGTCATTTTACAGTCCGCCGTGACCAATTGCTAAACAGCTTCCTGAATAGGGAGCTGTACCAGGTACTAACACAAAATGCGTACTGTACCCGTCTGTCCATGGTGCTGATCACTTCAGCATTAATAAGTATAGCCAGCGCACCAGAGTTTCAATGTGCGCTGGCCATAGTTGTTAATGCTGAAGCAATCAGCACCATGGACAGAGATGGGTACAGTACGCATTTTGCGTTAGTACCTGGTACAGCTCCCTATTCAGGAAGCGGTTTAGCAATTGGTCACGGCGGACTGTAAAATGACAGGAGCCGCCGGCTTTTTATGAATGCATGTAGCAGAGTCGACTAGGTGCGGCTTCTAAAAAGTAAATTATTTAGCCACTGCCCTGACAAGGTTTTAGGCTACATAGCTCAAGGGAGTGTGGGCACTCTCCAGGGCCATGTGGCACACTATATCATTAACCACTTAAAGACCGGGTTCATAGCCGCTCCTGCAGCTCTGTGCTGACATTTAGCACAGAGCTGCAGAGCGGCTTTACATGTAAAATCACACACAGAAAATGTTTTTAATAAACTTTCTTAAATGACAGCAGCAGGAATAGGAGATTTTTGAACATCGTTCATAAAGCTGTCACACTGAACGATGCGGCTTCTTGAACCAACGTTAATTGGACGACGAACGATAGATTTGAGGTCAGGATCTCAAATCTAGGATGAATGATCCAACGATCTTTTCATCCTATATCGTTCATTTACACGCAAGGATGCACAATCACATATCTGTGACGTTTCAAGGATATCGTTCAGGATATCCTTGTGTGTAACCCCACCATTACTCTCTCCAGACTCTGTCCCTACACTCACACTAACCTACCGTACACTGTGTCCGGATAGAATGTGCACAAGATGGCAGTGTAAGGGCTTAAATACAAGTGCTATGGAATCAATAGCGCTATATAAATGAATAAATATTATTATTATGATCTATAGATCACCAATAATTCCATGGCAAAACATAAATCCAGGGTATCGGCTCACCACAGGTGTTAGATCTGCAATGAGTAAGGACCCGCTAGGTCAGAAACACCTTTGCTTCTATTTTCTAATTTGAAGATGTTTTATCCTTTTTTCTTTTATTTCTGTCTGTTGATGATTTTAATTCTATAATAAAGTTGAGCGCTTTTATGGAGCCGGTACGCAGGATTTATTATTTACCTTGGATATAATGGACTTCTCGTTTCCTATTAGTGGATTGACTGTCTCCATCCATACGGTGAGCTGACACTTGTGCTCTATTGACCATTAATTCCATGGTGCTGTACGTGAGAATGGGTTACATACGAAACACAAATGTACATTACAATGAACAAAACTAACAATGACAGACCGGTGCAGAAAGGAGATGGCCCGGCCTTACGGGGCCACAGTCTACAGGATAATGGGGAAAGACAGGAGGCTGGGGGCTGCGGCAGCTCCTGTGGTGATGAGGTGGCAGCGAGGTCATTGTGAGGTGGCAGCTCCTGTGGTAATGAGGGGGCAGCGAGGTCATTGTGAGGTGGCAGCTCTGGTGGTGATGAGGTGGCAGCGAGGTCATTGTGAGGCAGCAGATCCCGTGATCAGGTGGCAGCGAGGTCAGTGTGAGGCGGCAGCTCCAGTGGTGATGAGGTGGCAGCGAGGTCATTGTGAGGTGGCATCTACTGTGGTGATGAGGTGGCAGCGAGGTCATTGTGAGGCGGCAGCTCCGGTGGTGATGAGGGGGCAGCGAGGTCATTGTGAGGCGGCAGCTCCAGAGGTGATGAGGTGGCAGCGAGGTCATTGTGAGGCAGCAGCTCCGGTGATGATGAGGTGGCAGCGAGGTCATTGTGAGGTGGCAGCTCCGGTGGTGATGAGGGGGCAGCGAGGTCATTGTGAGGCAGCAGCTCCGGTGATGATGAGGTGGCAGCGAGGTCATTGTGAGGTGGCAGCTCCTGTGGTGATGAGGTGGCAGCGAGATCATTGTGAGGCGGCAGCTCCGATGGTGATGAGGTGGCAGCGAGGTCATTGTGAGGTGGCAGCTCTGGTGGTGATGAGGTGGCAGCGAGGTCATTGTGAGGTGGCATCTACTGTGGTCATGAGGGGGCAGCGAGGTCATTGTGAGGCAGCAGCTCCCGTGATGAGGTGGCAGCGAGGTCAGTGTGAGGTGGCAGCTCTCGTGGTGATGAGGTGGCAGCGAGGTCATTGTGAGGTGGCATCTACTGTGGTCATGAGGGGGCAGCGAGGTCAGTGTGAGGCGGCAGCTCCTCTGGTGATGAGATAGCAACAAGGTCATTGTGAGGCGGCAGCTGCGGTGATGATGAGGTGGCAGCGAGGTCATTGTGTGGCAGCAGCTCCGGTGGTGATGAGGTGGCAGCTCCCGTGGTAATGTGGCAACGAGGTCATTGTGAGGCATCAGCTCCCGTGGTGATGAGGGGGCAGCAAGGTCATTGTGAGGCGGCAGCTCCGGTGGTGATGAGGTGGCAGTGAGGTCATTGTGAGCCGGCAGCTCCGGTGGTGATGAGATGGCAGCGAGGTCATTGTGAGGCGGCAGCTCCGGTGGTGATGAGGTGGCAGCGAGGTCATTGTGAGGCGGCAGCTCCGGTGGTGATGAGGTGGCAGCGAGGTCATTGTGAGGCGGCAGCTCCTTTGGTGATGAGATAGCAACAAGGTCATTGTGAGGCGGCAACTCCTCTGGTGATGAGATAGCAACAAGGTCATTGTGAGGCGGCAGCTCCGGGGTGATGAGGTGGCAGCAAGGTCATTGTGAGGTGGCAGCGAGGTCATTGTGAGGTGGCAGCGAGGTCATTGTGAGGTGGCAGCGAGGTCATTGTGAGGTGGCAGCGAGGTCATTGTGAGGCAGCAGCTCCGGTGGTGATGAGGTGGCAGCTCCCATGGTAATGTGGCAACGAGGTCATTGTGAGGCATCAGCTCCCGCGGTGATGAGGGGGCAGCGAGGTCATTGTGAGGCGACAGCTCTGGTGGTGATGAGGGGGCAGCGAGGTCATTGTGAGGCGACAGCTCTGGTGGTGATGAGGGGGCAGCGAGGTCATTGTGAGGCGACAGCTCCGGTGGTGATGAGGGGGCAGTGAGGTCATTGTGAGGCGGCAGCTCCAGTGGTGATGAGGTGGCAGCGAGGTCATTGTGAAGTGGAAACTCCAGTGGTGATGAGGTGGCAGCGAGGTCATTGTGAGGCGGCAGCTCCGGTGGTGATGAGGGGGCAGCGAGGTCATTGTGAGGTGGCAGCTCAGGTGGTGCTGAGGTAGCAGTGAGGTCATTGTGAGGCGGCAGCTCACGTGGTGATGAGGTGGCAGCGAGGTCATTGTGAGGCGGCAGCTTCGGTGGTGATGAGGAGTCAGCGAGGTCATTGTGAGGTGGCAGCTCCGGGGGTGATGAGGTGGCAGCGATGTCATTGTGAGGCGGCTGCTCCGGTGGTGATGAGATGGCATCGAGGTCATTGTGAGGCAGCAGCTCCGGGGGTGATGAGGTGGCAGCTCCAGTGGTGATGAGGTGACAGCGAGGTCATTGCCGGCTGGAGCTTTTCTGGGTTTTAAGTTCCACCTGAAAGTTGTGAATGTGATGGATAATCGGATGTGTTGGGGCCCAGAATTCCAGAGGACGGGGGACACTCAGGAGAAGTCTGGAAGGTGATTGGGTGAGGACTGTACCAGTGTGGAGGGGAGGAGGAGGTCTTGTGAGGAGCGGTGATGACGTGTTGTGAGATATTGGGAGATTAGTTCAGAGATATATGGAGGAGACAGATTGTGGACGGCTTTGTAGGTCAATGTTAGTAGCTGGAATTGGATGTTGGGGAATTGGGAGCCAATGAAGGGATGTGCAGAGAGGTGAAGCGGAGGAGCAGCGAGGAGAGATGTGCATTAGTCAGGCAGCAGAGTAAGGCTGGTTTCACACTGCAGTTTTTTCCCTGATCAGGTTCATTCCGGTTTGTGTGCCAAAAGAGAAAAACTATAAGGCTGAAGGCGCACTGTGCGTGGGACTCGCGCGAGTGCAATGCGAGGGAAACTTGAATTGTACTCGGACAAGTGTTGCTCTGTCAGGCAGGTCACACTGGTGCGAGTCCCCGCACTTAACTCACATTGTGAGTCAGAAGCGTGTGCAGTCATAGCATGCTGCGACTGCACATGATTCTAACGTGCGTGTGGGTAATGCAAGTCTATGGGTGCGAGAAAATCTCGCACCCAGACAGCACGCTGTGCGAGTTTGTAGCACCATACTGGTAAGTTATAATGGATTCAATAGCTAGATCAGGTTTAATAATCTCCGCTGCTACTTCCGGGGCCCCTATTAAGCTAATTACATATTCACTGCACTGTCAAACAAACAGCCAATCACAGGAGCTCACACTCTATGCGAGCCTCTGTGATTGGCTGTTGTAATCAGACTGGATTTTTTCAATCTGGACAGTGATTCTGCTTGGTTGCCATTCACATTAATGTATGGCAAGCAACCTGGCGTTATAGGCTGTTAAATAAATAATTATTCAAAAAATAAACCGCATGGGGCTTCGCAGCATTTTTAAGTCTAGCCTGATGAAAGTCTGCACCCCTCCATTCCCAGCACACAGTCTCCCGCTCTCTGCACCCCTCCATACCCCACACACAGCCTGCACCCCTCCATACCCCACACACAGCCTTCTGCACCTTTCCATACCCTACACACAGCTTGCACCCCTCCATACCCTACACACAGCCTGAACCCCTCCATACCCCACACACAGCCTGCCGCCTTCTGCACCTTTCCATCCCCAACACACAGCCTGCACCCCTCCATGACCCACACACAGCTTGCACCCTTCCATCCCCCACACACAGCCTGCACCCCTCCATCCCCCACACACAGCCTGCAGCCCTCCTTCCCTCATTCTCACAACCTGCACTCCACCTGTGCCTTTATTTATTCTTTACCTGATAGTGATGAAACCATTGGTCCCATCTTCTCCAGCTTCACATTTGTCATTCTACTTCCCTGACCGGCAAAACTTGGTGGCTCTGCCCACCCGATTCACGTGTGCATGATGTCATCGCAGGTCCTACTTGGTTTCAGTAGCAGACATTTTCTTGCATGTGTATGAGGTGTGCAGACAGCATACAGGGACCCCCTGACAGGGTGGGGGGGTGTACAAACAGGGCACAGGGGCCCCCTGACAGGGTGGAAGGGTGTACAAACAGGGCACAGGGGCCCCCTGACGGGGTGGAAGGGTGTACAAACGGGGCACAGGGGCCCCCTGACGGGGTGGAAGGGTGTACAAACAGGGCACAGGGGCCCCCTGACGGGGTGGAAGGGTGTACAAACAGGGCACAGGGGCCCCTGACGGGGTGGGAGGGTGTACAGACAGCATACAGGGGCCCCCTTACAGGGTAGGAGGATGTACAGACAGCACACAGGGGGCCCTCTGACAGGGTGGGGTTGTACAGACAGCATACAGGGGCCCCCTGACAAGGTGGGAGGGTGTACAGACAGGGCAAAGGGGCCCCCTGGGAGTGTGTACAGGCAGGGCTCAGGGTGCTGACTCTGGCCCTGCTTGACGCCATCACATGGGTTCTGTTTATGGAGTAAGAAAGAAAGAAGGACAAAGTTTGTTGCATGAAAATCGCATTGTACTGGATCCTGCTGGAGGCGAATAAAGAAAACAATAAAACTTTAGAAGTATAAATTTGCTCCGCTCCCCAAATACTCCTGGAGCCGCAGGGAATCTGAGCAAGGCAGCTAGCTTGTGCCTGAGGCTTCATTCTCATTGTGCGTTTCTGGTCTGTTTTTGCTCATCAGTTTTTGTAGTCAAAACCAGGAGTGGAGCAATCAGAGGAAAAGTATAATAGAAACTCGTCACCACTTCTGTATTTATCACCCACTGCTGGTTTTGGCTACAAAAACTGATGAGCAACAACAGACCAGAAGTGCACAGTGTGAATGGAGCCTAATAGCAATGCAAGACGTCTTAGGGTATGTGCCCACAGGACGTTTTTGCTGCAGTCCTGAACGCAGGAAAACCTGAGGATCCTAGAGTCCTTGACAGGAGAAATGCTAAGATCTTGTCTGCGTTTTTCGCGCGTTTTTCCTGCGTTTTTGCTGCGTTTTTGTTGCGTTTTTCCTGCGTTTTTTGATGCTGCGTTTTTCCTGCGTTTTTCCCATTGACTGCACCAAAAACGCAAAAAAGAATTGACATGTCCATTCTTTGCTATCTGCACCAAAAACGCAGGTATTTGACAGTTCTTGACACTTGCAAAAACAATGTGTGTGCACTGCGTTTTTGAAAACACATTGGTTTGGCTGGGAAGCCAAACGCAGGAACAGATTAGCATACATTAACATAAAACCAAGGGTTTTCTGCATGCGGAAAACGCAGGAAAAACGCAGCAAAAACGCCCTGTGGGCACATACCCTTAGAAGGAAAGTCCAGAGCCCCAAGTAACTTGTGTAATTAAAACTTCATTTGTTATTCCAATTCTATTTAAAAAAAGCCGACAGACCGTGCAGGGTCCTTCCTAACATGTTTCAGACCTTAATAACCCTTAACTCATAGGTATAAAGAGTGTTAACAAAGCCCCACAGTTAACACCACATCCGTGACATAACAAGACATTAATTACCCTATGCTCAGAAGTTTAACCCTTCAGTTACACAAAATTCAAATACCGTAATATGTACATATCAAGATAAATGGAAATACATCATATCATACATATATTAATAGGTGCTGTGTTTTTACATGAGATATTCACATATACATATAGATTCCTTTACAGAAGTAAAGTATAAGCAATATATTTTCAATGAAACTCAACTCGTATAATATACCAACAAATATCCCAACAGGATATATCAATAGAAATACATTAAATCAGTTTTGTAATTGAGTCCCTCTGGATATCGAGCATTAAGAGCCAGTATCCAGAAGGCTTCTCGGTTGTATACCAACCTTTCCCAGTTCCCTCCATGAGGGGCCTCGCAATCCCCTCTATACCTTTCAACCAGTAATCCTTCAGTATTTCCACCATGGCATTCCCTCAAATGTTTAGAGAAACCTGACTTAGACGTACCCAACTATGTTGTGGACGGATTCGCTGCAGATAGATGTTCAGAGATCCTCTTATTCAAGGGACGAATAGTACACCCGATATATTTGCAGCAGATCAAACAGGTAACCATGTATATGACATGCGTCGTATTACAGTTAATATGGTTCATATATAAACTGCTTTGTGTGATGTTATTCTGAAAGGTATCTCTCCATATACCTACAGAGGTTACAACGCCTGCCATTACCTGTATATTTTAACCATGTGGGTTGATCATGTGCACTACTTAATTAACTAGGAGAAAGTAAACTGTCCACATTCCTGGCTTTCCGCGCAACAGGTCTATATCCTTTACCAAGAATCCTGTACAGAGTATCCTCCTGATATAGGAAGGTTACAGTTCAAGATGGGTTTAATTCCCTTATAGTCCCCACTTATACCGGGGTAGAGAAAGTGGGGAGGGAATCATTCAGATTTCTGCTTTTCTGCTTCATTCAACTCTCATTAGTTCTCTAATAGGAAAGTTTTGAGCCACATGTGCCGCATGGCAGCTGTCCACCCGCAAGAGAGTTCTCTGCAATGGGTTTCGATATAGAGTATTTGTAATTCTACCAGGAATATCATCCCCCCCCATTACCCTGTATCCAGGAATGGTACAGAATGGCCACGGTCATCCAATAAATATTGGACACCACGGTCATTTCAATAATATAATCCAAAAATCCATGTAAATCCTGTAATGGAGACATCCCAGATGACCTGGCCCAGAATAGGATCTGGTCTTCCAAATATCTCCCATAACAAATAATTTTTGTTAGAAAGGTGTTGCTGATAGAATACAATACATTTTATATTCATGAAGCCAGTAAAGAGAAGAAACCTTGTTCAGCTTTATCTCTCCTGACTATATGAAGCTTCACTCCTTTGTGGAGGCGACTATATGAAGAAAGATGTCTCCTCAGCATAGACTGGAATAGATGCTGGGAGTAGTAGTGCTTCCTCCCTCTCCCTGGACTAGATTAGACTGAGCTTGTTTGTAACAGATTACAGATAGGGTCAGCTCTGAGCCTAGGCTCCTTTTACTGTTTTTACAGCAGTATTTGATGAGGACACTGCTGCCACCTAGTGGCTGATGTGTGGGTATGAACGCCAGATATTCAAAGTACACAGCACAATGCACATTTATCAGTCCTCAGTGTCCGCACATACAATGCATTATCCATCTCCTAACTCATGGCACCCACAGGAATTCTGGAACAGAGCTACGGTCGCACCACATCTATATCACTCAGCAGTAGTAGAATGATACCAGGACACCACAACTATATCACTCAGCAGAAGTAGAATGATACCAGGACACAACTATATCACTCAGCAGTAGTAGAACGGTACCAGGACACTACAACTATATCACTCAGCAGTAGTAGAACGGTACAAGGATACCACAACTATATCACTCAGCAGTAGTAGAATGATACCAGGACACCACAACTATATCACTCAGCAGTAGTAGAACGGTACCAGGATACCGCACTGGGGAATATCTGGAATGTACATTACTAGAATTGTTTATGCAGTCTTTGCCATAAATAATATACAGTTTTGCTATGCATCATACCATTTGTGTGGGATTTTTTAAATGTTATATAATACTTCATGTTACATTATTCAAAAATATCAGTTTCTTTTTGGCAGATGAATGTACCAGGAGCTTCACAGGATATCTGATATCTTCAAAATGTAAAACAGATGATCGTAGTATCACACAAGATACACGTGAACAGCATGATGATATCTTCAATATATGCCCAGCCATTCACAGCAAAGATCTGTCATCTGATGATTTTGGAGATAATACTTCATTAAAATCATCTCAGAATGTTAAACAAAATAAAAGAAATAGAAGGAAGACTCCATATTCATGTTCAGAATGTGGGAAGTGTTTTACAGATAAATCAAATCTTGTTAGACATGAAAGAATTCACACAGGAGAGAAGCCATTTTCATGTTCAGAATGTGGGAAATGTTTTACTACTAAACCACATCTTGTTAGACATGAGAAAATTCACACAGGAGAGAAGCCATTTTCATGTTTACAATGTGAGAAATGTTTTGCAGATAAATCAAGCCTTGTTATACATGAGAGAATTCACACAGGAGAGAAGCTATTTTCATGTTCAGAATGTGAGAAATGTTTTACTCAGAAATCACTTCTTATTAAACATGAGCGAATTCACACAGGAGAGAAACCATATTCATGTTCAGAATGTGACAAATGTTTTACAGATAAATCAGGTTATCGTAAACATGAGAGAATTCACACCGGAGTGAAGCCATATTCATGTTCAGAATGTGGGAAATGCTTTACTATTAAATCACAACTTGTTGAACATGAGAAAATTCACACAAGAGAGAAGCCATATTCATGTTCAGAATGTGGGAAATGCTTTACTCTTAAATCACATCTTGTTGAACATAAGAGAATTCACACAGGGGAGAAGCCATTTACATGTGCAGAATGTGGAAAGTGTTTTACACACAAATCATCTCTTGTTCAACATCAAAGCCATCACACAGGAGAGAAGCCGTATTCATGTTCAGAATGTGGGAAATGTTTTACTACTAAATTAGTACTTGCAAGACATGAGAGCATTCACACAGGAGAGAAACCATTTTCATGTATACAATGTGGGAAATGTTTTACACATAAAACAAGTCTTGATAGACATGAGAATATTCACATGGAAAGAAAGCCGTTCTCATGTTCAGAATGTGAGAAATGTTTTCATAATAAATCAGATCTTGTTAAACATGAAAAAATTCACATAGGAGAGAAGCCATATTCATGTTCAGAATGTGGGATATGCTTTACACATAAAGTAAACCTTGTTACACATGAGAGAATTCACTCAGGAGAGAAACCATTTTTATGTGCAGAATGTGGGAAATGTTTTTCTCGGAAACCACATCTTCTTGTACATCAGAGAGTTCACACAGGAGAGAGGCCATATTCATGTGCAGAATGTGGGAAATGTTTTGCTCAGAAACCAAATCTTATGATACATAAAAGAATTCACACAGGGGAGAAGCCATATTCATGTGCGCAATGTGGAAAACGCTTTACAGAAAAATCATCTTTTGCTAAACATGAGAGAACTCACACAGGAGAGAAGCCATATTCATGTTCAGAATGTGGGAAATGTTTTACTAGCAAATCAAATCTTGTTACACATGAGAGAACTCACACAGGAGAGAAGCCATATTCATGTTCAGAATGTGGGAAATGTTTTTCAATTAAATCAACTCTTCTTGCACACGTGAGAATTCATACATGAGCTACTACTTCACATGGGTAAGAACGTATTTTCAATAAATGTAATGTGATGGGACCTGATTGTTTGTTTGTTACCAACTATGGGTGACACAGAAATGAATTGCAAAATGCTTCAGCCCTACTGTTTTGTATAAAATGTGTACACTGCATTTGAGTCCACTATGTAGGTTCAATGGTATAATCTTGTATTGCTACCAAGTAATGGAGTTCAATATTTACTTTCTATTTATCTGATTAATTATCTTGTTATTGTATGATACGGGCATTAATGTGTTGAGATCTTGTCCGTTTATTGGAAACATATATTAAGAACATTCATTAAAAATGATTTAAAAAATGATTAAAAAAGATATTTTATTAAAAAAATCATTGATCAAAAAATGATGATAAAACATCCATGGATGGTTCTGGTTGGTCAGGTGTGGATAATGAATCCGGGGAATTTTCGACACCTGTCTATTGTGAAGTGGTCTTCTAGAGGGAATAAAATATGCCTCATTATTATTATTAATAAATGTAGCTGGGTTGCATTGCTAGTTTGCTATGCAATTGGAAATGGCGCTTTCTCGCCTCAACAGGGTGGTTGTATCTTGATTCTGTAGTTCTTTGCTTTAAAGGGAACCAACCACCCCAAATGACCCCCCCCACGGACTGTTAATATGTGTCCCTACACCAGCACACACAAACAGTCCGGGGGGGGGGGTCATTTGGGGTGGTTGGTTCCCTTTAAATTGTGTCTTGATTTACCTAAATTGTAGAGCAGGGATTGTCACTTCTATGTATCTTTTATATTTCCCCCATGTAAATTACCTCTACAGACTGCCGGGTTGATGCACATGTGATGTTGTCTATGTTGAACAAGGGAAGATACTTGTGATTGTATTGGATGGTTTCCTAGGAATGAATAAGAAGTATCATATATGGCTGCTATGTAAAAACCATTATATATCGTGTTATTGATATAAATATGAACCTTTCAAGATTAGTGCTGCAGGGTCATGAAGTGGGCAGATAAATGATCGTTATTTCATTCATCAGATACAATTTTTCTGTTGGTACAAATAATGCACCTTTAGGATTGTCACAGTCAGAGGCTCTGACCATAGAAATTCATTTGCTTAATCACCACAATGTTAAATTATGCAGACCATGCATTTTACTATGCCAATTGGTGTAGAAACTGCCTGTTAATGCATACAGTTCACTGTGCAAGACTGCACCACTCATAGGCCCTTATAGTGGTGTTCTGATTTATCACTTCCTCCAAAAACAATCACAGTACACAGGGCTATAATTATCACCAATACATAGACCTGTGCCCTATAAGGGACCTATTTAATATTCCACTAAGTCATTTACTAGGGCTTGCTATAAGGGTCCAGAACTATACCAAACATGCTTATGATTATACTCACCAACTAGGGTTTTTCATCTTCAGAATTTGATAAATGCTTTATTATTATTATTATTTATTTGTATAGCACCATTAATTCCATGGTGCTGTACATGAGAAGGGGTTACATATAAAATTATAGATATGGTTTACAGTAAACAAATTAACAATGACAGACTGGTACAGAGAGGAGAGGACCCTGCCCTTGCAGGCTTACATTCTACAGGGCAATGGGGAGGAAACAGGTCATGGGTGCAGCAGATCTGGTGGTGGTGAGGTGGCAGCTCTGGTGGTGGAGAGGCGGCAGCTCGGTCATTGCAGACTATAAGCGTTCCTGAAGAGAGAGGTTTTCAAGTTCCGTCTGAAGGATCCATGCGTGGTGGATAATCTGATGTGTTGAGGCGCAGAATTCCAGAGGGACTTCCGGTTCCGGCGCTGCCATGATCGGACGCCTGTGAAGAAGATCCCGCAAAGCAGCAGTTACACGGAGCCCTGATCCGCCCACACACCTCTTACCAGCGTCGGAGCCCTGCGACCGTCAGCGGGATGTACCGGTATGTCAAGAGAGGAGGAGGGAGAGACATAATGGAGCAGAAGGCGGTCGGAGACCAGCAGGGTGGGAAACTCATAATGGCACAGGAGACACAAGAGATGCCGGAGTTGAGGAGGGAGGTGGATGCTGGTGAGGCAGGGGAAGACTATGAACAACACCACAGCCAACAACTTCCCGTAGATAGGAGGGAAGAAGAACAGCAAGTGCTGGTCACCGATAATGTGCAGAGCTGCAAACAACTGGCAAAAGAAAGGCTTTATACTTGGCTGGAGATTTTAAACAAGCGGTGGCTGGCATAATTCAAGCTACCACCAAGGAACTGCAGGGAAAGGTGTCAGAACATGAGAGACAATTACAGGCAGCGGAGCAGAGGATATCAGATGCTGAGGATGAAATCTGTCAGCTAGAACAACAAGTAATAGATTTAACAAAAAAATCCTATGCTCTGGACAGACTGGAAGATCTAGAGAATAGATCCCACATGAACAATTCAAAGCTAGTAAGACTGCCTGAAATGATTAGTGCGGGAAGGCTGGATGAGATATTTGAGCTGGAGTTGCCAAAAGCACTTGGGCTGATGAACGAATGCAAAGTGTAACGCGCCCATGTTGCCAAACAGTGGTAAGGATGCGCAACAAAAAAAAGATCAACCCCCACGACAGGCAGTGGCTAGTACTTAAAATACAAAGATAAGGAAGACATCCTCAGAGCCTACAAGAGATGACGACAACCACTGATTATACAAGGACACGAGTGCTTTTGTTCGGAGATTTTTCAGCAGAGGTAACAAGGCAATGAAGAGCTTTCAGCGAAGTTTACTCACTATTGTACAGACGTAACATCAGATTCCAGCTGAGCTATCTAGCAGTTTTAAGATTTAGAACAAAAGATGGCATAATGCAGACTTTCACAGAACCAAAAGAAGCGATGAAAGTTGCAAATCAGGGACAACAAGAAGATGGCCTTCAGACACTAGCCAGAGTGAGTCCTACAAGAGGGGAAGGGGGGAGAGGCGAGAAGCCCATATAGCCTGAGGTTGGACGCCCAGGGCGAGAGGGATGGAGACAGAGGTAAAGATACGGCGGCCAAGAGAGAAGGACTAACAAGATAAGATGTAAAACAAGGGTACAGGAGCGCAATGTATGGAACCTGGTGGTCTAAGGGGTTAATGGATTGCACGCCAATTGGCCACTCACCCGAGGGGTTGTGCAGTCGTGCACAACATCGGTGTATGCCTGGAAGCAGAGGAGCCCCCGCTCAGAAGCTGCACAAGATGCCTGTCCTGTAGTCCTGCCTCAGTCCATGTGAATCCATGAGGTCACGTGATCCAAGTCAGATGTGACATCCATGAATTCATTTGATATTACTTATGAAATGTTAAAATTTGAAAGTTTTATAAGGATCAGAACTCGAGATATGAACTAAGATACAAGAAAATTTATAGGCGGAAGGGAAGCAATGTAGTCCGATATTGGCAGAAAAAAGGGAAGTGGATAAAGAGAAAAAATGCGGGGAGAGGAAAGACGAGACAAGGAGGGGGAATTAGTTTACTTGCTTCACATAAAGGTATCAAGCCACCAAAAGATGGGTCACCAAAATTTGACAAAACTGATCTAAATACAGATATGATTGCGTTTACCTTTCAAGATCACAATTTAAGACCATTATATTTAACACCAAATGGTTAGAATAACCGAATAAGAGACTAATGATACTTCGACATCTAAAGAGACTCAAAATAGACATAGCCATGCTCCAAGAGACACATCTTGGTAAAGAAGACTTCTTTAGAATGCAAAAATTATGGGTGGGTGAGGTGTATGGTTCCAGTACGCAAGATAGGAAAGTGGGAGTCCTTATACTCCTTCATAAAAATTTGGCACATAAGGTATTAGCAACGGAAGTGGATCAGGAAGGAAGACTAATACATTTACAAATACAGATTCATAATGACATCCTCAATTTATATAATATATATGCACCTACCATGAATCAAAAGAAATTTTTCTTAACTCCGCAAAATAAAATACTGACTGACAACACAAACGACATAATAATAGGTGGAGATTACAACGTAGTACTACGGGAGGAGGAAGACCGGACGAGACATTCAATGGGAAAGACGCAGAGTGGGGAACACGCACAGACACGACCAAGGGGTTACTTAGAGGACATGACCAGTTGGAGAATGAAGGACACCTGGAGAACGACACACCCCACAGAACATGAATTTACACACTATTCACACGTACATAATACATGGTCTAGGCTGGATATGTTTAATGTCCCTGACAATATTTTACATAAATTAGTAGATATAACTATAGAAAATATGGTAATTTTGGACTATAGTCCAGTAGTGTTGGAGTTAACAGATACATTATTATTATTATACATACAAGAGGGGCTCGGATTATCTGTGGAGATTTCCAGCGACCTTGACTAAGGACAGCGACTTTGTTACACAGATGGGAGAATGGTGATTAAATTATAGGCTACACAATGAAGAACACAGAACGGATCCTAGGCTATCCTGGGAGGCGGCAAAGGCAGTGTTGCGAGGCAACATTATGGCACACACTCAATAAAAAAAAGAATCAAAGAACAATATCTGGCAGCAAGTGAGACAGTGAGAAAAGCATACATTGAGTATATAAATTCACTAACAGAGGTTGATAAAACCAAATGGATACAAGCCAAAAAGGCATTTGGAGATTGGGCGGCAAAGAGAGAGACTTCACAGGATATCTGGAAGTCGAATTGAATAGATACGGGGACAAGGTGGGCAAGCTAATGGCCAATCTTGCTAGAGGTAGATATAAGCACACACCAATAATGGCTATAAAGCACAAAAATGGTATGCGTATAACAGACCCTAAAGATATAAACAAGGTGCTCGGCATATTTTTCGCAAAACTATATGCAGATGATGGGAAGATACACATTGAGGGGAGGATGTGGCTTGATAAATTAAATTTACCTGACATATCAGAAGAGGAATTAGAGAACCTAAATGCTCAAGTTACAGAAGATGAAATTACAACAGTGATTAAAGGACTGGGAGCTATTAAGGCACCAGGCCCAGATGGCTTTAATGGAACCTTCTATAAGGCCTTGAGGGAACAAGTAACACTGGTCCTTAAAGATCTGTGTAACAGCGTGTTGTGGGGGGACTGTATATCAGAAACGATGAATACAGCCTATATTAAACTCCTTCCAAAAAGTGGAAAAGACTTAGAAGACCCCTCAGGATATAGACCTATATGCTTAATAAACCAAGATGTCAAAAATAATGGCTGATAGGTTGTCCAGAATATTGCCAAGAATATCAAAACATCACACGGGCTTCATAAGGAAAAGATCAGTTATCACCATCAGGAAAACTATGCTTCTGTTAGATGTGGTACGGAATAGGCAACTAAGAAAGGGGGGGAAGATCCAGTCATGATTACATTAGATGCCGAAAAGGCGTTCGATAATGTCAGGTGGTCGTGGCTTTGGCAGGTTCTGGATAAAATCAAATTGATAGGTCCATTCAGGCAATTTTTAATGACGCTATACTCTAACCCACAGGCAAGGGTTTACACCCCTGGCTCCCTATCAGATACATTTAAACTGCAAAAGGGAACAAGGCAGGGTTACCCACTGTCTCCCCTCCTGTTTAATGTGGTAATTGAGCCCCTGGCAAGATATTTAAATGATCACAGTGAATATGATGGTATCAAAGTAGGGTTGAAGGAAGTCAAATCTGCTTTATTCGCAGACAATGTGATATTATTTATGAACAACCCAAAAGAGCACCTCCCCCGCCTGCCAGCAGTAATTGAGGAATTTGGTGCCTTCTCGGGATTTTGGTTAAATAGCAATAAATGTGAGATCCTGTTTATGAAAAAACGGTGAACGAGAAAGGGGAGATTTTCTATCGAGTTTTCTTAGGACAAAATTATATATAAAATACCTGGGGATTAATCTGAGCCATACTCCGAAGCAGATCTGCAAGCTGAATTATAGGCCCATCATAGCCAAAATTGAAAAAGAGTTGGAGAGTTGGAAGAATTTGCCCATTTCCCTGCTGGGACGATGTAATTTACTTAAAATGGTAAGCTTTCCATGATTACTACATCGGTTACAAACCATTCTAATGCTAATTAGACATGCTGACACAGACAGACTGAACAAAGCATTCCCTAAATTTATTTGGCAAAGGAAAGAAAGCAAAATTGGCCATGAGAACATTGATGCTCCCCAGGGAGGAGGCTGGGGTGGGATTCCCTGATTTAAGGGGTTATAATCTCTCTTGCCTCCTGAGAAATGTACTAGATTGGATTAAAAAAACAGACAGACACCGATCACGAGTTGGAGAAAGAATTTTGTAAGCCATGGGATTTGGCGGCATTATTACACACCCCGCTATATCACATACCGTCTGACATTAAACAGTCATTAATATGCAAAGATACAATCGCATGTTGGAAGGCGGTGAGAAAAAAATTAAAAATGTCTTGGAACGTGTCGAACCATCTGACTCCATGGGCATATACAGCCTTCAAGTTGGGTAGAGAAAACGCACTATATAGAGTTTGGGCTAGGAAAGGGGTGAACACGTTAAAAGACCTGATACATACCCAGGATCACAGATGGCTAAAGGGGTCAGAAGTGTTAGACAAATTTGGGCTACTGGAATTCCACTTAATGTTATATAGCCAACTAAAATACTATGTTTTGGATAATTTGAAAGATTTGACGAATGAGTTAGGCACCACAATCTGGGACGCTAAGGGACAAACTACGCCCACAAAGGAGGAGTACGACGTTTCACAATTGGGGAAAATACATTCAAGATGTAGACTTAGAACAAAAGATATTAGAAGGCTGGGGGCTGATTAGCAAACACATAAATGAACAATGGTGAGATAGCAAATTCAGGATAATACACAACATTATATGCATCCATCCCCACAAAACCCTAATAGACTAACAAGCTGCCCTAAGTGCAATAAACCTAAGTCAGACATGGAACATGGCATATGGTCGTGCCATAAAATACAGGAATTTTGGGCCGAGGTGCAAAAGATGACCCATTGGATATGTGGTACATGGGTGGACATTGACCCATTGTGCTGGCTATTCCATGTCACGATGGGAAAAACCAAGGGGGAAAGCCTGCACATATTGTTCCACACTCTTGTGTTGACAGCGAAACGTCTGATTCTTCAGTATTGGCTAGCTAGATCTTTGCCCAGTGTGGAGGAAGTCAGAGCGAGGCTTCAAAATGGCCTATACTTGGAAAAATAGAGAAACAGAGAGAAATAAAACTAAAATACCAAAAAACGTCTTTACAAAATGGAGACTATTCATAGAAAAGAAAATGACTGTGATATACAAGATTTAATGAAGACTTATGAAGTTTATCAATTCGGAGTGGTATGCTTGAAGGTACCGTCACACATGGCAATTTTGCTAGCAATTTCACAGGCAATTTGCTGGTTGCAGTGAAATCATGGACACATTGCTCCATTTTGTTGCTGTGTACAAATGGAACAATGTGTCCATGATTTCACTGCAACCAGCAAATTACCAGTGAAATTGCCTAGAAATTGCCTAGCACTGCTCCAAAATCAGGCGACCGTGGCACGGCAACATATCGCCGCCAAATTCCCCAATTACACGCCGCAATTGGGAGGCAATTTGAAGGCGATAATTCCAGGGCGACATATCACCGTCAAAAATGTCTCCCGTGGTTGCGGCGTGACAAGGTACCCATAGAGCTTATTATGTTCCGGCAACGTTACATAAAATTCATCCTAATGTCACAGATAGATGTTTCAGGCGGTGTAACGCCCCAGGAGATATGAAACACATTTGGTGGCCTTGTCCTCTGGTTACATTTTGGCAGGAAGTTAAATCCCTTATTAGGGATGTTATGGGGGGCAGGTCTATCCGTCTTGATCCAACAGTACTGTTGTTGGGAGACAGATCAACCGGTCTGACTAAAGGTACCGTTACACGACTCAACATCGTTCCCGACATCATTCAAAAGTGACATCTGGAACAATGTTGAAACAACATCCTAATTGCATCGTTGCATGTAAATGAACGATTCAACAACGACAGTTGGTCAAGTCGGAGTTGATAGGTTTTCCAGCATGTTGACATGTTGACATGTTCACAGCAATGAGCAGGGATCGTTCATGGTGTTTGCGAACGATACCTGCTCACAACATCGTTGGTGAGTTGTCCACGATATTTAGACGTGTGACATCTCACCAGCGATCTTGAACAGCTGCCAAGAAATGCTGCACGCGCACGAGATCGTTGCCGGCATCGCAACTAAGTCGTGCCGTGTAACGGTACCTTAATAAAGCCTTTGAACTACTCAATTTCATTACCATGGCTCCACAAATTCACATAGCCGCACAATGGAAAACATCAACACTTTCTTTATCTGTAGTCAAAGAAAATGAGATAATATAATGATTTATGAAGACATTGAAGCCACTAGGACACACACTGAAGAATTATTTTAGGCTGTTTGAACGCGCTGGATAGACTCCCATCCTGACCCCCTCCTGAGCCACTCTCTAAGTGTGTCCCCATAAGTAATACATGCAGAAAGATAAGATGCTAAATGTTATCTCTAAATTGTGCTAATTTAATCCTGGTCAATATATAATAATGGTATACACAGCATATCTTGTACACACACTCACATTATGACATTCAACATTGTACAAATGTACTTACTGCAAGGATGTGGCTTCTTGATAAGGATCCCTATTCCCCTCCCTCCTATTTTCTATTTTTCTCCCGCTATTTTTTATTTTTATTTTCTGTCTCCATTTTTCTGTGTTTTTTATTGTTTTTTTTCTCCTTTCCTTTGTACTTATTTGGTTGTCAACATATGAACCTTAATGTTTGTCACCCCCGATGCGGGGAAATTATTTCACATCATACCTTATATTGTTAACAATTAAAAATTTAAATAAAACATTTTTGAAACTAAAAACACCAACAACAGTGAAGTGTGGAGGAGGGAACATCATGGCATGCGGCTGTTTTGCAGCATACAGCTGATTGAAGGATGAATGAAGAAATGTACTGAGACATTGATAAAAATCTGCCATCTACCAGGATGATGAAGATGAGACGAGTGTGGACTAGGGATGTGCAAGCATGCTCGCTGGTACACCGTGCTTGCCCGAGCATCACAGTACTCACAATGCTCGGCAAGTACCAGTGAGATACTCGGGCAGATGCACGGCTCCCCTTCCCTGCATGTTGGTGCTCTTTTTTTTTAATCAGATAACTTTTTATTAAACACTAGATGGTGGCCCGATTCTAAGCATCGGGTATTCTAGAATATGTATGTAGTTGACATACTGTGACTGACAGAACTTGTTCAGTCAACGTGAGTGAACTACACTGCTCCTGTCTCTCTTCCTGTCCCCACTCCTCCATCTCTCCTGTCCCCACTCCTGTCACCGCACCTCTATCTCTCCTCCTGTCACCGCTCCTCCATCTCTCCTCCTGTTACCACTCCTGCTGTCCCTGCTCCTCCGTCTCTCCTCCTGTCACTGCTCCTTGTGTCCCCCGCTCCTCCTGTCACTGCTCCTCCTGTCCGCTCCTCCATCTCTCCTGTCCCTGCTCCTCCATCTCTCTTCCTGTCACTTCTTCTCCTGTCACCATTCCTCAGTGTCTCCTCCTGTCACCACTCCTCGTGTCCCCGCTCCTCCGCCTATCCTCCTGTCCCCACTCCTCTGTTTCTCCTCTTGTCACCACTCAACCTGTCCCCGCTCCTCCATCTCTCCTCCTGTCACCGCTCCTCTGTTTCTCCTCCTGTCACTGCTTCTCCTGTTCCCGCCCCTCCATCTCTCTTCCTGTCACCACTGCTCATGTCACTGCTCCTCCGTCTCTCCTCCTGTCACCACTCTTCCCGTGACTGCTTCTCCTGTCCCCACTCCTCTGTTTCTCCTCCTGTCCCGCGCTCCTCCTACCCCCGCATTCCTCCTGCCCCCGCTCCTCCTGTCACCGCTCCTGTCTCTCCTCTTGTCAGTGCTCCTCCTGCCCCCTCTGCTCCTCCTGCCCCTCCATTCCTCATGCACCCTCCGCTCCTCCTGCCCCCTCCGCTCCTCCTGCCCACTTCGCTCCTCCTGCCCCCTCCGCTCCTCCTGCCCCCTCCGCTCCTGACTTCGCATCTGGATTGGGGCTCTTCTCTAATCCAGTACTCTGCTATCAATTTTCTGGCAATGAACAATAATCTTGCAATAGCTATTTTGGTTGTATTGTCTGTTTGTATTTCCTCAACATACCTTAATATACATGTCAGGGGGTGTCTAGGTATAACACATCCATACACCATCCCAATATGATTCAGTACTACTATCCAAAATGAGGACAATCTGGGACAGTGCCAAAGCATATGCAATATATCCGTTAGTGATTGTGCGCAACATGGGCAATCGGAGTTAGACCATTATGTTGGTGCTCTTTACAGAGCAAGTCCACATGCAGGGATTGGCTGCCACTCTGTAATGCCACAGCCATGTAGGTTGTGGCATTACAGTGATTGGCTGGCTGCACAGCGTCATCAGGTCTATATCAGATCTGACGGCGCTGTGCTCGTTCCTTCCCCCGTGTGACATGTACTTTTGCTTTAGCAGCGTATATGAGGCAGCTAAAGCGAAATCCAAGTGAAAAATAACCTGCCGGTAATCAGCTGATGCTGTCACCTGACAGCATCAGCTGATCGGTGTCGGCGCAGGAGATTTAAACAGCTGTCAGATCAGCTGTGCCCGCCACCGACACCTCAGCTGATGGGCGCGCCATCAGCTCCAAAAGTGAAACTCCATGTCACACGTGACACTAGGGGAGGAACAAGGATTCTTCCTCCCTCCATGTCACATCACTTCCCCCTGAGCTCGCATTACAGGCACTGGAATAGGCATTACCTGAACGGCGATGCGTATTCCAGCTCTCAATACTCAGACATTGTTCACAGAAGTGATCTGGGAGTCAGCAATGCTTACAGGGGTCTTCACTATGCTGTACCCATGTCATTTGAGCACTGTTCTTATACATTTGTGACATTTTTAGGGTTTATGCAGACTGTCGGGGGTGCCGCTAGAAAAATGCTTGGGTTTCCCATAGGTTAACATTGAGCTTGGTGCTCGGGTCGAGCACCTGAGCATCTCGATATGCTCGACCTGAGCATTTTACTGCTTGCTCATCACTAGTGTGGAAATTTCATAAGACAATGATCCCATACACAAAGTCAAGGAAGCTCTCAATTGGTTTCAGAGAAAGAAAATAAAGAATGGCCGAGCCGATCACTGGAGCTGAATCCAATAGTAAATGTCTGGAAGGAACTAAAGCTCAGAATTCATAGAAGGAACCACGGGACCTGCAGGATGTGAATAGTGTTTGTGTTGAAGAATGGGCCAAAACCCACCTGAGCAATGCAGGGACGAGTGTCTCCATACAGGAGGCATCTGGAGCTTCATCACCAACAAAGGCCGAAGTACCAAGTATTAAGTACATTTCAGTAAGTGTGTTCAATACTTTTTCCAAGTGTCATTTCTCCTTATTACACATCACTAAATTTATGTATGTGGTATATTAATGTGTATATCTATCTATACGTAGCTATATAGGAAAGGGAGGTTGCAGACAAATTTTTGCACAGGGGTGTACGGTTTCCACCCTTGATAGTGGCTATTGAGAACCAGATATAAACATTTATATTACTGAGTGGGATAGTAGTTATCTTGCCCGGTATACCTTGGGTTAACTTTCACAATTGCCCATGTCTTGTAAGGGCCTCTCCACTGCTCATCTTCTGGGGAGATCACACAGCTTCTTGTCCAGACAATGTTCTGGAAACATGACTGGCGCGGAGGCTCTACGTGTAGCGGGCAGAGACGCTGATGGCTGCTCGGTGGCCGCGGACTGGATCAGCACACAGAACAGGAGGGCTAATATGCCCTCCGGTCCGGTGTGCAGCTGGACACATCTGCAGCCGCTGACAGGTCAGGACCGCGGGCCGCGGTCCTGACTTAGCAGCGGGAACTGCGTGCGGCTGCACACCGGACCGGAGGGCATATTAGCCCTCCTGTTCTGTGTGCTGATCCAGTCCGCGGCTGTCAAGGTCAACCCGGACAGCCCCGGACCGGATCGTGCCGCAGTTTGAAGGCACTCTTAGTGTCTACAAGTTTCCTCTATATCAGATTTGTTCCTTTTTACCAGAGAAACCAACATTCTAGAAGAGAAGAATCAGGAAAAGAAACCCTTCATCTAATGTGATAGAATCAATAATAATGAGGACAGAAGAGCAGAACGCAGAAAAGAACAACGGAAGATTCCAATTAGAGAAAGGAAATTTCACAAGTAAAACAGTTATCAATGGTGAGAAAGTAACATGTGAGTAATGTATGTGCCGTCTGCTGCATGAATAGTACATGGGATGGAGGGGACTTATAGAATGAGAAATGGCGCCATCACCCTCCTGTCTGATATATTTCCACTAGTGTGGAGCCGCGATGAGATTAACTCCTCCACATTAACATCGCAACATCAAGAAGGAAAAGTCATGAAGTTATTAAGCTCAGAGGATGGACGGACATGATATTGATCTGCAGATGGTGGAAAAATAGGAGAAAAATATTCAAACCATCTGGACTCATTCAGCCTGGAGTATGAGCCTCGTGCAGAAATCCCGGAACTTCCAGCCTCGGCTGCTGTAACTGAGGTTATCTGAGGAAGGTTCTGCCATGAATGCACTTGTACAAGTCATCAAGATCCTCTGCTGGCGGCTCCTGTGTAATCACCGACCAATAACGTCCCCCATGTGCTTGATGGAGAAAATTCTGGAGACTGACAGTCATGGCAGCACATTTAGGTAGTGCAAGCTGCTCAATAGCAACATGCAAACTAGCACTGTTGTGTGGAAAAACGACTGAGGCCCTTTGTAGAAATAGCTGCGCCACAGCTTCCAAGACCAATTCAATGTGAGCGTAGCGTTACACGGCACGACATCGTGCACGGCATTCCTCAAAAAGTGACGTCTTTAATGATGTTGAAACGACGTCGTTGCGTGTTACCGAATGATTCAACTACAATAATTAGTCAAGTTGGAGTTGACAGGTTTATGAACATGTCCTAAAACCTGACAATCTGCAACCAGCCAACCTGCTGCATTGTTGTGTGTGACACCGCGATAACGATGTCGTTTACAACTTCACCCATTCACCGCAATGAGCAGGTATAGTTGGCTGGCTTGTGCGAACGATACCTCCTCACATCGTTGGTGAGTTGTCCACAATATCTAGACGTGTGGACATCTCACCATCGATGTTGAAATGATGTAAATAAAAGACCGCGTGCTCACGAGAACGTAGGTGACATCGTTTCAACGTTGTGCCGTGTAACGGTACCCTAACACCAACCTGTTGGTGACCTGAAATGAAGACTAGAGGGTCCTGCTGCTGCACATTATGCCCCACACAGCATAATCTTAAATATTGGACCTGTATGATGTTCCCCAAAATGGTGCTCGTTGACCTCATTCCTTTATTCTCAAAAGCTACCATGGGGCATAGTAAGGTGGCAAAGGCTCCAATACCATAGTGATAGAGAATTTAGATTGTGAGCCCAAAAGGGGACAATGAAGATGATGTTTATAAAGAGATGTGGAAATTAATGGTGCATATTGCTGGTGCTACAGTGAGCAGCCGGCAAGGCCTAAACATGCTACTATGGCTGAAGCGTCTCGGACAGGTCTCCCATCGAGCACATCGGGGATCTCATTGGTCAGTGATTACACAGGAGCTGCCAGCAGACGATCTTAATTATTTTTGTGCCCAACTGCATTCATGGCAGAACATTCCTCAGATAACCCTTATTAACCTCACTGATAGCAGCCAAGGCATGTAAGGCTATGTGCGCACTGGGCGGGTTTTCGGCGGTTTACCTGTGTAAACCGCCGTTTTGTTTACATTAGTTTTATTTAAATTTATGTTAATCCAAACCGGCGTTTGGATTAACATTAAAACTAATGTAAACAGCCCAAGGCTGTGCACACACCGACGGTTACACAGCGTCATCCGTTGCTAACCCGCAGGTTTCCCAGCGGGTTAGCAAAGAATGAGCATGTTCTAAAAAACGGCGGTTCTGCAGTGGCTGCAAGCAGAATCATGTGCTGCTTCCAGCCGCTGCAGAATCGCCGCCGAGAACACGCTGTGCATCCGCCGGCTACCGCCCGGCTCCCGCCGCACATACCCGCCAGGAAGCCGGTGGACGGCGCCGGAGCTTCCTGGCGGGTTCCGCCAGCTGCCGCCGACCAAACCGCCGGGTAAGTGTGCACTTACCCTTAGTGTTTCTGTGCAGGATACTCATACATTTCCTTTTTGATGATATAATTTCAATGTTGAGGAGAGTATATTGAAAATATGAGATTATAGTACAGTAGTGGAAATGGAGGCTTGTTCCACACATTGTGTGTTATACTGAACCAGTGCAGGTGTAGAGGCCCCATAAACATAAAGGTACCGTTACACGGCACGATAGCATTAACAATATCGCTGAAACATCACGGGTTTGGAGTCGTTCAATGACATTGTTCGTACATCGTTGCATCTGACAGAGAGATATGGTGACGATAAATCGTTGGATCGCTGATCGCAGATTTGATAACGTTCTCAAATCAGCCAACCTGCTGCATCGTTCAGTGAGACACCATGATAACGATGTGATTAACGACTTCGCCCATTCACCACAATGAACAAGGATCGTTCGCTGGGTTGTGCTGGTACATCGTGTACGATATGTATACGTGTGACATCTCACCAACGATGTGTAAACGATGTCCTAAACGAGCGCGCGCTCCTGAGATCGTTGGTGAGATTCTAAAGACATTGAAGCGTGTAACAGTACCTTTACACTAATGTCACCAGAACCAGCCAATATCAGGATTGGCAGACAGACTAATGTATACGGGACCATCGCATCTTCTGTCTGATTTTAGACTGATAATTGTTTTGTTCTGAGTGATAAACCGCAGTTGAGTTGAGGACTCCCGTGTCTAGAGGGATGGGGAGAGAAAGCTGTCGGCTGAACACTCAACCAATCCAATGTGTATAGGGGGGCTTACCTACCGGGGTCAGCTAAGAGCAAAAGGGTTTAAACAAGAGCATCGCTGCAGAAATGTAATAGGACCTTACGTGTCACAAGCACAATCGGACTGTTAAAATGGGTTCTGTCCTTTGTGAATTCTCTTGTGAAGATTGAGAGCGCGTATCTGAGAAAAATGTCCTAAATTATGAAGATAAAAATGCATTTTATTATGTAGAGTTGTTTTAAAAAAAAAAAAAATCATCCAAAAACTGAACATGAACGTCTTCTCCTTTAAGTGAATTCTGTCAAGTAACAAGATCTTATTTTCAAGTAAAACATATCTCACATTCTCAACATGAATATTACTTCTCAATTGTGTGAACTCTCTGATGCCTCACAAGACTCAATTTATGAGTAAAACATTTCCCACATTCTGAACATGAATATGGCTTCTCCCCTGTGTGAATTCTCTCATGTATAACAAGATTTGTTTTCTGAGTAAATGATTTCCCACATTCTGAACAAGAATATGGTTTTTCTCTTGTGTGAATTCTCTCATGTGTAATAAGATGCGATTTAAGTGTAAAACACTTTCCACATTCTGAACATGAAAATGGCTTCTCTCCTGTGTGAATTCTCTCATGTTTAACAAGATTTGATTTACAAGTAAAAGACTTCCCACATTCTGAACATGAATATGGCTTCTCTCTTGTGTGAACTTTCTTATGTTTAAGATCTGATTTCTGAGCAAAACATTTCTCACATTCTGAACATGAATATGGCTTCTCTCCTGTGTGAACTTTCTTATGTTTAAGAAGATCTGATTTCTGAGCAAAACATTTCTCACATTCTGAACATGAATATGGCTTCTCTCCTGTGTGAACTTTCTTATGTTTAAGAAGAACTGATTTCTGAGCAAAACATTTCTCACATTCTGAACATGAATATGGCTTCTCTCCTGTGTGAATTCGCTCATGTAAGAGAAGATATGATTTCCGAGCAAAACATTTTCCACATTCTGAACATGAATATGGTTTCTCTCCTGTGTGAATTCGCTCATGTAAGAGAAGATTTGATTTCTCAGTAAAACATTTCCCACATTCTGAACATGAATATGGCTTCTCTCCTGTGTGAGTTCTCTCATGTATAACAAGATTTGATTTCTTATTAAAACATTTCACACATTCTGAACATGAATATGGCTTCTCTCCTGTGTGAGTTCTCTCATGTATAACAAGATGTGATTTCTTGTTAAAACATTTCACACATTCTGAACATGAATATGGCTTCTCTCCTGTGTGAATTCTCTCATGTCTAACAAGCTGCGATATCTTATTAAAACATTTCGCACATTCTGAACATGCATATGGCTTCTCTCTTGTAGGAGGTGTCTGATCTTCCACATTTCTGCTATGATTTTTATCCTGCTTAATAGTCTGTAATGACTTGCCATGAGAGGCTGAGGATATATTGGAGAGGCCGACATGCTCTTCATATGTATCTTGTGTGATATGACAATCATCTGCATTAAAATATGAAGATATCAGATGTCCTTCAGAGATCCTGGTCCAAGCATCTGCCAAGAATAAAACTGATGTTATTTTTTGGAAATAATTTAACCTTAAAAATTATATGCATATAAATATAAAAATATTCTAAAATAAACGTAAGAAATTCCATACAAATTGCAAAATATGTAGCAAATTGTTATTAAAGGGAACCTACCATCAGATTGATGCTGATTAAACTATGGGCTGCATGGATCAGACACTGGCTGTACAATGTACATGTCACGGTCAGGAGTGCAAGAGCAGCGCAGTCCAAAACACAGTGAAGTGTGATGGGGAACGTGGACCCTGATTATTTAGAAGGTAGAAAAATGTTTCTAACCCCAGGGTGCATTATATCTCCATTCTTGGGTATATGGTTGTGTTGTAAATTCACAGGATCCTGGTCCAGTGGACACATCAGTGGTGAGATATGGAAACACTGCCCTAATATGGTTCTGCTGCAGCGAGTGTGGGAAAAAATGAAATCACTTAGAGGGGTGACACAACTGACACGATATTCCCCCTTGTGGAATAATGCGACACTATCTGAAATTAAGAAAATGGGATGCCTGATGGAGTGGCGAGACAAGGGAATTAAGATGGCTCATCAAATTATGGACAGGCGAGAGTTGAAATCCTTTTCCCGGCTTAGGGAGGAGTTTGGGTTGAGTGAAGGGGGGATATATCAATATATGCAAATGACGCACGCTGTACGGGTACAAACCAAGTTAAACGAGATGCGGATATAATACGATATAGTCCTGGAATATGTGTACGAGGGGGGGCCCACGAGGGGTGTGATTGCCACAACGTACAAAGATCTCCTTCACACCTTTTTAATTCAATACCCCTCAGAGGCTAAGAGTAGATGGGAGGCAGAGGTGGGAACCATAGAGGATGAAAAATGGGACTTCCATTCCGGAATGGGCGCCGAAATTGTCGCTTAGTGAGCCTGGCAGGCTCTCTCAGCTATATATCGTATACAGAGTATATCGATCACCTGATCTATTGTTCAGGGCCAATTTGAGAACCAATTCGGAATGCCCTAGATGTAAGCGGCAGGTATAATTCACATGATGTGGCTGTGTCCATGGCTGGCAGCATTCTGGCTTGTGGTAATTGCCAGGGTCGAGGCGGCTTACCGATGCAGTATACCAAGGGATCCGGTGGTCTGCCTCTGTTGGGGTACGTGGATGACCTCATGGTGGACGATAAATTGAAAGTGACTATTGCTAGGCTACTATATATAGCAAGAAAGTTGATTGCTAAGCACTGGACTGACGCAGACCCTCCATCACGACAAGAATTTGTGACGCAGACTAGATACATCTCTCAGCTAGAGAGGGGTATCTATCATAAACGGGGTAAAATTGAGCTTTTTGACAAGTTATGGGCGCCGTGGCTGGAGTATGGAACTTAGAACCCTAGAGGTGGCGATGGTGGAAGGGACAGGCTGAGGGGCATCGAGAGCGCGCAGTACATAGATATCATTCCAGCAATGCCTATGTATTTATCAAACGATGAGTAATGTCTGCTGTCTAGGGGAGGTTTTTTCTTGCTTTGGGGAATTACTCCATGTAAAATAGGAAAAGTAATGATGTTACTGTTATATGACATGTTTATTTGTGCATAACTTCGACAATAAAAATTACATGATAAAAAAAAAAAAAATTCTGTCAAGTAACATGATCTTATTATCTGACATTCTCAACATGAATATTACTTCTCAATTGTGTGAACTCTGATGCCTCATAAGACTCAATTTGTGAGTAAAACATTTCCCACATTCTTCACATGAATATGGCTTCTCCCCTGTGTGAATTCTCTCATGTGTAACAAGATTTGATTTCTGAGTAAATGATTTCCCACATTCTGAACATGAATATGGTTTTTCTCCTCTGTGAATTCTCTCATGTATAAGAAGATGTGATGTACAAGTAAAAGACTTTCCACATTCTGCACATGAAAATGGCTTCTCTCCTGTGTGAATTCTCTCATGTTTAACAAGATTTGATTTACAAGTAAAAGACTTCCCACATTCTGAACATGAATATGGCTTCTCTCCTGTGTGAACTCTCTTATGTTTAAGAAGATCAGATTTCTGAGCAAAACATTTCCCACATTCTGAACATGAATATGGCTTCTCTCCTGTGTGAATTCTCTCATGTATAAGAAGATCTGATTTCCGAGTAAAATATTTCCCACATTCTGAACAGGAATATGATTTCTCTCCTGTGTGAATTCTCTCATGTGTAACAAGAACTGATTTCAGAACAAAACATTTCCCACATTCTGAACATGAATATGGCTTCTCTCCTGTGTGATTTCTCTCATGTTTAACAAGATTTGATTTACAAGTAAATGACTTCCCACATTCTGAACATGAATATGGCTTCTCTCCTGTGTGAATTCTCTCATGTATAAGAAGATCTGATTTTTGAGTAAAAACATTTCCCACATTCTGCACATGAATATAGCTTCTCCCCTGTGTGAATTCTCTCATGTATAATAAGTTTTGATTTCAGAACAAAACATTTCCCACATTCAGAACATGCATGCTTCTCTCCTGTGTGATTTCTTTCATGATCAACAAGATTTGATTTACAAGTGAAACATTTCCCACATGAATATGGCTTCTCTCCTGTGTGAATTCGCTCATGTAAGAGAAGATGTGATTTCCGAGCAAAACATTTCCCACATTCTGAACATGAATATGGTTTCTCTCCTGTGTGAATTCGCTCATGTCTCAGAAGATCTGATTTCAATATAAAACATGCCCCACATTCTGAACATGAATATGGCTTCTCTCCTGTGTGAATTCTCTCATGTCTAACAAGCTGCGATATCTTATTAAAACATTTCGCACATTCTGAACATGCATATGGCTTCTCTCTTGTAGGAGGTGTCTGATCTTCCACTTTTCTGCTATGATTTTTATCCTGCTTAATAGTCTGTAATGACTTGCCATGAGAGCCTGAGGATATATTGGAGAGGCCGACATGCTCTTCATCTGTATCTTGTGTGATATCACAATCATCTGCATTAAAATATGAAGATATCAGATGTCCTTCAGAGATCCTGGTCCAAGCATCTGCCAAGAATAAAACTGATGTTATTTTTTGGAAATAATTTAACCTTAAAAATTATATGCATATAAATATAAAAATATTCTAAAATAAATTTAAGAAATTCCATACAAATTGCAAGATATGTAGCAAATTGTTATTAAAGTGAACCTACCATCAGATTGATGCTGATTGAACTATGGGCTGCATGGATCAGACACTGGCTGTACAATGTACATGTCAAGATCAAGAGAGCAAGGGCAGCGCAGCCCAAAACACAGCGGAGTGTGATGGGGAACGTGGACCTGATTATTTAGAAGGTAGAAAAATGTATCTAACCCCAGGGTGCATTATACCTCCATTCTTGGGTAGATGGTTGTGTTGTCTATTCGCAGGACTCTGGTCCAGTGGACACATCAATGGTCTGTGGACACCAGACAGGAGCTTTGTGATCCACCTTCTGCCTGCTGAACCCCTGGATCCTCTTCTGATTTGTAGTCCTGACATGATGACATCACTGAAGGGTGAAACATACATGATTTCATGTCAGGACAAGAAATCAAAAAAGAGTCACCACGAATGCCAACAGGTAAATGGTGGGTGAATGGTTCCCATACAGCAACCACAGACTTCTGACATGGCTGAAGGACCCGGGTTTTGTAAATCAATTTACTCCTCTCTATCGTGTAACCAATAGTCCAGAAAGAGGCGACACCAGGTGTAAAAGGTAACGATAGTTTTCTTGTAAGGTATATTTCTTGTAGCAGATGGAAGAGCCGCAGTCAGCACAGAATGACTGTTCACACCAAGTCCAGGCGCTCAGGGCATAATGGCGGCCAAACATTTAAGTGCACCTTCCCTCCTGCTTGTTTTCATCTATCTCCACCCATCTCTGGTTGTGTAAAGCCGGAGCTGTCAATCACAGAAGAGGGGAGGGGGGAGATTGAGGGAAAACAAGCAAATGGGGGAGAAGCACTTAACCCCTTCACCACCAAGATTATTACAATTCTGACCAGAGCCACTTTATAAAGGTGATAACTCTGGAGCTTCACCGGATCCCAGTGATTCTGAGGTTGTTGTTCCTGACACATTGTACTTGGCGGCAAATTTTGGTTGATCTGATTTGCGCTTATTTACAAAAATATTTAAGATTTTGCAAAATTGGAACATTTCATTTTTTTACTGTGCACTTTTATGCCTTTAAATCAGACATTTATCAACAAAATCAGTCATAGAGAACATTTCCCACATGCCTACTTTACATTAGAAACATTTAACAGTTTTTTTTTGGTAAAATTTTAGAATGGTTAGAAGTTTATAAACAATTTCTAAATTTTCCAACAAAATTTACAAAATCAATTTTTTTGTTTAAGTGACTTGAAATGTAATGAGGTCCCTAGAGGGGCCGATGTGACAGAATAAACCCCAAAGTGACACCGCTCTTAAATCTGCCCCCCTCAAACTGCTCAAAATCACATCCAAGAAGTTTATTAACCTTTTTAGGTTAATTAAAAGGAGGAGAAAATGCACCAATGTTGCTGTGCAATTTCTCCTGAGTACAGAAATAATCCCCATATGTGGTGTAATACACTGTTTGGCGCACAGCTAGGTCCGGAAGGGAAGGATTTGTGAATTTTGCAATTAGATTGCAGACGCCATGTAACCCTTGAAGATCCCCCGACATGCCGAAACTCCCCATTAATGAACCTATTCTGACTCAACTACACCTCTCCAGGAATCATTATTATTGTTTATTTATAGAGCTCCATTGATTCCATGAGAAAGGGTTACATACAAACAAGTTAAAAACACAATGAACAAGCTAACAATGACAGACTGATATAGAGGCGAGAGAGAGGACCCTGCCCTTGTGGGCTTACATTCTACAGAGCAGTGAGGAGAGAGACAGTAGGTTGGGTCTGCTCTGGTGGTGGTGGAGGCACCAAGTCCTGTGGTGGTGAGGTGACACCGTGGTCATTGCAGGTTGTAGGCTGTTCTGAAGAGATGGGTTTTCAGGTACCGCTTGAAGGTTCCGAGTATAGGGGACAGTCAGATGTTTTGGGGGTGCAGAGTTCCAGAGAATGGGGGATGCTCAGGTGAAGTTTTGTAGGTGGTTAGATTAGGAACGTACAAGTGTGGAGGAAAGGAGGAGGTCTTGGGAGGATCGAAGAGTACGAGTTGGATGACATCGAGAGATTAGTTCAGAGATATATGGGGGGGGGGACAGAGTATAGATGGCTTTATAAGTCAATATTAGTAGTTTGAATTGGTTACGCTGGGGAATTTGGAGCCAGTAAGGGATTTGCAGAGGGGAAAAGTGGAGGAGCAGCGAGGAGAGATGGGGATTAGTCAGGCAGCAGAGTTAAGGACAGATTGGAGAGGTGAAAGAGTGTTAGCAGGGAGGCCACAGAGGAGGAGGTTGCAGTAGTCGAGAGAGGAGATGATGAGGGCATGCACTAGTAGTTTGAGGGTTGAGGAAGGGACGGATTCTGGAAATATTTTTGAGTTTGAGGCGGCAGGAGGTGTCGAGAGCTTGGATGTGCGGTTTGAAGGATAAGGCAGAGTCAAGGGTTACTCCGAGGCAGCGGACTTCAGGTACAGGGCAAAGTGTGATGTCATTTATTGTGATAGACAGATCGGGTAAAGGAGGTGCGCGAGGAGAGGGAAAGATGATATGTTCAGTTTTGTCTACGTTTAGTTTAAGGAAGCGAGAGGAGAACAAAGAAGATATGTCTGATAGACACTCTTGGACTCTGGACAGCAGAGAGGTGATGTCTGGGCCAGAGAGATAGATCTGAGTGTCATCAGCGTACAGGTGGTACTGGAATCCATGGGACTTTATGAGTTGTCCTAGGCCAAGGGTATAGATGGAAAAAAATAAGGGGTCCCAGGACAGAGCCTTGAGGGACCCCAACAAAGAGGGGATGGGGCAAGGAGGTCGTATGGGCGTGGGAAACACTAAATGTGCAGTGGGAAAGGTAGGAGGAGATCCAGGAGAGGGCAAGTTCAGTGATACGAAGAGACAGGGCCGCACCTATCATGAGGCAAGTTGAGTACACTGCCTCAGGCGCGGCACCTGTTCATAAAGTGGGGGCGGCATCTGCGGGGCCCGTTCTATCAGATGCTGCCCGCTCTATCAGATGCCGCCCGGTGCCTGCATTGGGTCTCTCTTCTCTCCCCGACACCCTATTGTCTCCTGCACTGCCGCTTATTAGTGCACCTTGCACTGATTAGGAATTGCGGCTTTCACCTGCCGGGTTCAACAATCAGGGGGCGTGTCCTGCAGAGGAGAACACTGGCCAATGAACGCTCTCATATCAGAATGATAGAGAGAAGGCCAGTGTTCTCCTCCTGCAGGGCGGGAAGAAGTGAAAGCCGGCATAAAAGATTAGAGAGGATACCTGGCTGTGCTGGAGCTATAAGAGGAGGAGGAGAAGTGGCCCCGGTTACAAGGTGACAGATCTCCTGCTGTGCGCAGTCCCGGCAGAGAGAAGGAGGGAGTGGGGGAGGGGCAGGGATCCAACTGCTGAGAGCAGGGGAAGCTACACATGTGCCCCCCTCCTGCAGCACAGAGGAGTGTGTGTGAGAGGTGTCTATCTGTAAAATGAGTGTATGAGTTGTGTCTGTATGTGTCTTCTGTGTGTGAGTTGTGTCTGTATGTGTCTTCTGTGTGTGAGTTGTCTGTATGTGTCTTCTGTGTGTGCGCTGTGTGTGTATGTCTTCTGTGTGTGAGTTGTGTGTATGTGTCTTCTTCTGTGTGTGAGTTGTGTCTATGTCTTCTGTGTGTGAGTTGTGTGTCTGTATGTGTCTTCTGTGTGTGAGTTGTGTCTGTATGTGTTTCTGTGTGTGAGTTGCGTGTCTGTATGTGTCTTCTGTGTGTGAGTTGTGTCTGTATGTGTCTTCTCTGTGTCTGTATGTGTCTTCTGTGTGTGTTGTGTGTCTTCTGAGTGTGAGGTGTATGTCTGTATGTGTCTTCTGTGTGTGAGTTGTGTGCCTTCTGTGTGTGAGTTGTGTGCCTGTGTGTCTGTGTGTCTTCTGTGTGAGAGTTGTGTCTGTATGTGTCTTCTGTGTGTGAGTTGTGTGCCTGTGTCTTCTGTGTGAGTTGTGTCCGTATGTCTTCTGTGTCTGTGTGTCTTCTGTGTGTGAGTTGTGTGCCTGTGTGTCTGTGTGTGAGTTGTGTGCCTGTGTATCTGTGTGTCTTCTGTGTGTGAGTTGTGTGTATGTGTGTCACCTGTGTGTATGTGTGTCTTCTGTGTGTGAGTTGTGTCTGTGTGTCTTCTGTGTGTGAGTTGTGTGTCTGTATGTCTTCTGTGTGTGTGTTGTGTGTCTGTATGTGTCTTCTGTCTGTGAGTTGTGTCTGAATGTCTTCCGTGTGTGAGTTGTGTCTGTATGTGTCTTCTGTGTGTGAGTTGTGTCTTCTGAGTGTGAGTTGTGTGTCTGTATGTGTCTTCTGTGTGTGAGTTGTGTCTTCTGTGTGTGAGTTGTGTGTCTGTATGTGTCTTCTGTGTGTGAGTTGTGTGTCTGTATGTGTCTTCTCTGTGTCTGTATGTGTCTTCTGTGTGTGTTGTGTGTCTTCTGAGTGTGAGTTGTGTGTCTGTATGTGTCTTCTGTGTGTGAGTTGTGTGCCTTCTGTGTGTGAGTTGTGTGCTTGTGTATGTGTGTCTTCTGTGTGTGAGTTGTGTGCCTGTGTCTTCTGTGTGAGTTGTGTCCGTATGTCTTTTGTGTCTGTGTGTCTTCTGTGTGTGAGTTGTGTGAGTTGTGTGCCTGTGTGTCTGTGTGTCTTCTGTGTGTGAGTTGTGTGTATGTGTGTCACCTGTGTGTATGTGTGACTTCTGTGTCTTCTGTGTGTGAGTTGTGGTCTGTATGTGTCTTCTGAGTGTGAGTTGTGTCTGTATGTGTCTTCTCTGTGTCTGTATGTGTCTTCTCTGTGTCTGTATGTGTCTTCTCTGTGTCTGTATGTGTCTTCTGTGTGTTGTGTGTCTTCTGTGTGTGAGTTGTGCGTATGTGTGTCACCTGTGTGTATGTGTGTCTTCTGTGTGTGAGTTGTGTCTGTATGTCTTCTGTGTGTGTGTTGTGTGTCTGTATGTGTCTTCTGTGTGTGAGTTGTGTCTGAATGTCTTCCGTGTGTGAGTTGTGTCTGTATGTGTCTTCTGTGTGTGAGTTGTGTGCCTTCTGTGTGTGAGTGTGTGTGCCTGTGTCTTCTGTGTGAGTTGTGTCCGTATGTCTTCTGTGTCTGTGTGTCTTCTGTGTGTGAGTTGTGTGCCTTTGTGTCTGTGTGTGAGTTGTGTGCCTGTGTATCTGTGTGTCTTCTGTGTGTGAGTTGTGTGTATGTGTGTCACCTGTGTGTATGTGTGTCTTCTGTGTGTGAGTTGTGTCTGTATGTGTCTTCTGTGTGTGAGTTGTGTGTCTGTATGTGACTTCTGTGTGTGAGTTGTGTGTCTTCTGTGTGTGAGTTGTGTACCTGTGTCTTGTGTGAGTTGTGTCCGTATGTCTTCTGTGTCTGTGTGTCTTCTGTGTGAGTTGTGTGTCTGTGTGTGAGTTTGTGTGCCTGTGTGTCTTCTGTGTGTGAGTTGTGTATGTGTGTCACCTGTGTGTATGTGTGTCTTCTGTGTGTGAGTTGTGTGCCTGTGTCTTCTGTGTGAGTTGTGTCCGTATGTCTTCTGTGTCGTGTGTCTTCTGTATGTGAGTTGTGTGTCTGTGTGTCTTCTGTGTGTGAGTTGTGTGTATGTGTGTCACCTGTGTGTATGTGTGTCTTCTGTGTGTGAGTTGTGTCTGTATGTGTCTTCTGTGTGTGAGTTGTGTGTCTGTATGTGTCTTCTGAGTGTGAGTTGTGTCTGTATGTGTCTTCTGAGTGTGAGTTGTGTCTGTATGTGTCTTCTGTGTGTGAGTTGTGTGTCTGTATGTGACTTCTGTGTGTGAGTTGTGTGTCTTCTGTGTGTGAGTTGTGTACCTGTGTCTTCTGTGTGAGTTGTGTCCGTATGTCTTCTGTGTCTGTGTGTCTTCTGTGTGAGTTGTGTGTCTGTGTGTGAGTTGTGTGCCTGTGTGTCTTCTGTGAGTTGTGTATGTGTGTCACCTGTGTGTATGTGTCTTCTGTGTGTGAGTTGTGTGCCTGTGTCTTCTGTGTGAGTTGTGTCCGTATGTCTTCTGTGTCTGTGTGTCTTCTGTGTGTGAGTTGTGTGTCTGTGTGTCTTCTGTGTGTGAGTTGTGTGTATGTGTGTCACCTGTGTGTATGTGTGTCTTCTGTGTGTGAGTTGTGTCTGTATGTGTCTTCTGTGTGTGAGTTGTGTGTCTGTATGTGTCTTCTGAGTGTGAGTTGTGTCTGTATGTGTCTTCTGAGTGTGAGTTGTGTCTGTATGTGTCTGCTGTGTGTGAGTTGTGTGTCTGTATGTGACTTCTGTGTGTGAGTTGTGTGTCTTCTGGTGTGAGTTGTGTGCCTGTGTCTTCTGTGTGTGAGTTGTGTCTGTGTGTGAGTTGTGTGCCTGTGTGTCTTCTGTGTGTGAGTTATGTGTATGTGTGTCGCCTGTGTGTATGTGTGTCTTCTGTGTATGAGTTGTGTGTCTGTGTGTGAGTTGTGTGTATGTGTGTCTTCTGTGTGTGAGTTGTGTCTGTATGTGTCTTCTGAGTGTGAGTTGTGTCTGTATGTGTCTGCTGTGTGTGAGTTGTGTGCCTGTGTGTCTTCTGTGTGTGAGTTGTGTATGTGTGTCGCCTGTGTGTATGTGTGTCTTCTGTGTGTGAGTTGTGTATCTGTGTGTCTTCTGTGTGAGTTTTTCTCTGTGCATCAGTTGTGTCTTCTGTGTATGTTGTGTGCCTGGTGTGTGTATTTATGTGTATCTTCTGTGTATGTTGTGTGCCTGGTGTGGGTATGTATTTTTGTCTTCTGTGTATGAGTTGTCTGTGTGTGTGTCTTCTGTGTATGAGTTGTGTATCTGTGTGTCTTCTGTGTGAGTTGTCTCTGTGCATGAGTTGTGTCTTCTGTGTATGTTGTGTTCCTGGTGTGTGTATGTATGTGTATCTTCTGTGTGAGTTGTCTCTGTGTGAGTTGTGTCTTCTGTGTGTGAGTTGTGTCCTTGTGTGAGTTGCATGTGTGTGTACGTTGTATGTCTGTGTGAGTTGCGTTCCTGTGTGTGTAGGTTGTCTCTATGTATGTTTAGATATCTTTTGAGTATATTGAAGTGTGTGTATATACACTTGTCCTGCATGCATGTTCTGTGTATATCATGTGTACCTGCTGTGTATCTGTTATATAGCATGTGTGTACTAAGGACTTATGTGATATGAGTGTATGTGTGTCTGTATTATGTGTATGTAAGGAGCATGTGTTGTCCAGTATGTGTGTGCTGTATACATGTATATAATGTAATTTAACCCCTTCACCACCTATGATGAACATTTACATATACATCAAAAGTTGTATCCCTACCTTTGATACACGCTCACGTGCTGAGCACGCATCAGTCACCGCACATACTAATGGAGGACTGTGTCTGCCTACGGGACCACAGCTCTGCCAGTCGTCATTGTGTGTCTGTAGCTTTCGCCAAGCCACCATTGCCATTGATGCTTCTAATTCTGGACTCTTCTGTGTGGTTGTTGTGTCTGCATGTGATGACATCCTTGTATTTGGACAACTTTTTTCTATCTCTCTAAATTTAAATGTCCACCAATGTAGTCATTTGATAAGAAAGATATGGTTCTGTATGAACCAGATTTAATTATACTGATTGAAAAATAATTTAGCGGGGAGGGGGGGGGCGCTGTTCTGCAGCTCGCCTCAGGCAGCAGAGAGGCTAGGTTCACCCCTGCCAAGAGAGGATCTGTAATAGGAGGCAGTGGTCGACTGTGTGGAATGCAGAGGACGGGTCAAGAAGGAGGAGGATGGAGAACTGTCTGTTAGCTTTGGCGGTAAGTAGGTTGGAAGTAATTTTGGTTAAGGTGGTTTCGGTGGAGTGGCGGAATTCATTTAGGGGAGAAGTGATCATATTGATGCCACAGGTATCACAAAATGTTATATTATTGAGCGGTGAAGAAAAGAATAATTACATTTTTACCACTAAAATGTTTCTTTAGCCCCAGCTTTCCAATTTTCACAAGCAAAATAGATAAATCAGGCCCCATAATGTGTTACATAATGTGCCTTGAACAGCAGAACTCAGGACGGAACGGGCAACATTTTGGAACACAAATTTTCCTATAATAGCTTGCGGACTTTATTTGCAGAGTTCCTAAGTGCCAGAACAGCAGAAACCCCCCTAAGTGACCTCATTTTGGGAATTACATTCTTTGGGAGTTCATCTATGGGTGTGTAGTGACGATTTTGTCTCTGGAAAACAACCGCGGAGTCAAATGCATTGAATGTTGCAGAGTTAAAAACTGCAAATAAACCCTTGCAGTACTCAGTACATTTCAGTGCCCGCACATTGTGCCCAGCTAATGCTTCTGGGGAGACACACACCCTGTACATTAAACGGGCGTCCTATATACAACAATGTCAAACATGTGGATGTTACCTGTGGTTTAGACACATTGTGGGGCTCAGAAGGTGGGAGGGGGGTCAGTGGGTGTTCTCATCCCTGGCCCAGCTACCTTTAGAAAGACAGCATGGACCAGAGATCATCCCAGCTGAACGCCCGAATCCTTAACTGTGGGCAGAACACCACTCAGAAAACACAGGGTGAGGGAACTACAATAATAAGACTTTATTGGATCCCCAACAGTTATAGGCATATAACACACAGGATCAAGCAAAACACAGAACATAACAGGCAACAGTTTCTCACCCTTCCGCTGGCCCACCAGGGACTACAAGGTTCTGCTGTAGCCAGGTGATCGAAATGTGCCAACCGGGATATCTTCATTAAATAGTCTCTGGTGCTTCTCCAGTCAGGGCTGAGGTCCCTAGACTGAGGTCTATATAACAATATACTCCAGGTTCTGATCACCTTAGTCGGTGCCGAAGAGCCTATCTTGGGTTATGGTCTGCCAATCTGATCCCCAGGTTCTTTAGTGGAGCCATCTAGCATGTGGTCTCGATGTGAACCTTCAGTCAGGGCCGAAGTCTCTAGACTAAGGCCAATAAGCAGATCAACTCCTGGTCAATGAACAGACCTCCATATATACCCCTGAGAATTCATTAGAGAACATATGGGACTTCACGATAGGTGGAAAAAAAGACTATGCTCTCATTGACTAGATATCAAGTTGCATACATAATGTTCATTTAAACGATGTGAACAGAAATGGGCTAAGGGTAGTTAACGTATTTGCGCCCAGTCACATGATCTGATGCCCGGGAAACAGGAGGAGCAACGGAGGAGCTGGGAACATGGAGCGAGCTTCAGAAGGTGAGTTGAGAGTTTGTTATTTTAAATGTGTGCGCCAGCTGGGGGGCATAAAGAGTGACTGTGGGGGCACATCCTGGATGCGGGACGCTATGTGTGTGCCAGTTGGGGGGGGGCATAAAGAGTGACGGGGTTGGGGGCATATACTGGATGCGGGGGGGGAGATGGGGGAGCTCTGTATGTGCCAGCTATGAGGGGGGGGGCATGAAAAGTGACCGGGGGATGGCATATCCTGGATGCCGGAGGTGACAGCAGGTAATATGCCCGCTCTGCTGTCCATAACTCGGCGCTGCTTCAGCCCCGAGGAGATAGACAGCAGGTGCAGTGCATATTAAATGAGCGGGAGCACCTGACCTCCTGCTGCCTTTGCAGCCCGCTCCAGAGCTACCCCACCCTCCCCTGCAGTATATAACCTATAGTGTCGGACTATAAAATTCACCCCTCAAAATTTGGGGGGAAAAAAAGTTCATTTTATTATCCAAAAAATATGGTACATTTAGTCTGAAATCCACAACATTACACAATGGCGGCTGAGATAATTTACATGAATTTAGCAATACACATCTTTGGAGAATAGAAGGCTCCCATCCTAAATTGTCTTCGAGTCCCTGACCTTCTCTGACAAAGGGGTGAAATAAATACATTAGTAAACAAACGTTTGGACACTGGTAGACTCCTAAGAGTCTAGCAAAAATAATGACTGGCTTATCACAAGTTACCAAACAAAATACCATCATGTCTGGCTAATATAAGAACTTAACTAATCCTATACACAACCGTTCAAAAGTTTGGGGTCAGTTAGAAATTTCCTAATTTTTGAAAGAAAAGCACATTTTTTTCTTCAATGAAGCGAACATTAAATGAATCAGAAATACACTCTATACATTGTTAATATGGTAAACGACTATTCTAGCTGCAAACATCTGGTTTTTAATGCAATATCTACATAGGTGTAGAGTCTCATTTCCAACAACCACCACTCCAATGTTTTAATGGAACATTGTGTTTGCCAACTGTGGAAGAAGGCTAATGGATGTGTAGAAAACCGTTGTACAAGTATATCAGCACAGCTGAAAACGGTTTGGCCGATTAGAGAAGCTATAATATTGACCTTCCTTTGAGCTAGTTGAGAATCTGGATCATTACATTTGTTTGTTCTACGAAACTCTCAAAATGGCCAGAAAAAGAGAACTTTCTTGTGAAACTCGACAGTCTATTCTTGTTCCTAAGCCCCCGTCACACGGGGCGACATTGCCGCCCATTACAGAGGTGACGTGGGGGCGTGGCCTATTGGCGGCGACATCGCCCCTACATCGCCTCATGTAAAGGGGCGATGTTGGCGGTGCCGAGCGGTCGCATGGTTTCAGAGCAGTGCACACATCGCCCCATGTATCCGGGCGCTGGCGACCTGTCAGGCGATGGAAGCCATATGCTCCCATTGTCCTGCATCGCCGCTGGGGTTTACAAACACCCGATGCCGCCTGACAGCTCACCGGCGCGGGGCTGGAGGTGTCACCCCGTGTAAACGGGGGGACGGCGACGCTGGCAGGGCGCCAAAAACGTGCACGCACCCGCCAGTCGCCGCCGACATCCCCAGCACCATCGCCAGGTGTGACGGGGGCTTTAGAAATGAAGGCTATTCCATGCGAGAGGTTGCCAAGAAACTGAAGATTTCCTACAACGGTGTGTCCTACTCCCTTCACAGGAGAGCACAAACAGGCTCTAACCAGAGTAGAAAGAGGAGTGGGAGCCCCGCTGTACAACTGAGCAACAAGACAAGTAAATTGGAGTCTTTAGTTTGAAAAATCGATGCCTCACAGCTCCTCAACTGGCAGCTTCATTAAATAGCACCCACAAAACGCCAGTGTCAACGTCTACAGTGAAGAGGCGACTCCGGGATGCTGGCCTTCAGGGCAGAGTGGCAAAGAAAAAGCCATATCTGAGACTGGCTAATAAAAGGAAAAGATTAATATGGGCAAAAGAACACAGACATTGGACAGAGGAAGATTGGAACCAGAGTTTTATGGACAGACGAATCAAAGTTTGAGGTGTTTGGATCACACAGAAGAACAGTTGTGAGACGCAGAACTGAAAAGATGCTGGAAGAAGCCTGACACCATCTGTCAAGCATGGTGGAAGCCTGATGCCATCTGTCAAGCATGGTGGAGGTCATGTGATGGTCTGGGGTTGCTTTGGTGCTGGTAAAGTGGGAGATTTGTACAAGGTAAAAGGGATTTTGAATAAGGAAGGCTATCACTCCATTTTGAAGGAGAAAATTAGTATTTCAAATAAAAATCTTTATTTCTAACCTTGTCAATGTCTGGACTATATTTTCTATTCATTTTGCAACTCATTTGATAATAAGTATGAGTTTTCATGGAAAAGACAAAATTGTCTGGGTGACCCCAAACCTTTGAACGGTAGTGTACATTGAAAGATTCCATGTCGTTACAGTAGCATTTGGATTTGGCAGTGCAGATTTTGCTGGATTTCTCTTTGGGAGAAGCCATAGCACTATTCCAGAACCTTACAAATGACGAACAGATGACAGACCTGAGTGTGGACTTGTGTATTTGTGGTTTAGGTTGAATGCTATTGGTGGCGAGTTGGGCACAGAACATTTTGGATCAGTTCACATTTATCCTTTGCTCTATGCTGAACTCTTAAGATACCGTCACACGCAGCAATTTTGCTAGCAATTTCACTGGCAATTTGCTCGTTGCAGTGAAATCATGGACACATTGTTCTATTTTGTTGCCGTGCGGGCGGGTTAAGCATAGTGAGGATGGGACTTCTTGAAATCCCATCCACTATGCTTGTCCTGTACTATGCAGTGTTTTGGACACAGTGGCAAGACGCTGCATATACTGATCGTGTGCACGCACCCTTAATGATTTTCAAAGTTTGGAAAACGTGCAAATTTGGGTGTTGCTGCCTTTACATTTCTCCTCATATCTAAGGCTAGAAATAAGATATACAAAATAAACACCATTCTACTCAGCACTGTACAGGCTTTCACCAGATCTGTCACAAGAGGATGTTTGAGAATATCTTGACGAAAGAGGGAGCGGCACTCACCGGAACAATCTTGTGCTTTTATTCATAGAACGCAATTCACAAGGTGCGCTTCAACGGGTCATGCACACAGCGCGAAACGGTGCCGTCGTCATCCTCGCCTCACCTCCCTCCCTGCACCTTGTGAATTGCATTCTATGAATAAAAGCACAGGATTGTTCCGGTGAGTGCCGTCTCCCTCTTTCGTCAAGATTTACTATATGTGATAGCTTCGACCGGCACCCCCGACTTCCACACCGCATGCTCCGTGGTGGTTCTACCGTGCAGCCAGCAGCATTGGTGCCATGCTTCCTCCTGTTTAATTAGATGTTTGAGAATATTTTACCCATGCAAATGCAAAATTTTAAAACGCATTTCCGTAAAATCGGTTTAATTTAAAAATTCCCAAAACTGCCCCTGTGTCTGCTGTGCTCCCAGCCACATCTGTACCAAAATTCAAGGGGATCACGATGGGATTATATTTAAAAATATATAACTACTAGAAATAGGCCGGATGCTATTGCATCGAGAGTGCAGTGAAATTAACACGTGCCGTAGAAATAGCCACTGAATAGTACAGTCTTTTGTCCGGAAAGTACGCTGTTGTTGCGGGATTTATATGGTGGCTCAGTGGTTAGCACTGTATACGGTGGCTCAGTGGTTAGCACTGTATACGGTGGCTCAGTGGTTAGCACTGTATATGGTGGCTCAGTGGTTAGCACTGTATACGGTGGCTCAGTGGTTAGCACTGTATACGGTGGCTCAGTGGTTAGCACTGTATACGGTGGCTCAGTGGTTAGCACTGTATACGGTGGCTCAGTGGTTAGCACTGTATATGGTGGCTCAGTGGTTAGCACTGTATATGGTGGCTCAGTGGTTAGTACTGTATATGGTGGCTCAGTGGTTAGCACTGTATATGGTGGCTCAGTGGTTAGCACTGTATGGTGGCTCAGTGGTTAGCACTGTATGGTGGCTCAGTGGTTTCCACTGTATATGTGGAGTGGGGGCAGAGTGAAGTGGGGCAGAGTGGAGGCAGAATGTAGTGGGGCAGAGTGAAGTGAGGCAGATCAGGGGTAGAATGTAGTGGGGCAGAGCGAACACAGAATGGAGTGGGGGCAAAGTGGAGTGGGGCAGGTCAGGGGTAGAATGTAGTGGGGCAAAGCAGGGGCAGAATGGAGTGGGTAGAATGGAGTAGGTCAGAATGTAGTGAAGCAGAGCAGGGGCAGAATGCAGTGGGAGCAGAGTGGAGTGAGGCAGAGCAGGGGCAGAGTGGAGGGGGGCAGAATGGAGTGGGGCTGAGCTCTCTTTCTGCCCCTGGCCTCTATTTGCCCCCACACTGTCTTTGCTCCCCCTGCACTCTATCTGCCCTCTTACCCTTCCTCCCAGCTGTGATGGCTGTGTCATAGCTGGGAACAGAAAGCATTGATGAATACAGGGCCTGCAGTGATGTCAAAGTCATGTGAATGATCACATGACTCTGACATCACCAAAGGTCCTTTTCCGTTGGTAAATTGAAGATTATCAGAGGGGAGAGATGCGGAAGTCTGCTGGGGCAGCAGGAGAGGTGCGGGAGTCTATGGCTGACAGGAGAGGTGCGGTGGGAGGCTGGCGGGGGTCTACAGGTGGCTTGTGTAGCCTGTGCCGTCGCCAGCCTGCGCCATGTTAGCATACCTATCACTTCAGTGTGCTAATATGGCGCAGCTTCCGGGGCAGTGCAGTGCATTCTGGAATAGCAACATAAGCCCCAGAAGCCTGTGAAAACCATTATTGGTGATTATATAGTAGATTACAGAGTACCACTACTCACCTGGGCGGTGATCTGTAGGGATCTCCTCTGTCCTCCGCTCATCACCCCTCACATAGGTCTCTGGAGGATTAATATGGGGCAGATCTTCACCCTGAAACAAAGATTGTAAAAGTCACAGACAGATGGAGAAGTCCCATCTGTGATCAGCTGTAATCTGCCATCTCCACCCATCTCATTACACAAGTATAACACATCTAATAGTGGGGGAGAAAACAAGACTGAGACAAGATCTTCACAGCCGTCTACACATCATAGGGAGATCTCATCACACCTTCTCTCCATCTACCTGATCATCCGGAGGAACATCGGGATCTTCTGGATTACAGTCCTGTGGGAGAAGAGGACGGGGACATCTCTCTGGTGTTGTCCTCTTACTGGATAGACCTGGAGGAGACACATACAGGACTGAATTCATTCTTTACATACAGATCATTATAGGCCGTGTGGATTTAGTCCTATTACCCGCTGATGTGAGGGGATCCTCCATCATGACTATGTCCTTGTACAGATCTCTGTGTCCTTCTAAATACTCCCACTCCTCCATGGAGAAATAGACGGAGACGTCCTGACACCTTATAGGAACCTGACACATACAATGATACCATTGTCATCTTTCCCCGATCCCTTCATAGCGTTACTGTATAATGTCCCAGCAGCAGCAGCATTCCCAGCAGTGTCCCTCTCCAGTCAGCAGCTCCATCATCTTGTAGGTGAGTTCTAGGATCTTCTGCTCATTGATGTCCTCATGTATCAGGGGGTGAGGTGGAGGCCCCGGGCCCCGGGCTCTTCCCTCACACTGTACAGGGTCCTGACAGCACAGATCACTCCAGCTCTTCTTCACCACTGTGTAATCCTGGTTATGGAGAGGAGACACATTCATAAATCTCCAGTCTCCAGACATCTCCAGAGTCCTCACCTCTCCAGCTCTGTCCGTTATTCTGTCCATAGATAAGAATGAGGTCATGTGACATCTCTCACCTCTCCAGTAACAAGGAAGAGGATCTCTAGGGTGAGGGGTAAGATCCTCTCCGCCATCTTGTCCCTGTCCAGATCCATCCTTGATGGTCAATCAGGAGAATTCTCTTCTATAGAAGATGTGAGAGGATCCGATATTGTAGAGACCTGAATGGGGGAAGAGACGATGGAACATCAGAGAGATCCTGGGGAATAATACAATTACTGGAGACTCCATCACTGCAGGCAGAAATGATGGGGACACGTATGCAGCATCACTACATGACATACAGGCTCGGCTCCGCCTTGAACATGCGAGGCTCCACATGCCTTCACCTTGCACACGCCTGGCCCTGCTCCGCGCACCTCACGCATACATGCCCGTCCCCGTCCCGCTCACCTTGCTCTAATGGTCTGTTTACACACACCAATTTATCTGTTCAATATCTGAACCAATCTCTGATTGCAGTGAAATCATGGATACATTGCTCCATTTTGTGGCTGTGTACAACATGGAGCAATGTATCCATGATTTCACTGCAACCAGAGATTGGTTCAGATATTGAACAGATAAATTGGTGTGTGTAAACCCACCATAAAAGTCGATGGCAGAAGGTTGGAAACAGGTGATTTAGAGCGATGAGACGAGTCAATAGATGGCTCTGATTGCTGCAAATGTGTCTAGAAGAGACAAAGGAAAAAGGAGCTAAAGGATCGATAAATTGAAGGAACTGTTGTGTTGGGTGGAGGAAGCCTGATGATATGGGGATGTGTCACAGTCAGAGACGTTGGATACTTGACCAGGATGGATGGGGTCTCAGTGCTGAGCTCTATGTGAGGATCCTACCAACCTCTACCTTGGGTGGTGGAGCATCAAATTGTCTCCTCTGAGGACATGAAGAGATAGACCTCATCCATTTTACTATAGTAGATATATTGATGATGTTTTCATCCTTTGTTCGGACGCGGTAAATTAATTTGCTGAACTTTTGGTCATTTGAACCAAAATAACGTTGGTCTGTTCTTCACCTGTGAAGTCCAGAGAGAGACGTCACCGCCAACTCTAGGAATTGTGACCGGATAAGTAAAGACGACGTTTCTATCCATGGAGGAACCTAATCTTTGCTTCATCAAGATTGCAGGAGAAGAGTGTGATGAAAGCTGTGTCTGCTGGAAGAATGCCATTCCCTGATAGATCACACCCCAAAAGAAGGAGCTGCTCCAAGTAACCACCTGAGGAAGACGTAACACAGCACAGGCATGATCCGGAGGGGTCACGTGTTCACTGCTCTGCAGCCACATGTAATGCTGCTGAAGATTAATCTATTTATTCCCTTTGGCAGTTCCAGAGTTAATGCCAGAAAGCTGCTGTAGTCTATGCTGTGTGGCGGCTCTGTAGGTAGAGGGATGTGTCTGAGCTCTGATCTCCACTCCCTCAGCCTTTAAGTAATTCTACTTCCCTCCACCAGGTGTCACAGATAGAGTTCAGTTTCTACTTGGACCCCGTGCAGCGAGGATGTGCTGCTGTTGTTGCCTTCCATAGGGGCTGCTGGGTTTACCCGGTCCGTGTTTGGACGTAAAGGCTTTTAGCCTAAGGCTGCTCAGGAGCAAAGGGCAAGGGTGGTGGCCTTGACATCTTCACCTTCAGAGGTAATTCCAGTACCAGGGTGAGCCAGGGACCACTGTCAGGGTCAGACTAGTTTTCCAGTTCACCTTTGCCCATCTTACCATCCTGCCCCCTGATTCCCTATCCTCTTTATCATGCCGTGAAATGAGGCTTTCCATACTCTAGTGACCCAGAAGTCATCATGATGACAATAAGTCACCATGGCAACGATCTGGCCCTTGTGATTATATTGTGGGGACCCCGATCACAGGGGAGAGGGAGCGTGAACCCTCTTCCAATCCACTGAATGCCGTGATCAATACACTGCTGTGCCCGCAATATCACTACCGTGTTTCCCCGAAAGTAAGACCCCCCCGAAAGTAAGGTAGGGTAGGGGGGGTGCCCAGGAGTTTCCAATGTAAGGCACCCCCGATTGTAAGGCCACTTTCGGGGGGGTCGCGGGGAATGTAAGGCCGCCTATGGTGGGGTCACTGTGGAGGGTAAGGCCGCCAATGGGTGGGGTCACTTTGGAGCTTACTGCCGCTGCCGCTGTCCCGCCGCTGCCGCTGTCAGGCCCCTCCCGTCCAGCCTCCTCATGTGCTGGCCGAGATCCGCCTCCGGTGATTGGCTGCCAGCCCCTGCCTGCCGTGCGTCCAGCCCCGGGATTCAGCTCGATGCTGATTGGCCGATCCGCCTGCACGTCACAGGCTCGCTGCTGATTGACCATCAGCTCGAGCTGGGATTGGCCAATCAGCCACGACGTCACCAGCCAGCAGGCTCGCTCCTGATTGGTCCAGCATCTCGTGCAGCAGACTAGTCATCGGCACCGCAGAGGAAACCGAAAGTGAGGAAAAGTAACGGTAAGTACCGGTACTGTGTACCGAAACCGTGTGTGTGTGGGTGGGTGTTTGTGTGTGTGTGTGGGTGTTTGAGTGTGTGTGTACGGTACTGTATGGGTGCCATATGGGGCTGTGTGTGTGCAGAGTGGGGGTCCACACAGGGCAGCTCAGTATGGGAGGCTACAGGGGAGGCTACGGTACAGGGGAGGCTGCGGTACAGGGGAGGCTACAGGGGAGGCTACGGTGCAGGGGAGGCTACAGGGGATGATGCAGACTGCAGGGGATGATGCAGACTGCAGGGGAGGCTGCAGACTGCAGGGGATGATGCAGACTGCAGGAGATGATGCAGACTGCAGGAGATGATGCAGACTGCAGGAGATGATGCAGGCTGCAGGGAATTTTGCCAATGTAAGACCTCCCCCGAAAGTAAGACAGGGTGGGACTTTTGGGAGTAAATTTAATGTAAGGCTACGTTCACACATCGCGTATTTTGTCGCGTATTTTTACGCATGCAGTTTTCTAAAGAAATACGCGCGTTTTTTTACGCGCGTAAAAAACCGCATGTGTGTTCACACACATGCGTTTTTTGATGCGTTTTTTTACGGACGCATTTTTCTGCATGTGTACTGAAAACACATAGAAATGAAGTTTGTTAAAAAAAAAAAAAGAAAAAAAAAAGCCTTGTGATGTCATTTCCTTTCTTTTCCATTATTACATTCTCCATTGAAAAGTGAACTAGAGAATGGACAATCTACATGCTGCATTTTCTATGTCCAGCAAGGTAACCAAGGCTGGGGGCTGAATCCACGTGTCCCACCAGCTATGACGAGCCACTGCCCCAGAGTGGGCTCAATGAGAATGCCAAACCGGGCAGGTACCCCCGCTACTTCCAGCAGCCCTGGCGGGCAGTCTGGTAATAACGGGTATGATGACACCACAGCTGCCCAGACCTCTATTGGTATGCTCAGCGTCAGTGTAAATAACGGGGTTGGTGACACCTTTTTTGACAGCTGCCACCAAGCCTCTATTGGTAATGTCAGCCGTCAGTGTGACAGCCAGCTATTAGCAATAGAGAAATTGAGATTGGAAACAAAAAAAAAATTGCTATTGCATCGGGAGTGCGATGAAATGAACAGGTGCCGTAGAAATAGCTGCTGAATAGCACAGTCCTCACTCCAGAAACTACACTGTTGTTGCAAGATTTATATGGAGTATATGGTGGCTCAGTGGTAATCGCTGTACAGTGGCTCAGTGGTTAGCACTGTATAGTGGCTCAGTGGTTAGCACTGTATACGGTGGCTCAGTGGTTAGCACTGTACGGTGGCTCAGGGGTTAGCACTGTATATGGTGGCTCAGTGGTTAGCACTGTATAGTGGCTCAGTGGTTAGCACTGTATACGGTGGCTCAGTGGTTAGCACTGTATATGGTGGCTCAGTGGTTAGCACTGTATATGGTGGCTCAGTGGTTAGCACTGTATATGGTGGCTCAGTAGTTAGCACTGTATACGGTGGCTCAGTGGTTAGCACTGTATATGGTGGCTCAGTGGTTAGCACTGTATATGGTGGCTCAGTGGTAATCGCTGTACAGTGGCTCAGTGGTTAGCACTGTATACGGTGGCTCAGTGGTTAGCACTGTATATGGTGGCTCAGTGGTTAGCACTGTATATGGTGGCTCAGTGGTTAGCGCTGTACAGTGGCTCAGTGGTTAGCACTGTATACGGTGGCTCAGTGGTTAGCACTATATATGGTGGCTCAGTGGTTAGCACTGTTAGCACTACAGACTGCCAGCAACCCCCAGCTGCCTCGTTGTACCTGGCTGCAACCAAAAATACAGCGAAGCCCATTTTTTTTTTATTTTTAGAATTCTAGAAAAAAAAATGACATGGGGCTCCGCCATATTTTTAGTCCAGCCAGGTACAACTTGGCAGCTACAGACTGCCAGCAACCCCCAGCTGCCTTGTTGTACCTGGCTGCAACCAAAAATACAGCGAAGCCCATTTTTTTTTTTTATTTCTAGAACTAATTCTAGAAAAAAAAATGACATAGGGCTCCGCCATATTTTTGGCCCAGCCAGGTACAACTAGGCAGCTGGTGGCTGGAATCCTCAGCATGGAAAGGCCCAAGCGTTCTGGGCCCCCCATGCTGCGAATTGCAGCCCGCAGCCGCCCCAGAAAATGGCGCATTCATTGAAGCGCCATTTTCTGGCGCTGTACCCATGCTCTTCCAGTTGCCCTGGTGCCGGTGGCAAACTGGGTAATAAAGGGGTTAATGCCAGCTTTTTATTGGCAGCTGGCACTAAGCCCGAGATTCATAATATAGTGCCAATGTTAGACCCGCCATTAGGAATCTCTGGTAAATAGTCAGAAAATACACGCATAGAAAAATCTTTTTATTTGAAAAAAAACACAAACAAAATTCGGACTCCATCTTTATTATAAAGATCCGACGTAGTCCACAACAAAGGTCCCACGACGCTCGATCGCCTCCGACGTAGTCCACAACGAAGGTCCCACGATGCTCGATCGCCTCTGCTCAATCCAGAGACTACAGCAAGGGATCAAGTGTCCTCTTCCTACAGTCTCGGGGGTCAGAGTTGTGGTGCACTGTATGACAATGATCTGTTATACAGTGCACCATGACTATGATCCCAGAGACTATAACAAGGGGACACTTGATCCCTTGTTGCACCCATCCATCCATCCATGTATGCACCCATCATCCACGCACGCACATCCAAGCACGCACATCCACACACACATCAACGCACGCATGCTGACATCCACGTTCGCACACATCCACATACGCACACCACGTACACACACATCCACGCACGCTGACATCCTCGCACGCACATCCACGCACGCTGACATCCTCGCACGCACATCCACACACACATCAACGCATGCATGCTGACATCCACGTTCGCACACATCCACGTTCGCACACAACCACGTTCGCACACATCCACGCACGCTGACATATTCGCACGCACATCCACACACACACATCAACGCACGCATGCTGACATCCACGTTCGCACACAACCACGTACACACACATCCACGTTTGCACACATCCACGCACGCTGACATCCTCGCACGCTGACATCCACGCACGCACATCCACACACACATCAACGCATGCTGACATCCACGTTCGCACACATCCACGTACACACACAACCACGTACGCACACATCCACATTCGCACACATCCACGCACGCTGACATCCTCGCACGCACATCCACACACACATCAACGCACGCATGCTGACATCCACGTTCGCACACATCCACGTACGCACACAACCACGTTCGCACACATCCACGCACGCTGACATCCTCGCACGCTGACATCCACGCACGCACATCCACACACACATCAACGCATGCTGACATCCACGTTCGCACACATCCACGTACACACACAACCACGTACACACACATCCACGTTCGCACACATCCACGCACGCTGACATCCTCGCACGCACATCCACACACACATCAACGCACGCATGCTGACATCCACGTTCGCACACATCCACGTACGCACACAACCACGTACGCACACATCCACGCACGCTGACATCCTCGCACGCACATCCACACACACACATCAATGCACGCATGCTGACATCCACGTTCGCACACATCCACGTACGCACACAACCACGCACGCTGACATCCTCGCACGCTGACATCCTCGCACGCACATCCACACACACATCAACGCACGCATGCTGACATCCACGTTCGCACACATCCACGTACGCACACCACGTACACACACATCCACGTTTGCACACATCCACGCACGCTGACATCCTCGCACGCACGCTGACATCCACGTTCGCACACATCCACGTACGCACACATCCACGCACGCTGACATCCTCGCACGCACATCCACGCACGCATGCTGACATCCACGTACGCACACATCCACGTATGCACACATCCACGTACGCACACCACGTACACACACATCCACGTTTGCACACATGCACGCACGCTGACATCCTCGCACGCACATCCACGCACGCTGACATCCATGTTCGCACACATCCACGTACGCACACCACGTACACACACATCCACGTTTGCACACATCCACGCACGCTGACATCCTCGCACGCACATCCACGCACGCATGCTGACATCCACGTTCGCACACATCCACGTACGCACACATCCACGTTCGCACACATCCACGCATGCACGCTGACATTCATGCACGCAGTCATCCAAGCACGCACACATACATACATACATACATACATTCACCCATCCATCTATTCATACTTACCCACCGATGAGGAGGAGGAGCCCTGAGAAGAGGAGTGGCAAACCGGAGACTGCAGAGGAGGCCGACGGTGTGGGCCGGTGCACCGGCGCGTGCAGCCCGCCGGACCGGAATAGGTGAGCAGGGCTGGGTACGAGCAGGGGGGTGGGTAAGAGCAGGGAGGAGGGGGCCTGCAGCTTGACCGGTGGGCGCATGAGACCGCCGGCAGAAAAACTATAGGAGGAGGGCGGGTGGATGGCGGGGACCGGTATGGGAGGGTGCAGGCTGGACAGGACACAGGGGGATATGGACACAGGGGGGGCTGGACGGAGCGGGGATATGGACACAGAGGGGGCTGGACGGAGGGGGATATGGACACAGGGGGCGCTGGACAGGACACAGGGGGATATGGACACAGGGGAAGCTGGACGGAGCGGGGATATGGACACAGAGGGGGCTGGACGGAGCGGGGATATGGACACAGAGGGGGCTGGACGGAGCGGGGACAGGACACAGGGGAAGCTGGAGCAGATAATGGCCGGCGGGTGCAGCGGGACCCAGGGACAGCCACGGGAAAGCAGGAATCCCAAAATGGTGGGATTTCCTGTTCCTGTTTTCCCTGGGGCTGTTCCTGTGTGACATCATTTCCTGCGCACATACCCCTTGCCCCGCTCTGGAATGCGCATCGTCTGAATGACGATGCGTAATTCCAGGGGTTAAAATGGGGCCTATGGGAGAAGGCGCACGTAAAAAGACGGAAAGAATTGACATGTTCATTCTTTTTATGCGCGCGCTTTCTCCCATAAAAGCGCGGCCGAAAATTGCGCTGTGTGTGAACAGCAAAAGGGAAAGTGCATTCACTTTGTTGTGACACGCAGACGCAGGTCCGCTTTGGGGGGAAATACGCGCGCAAAAAAGCGCAAATAATACGCGATGTGTGAACGTAGCCTAAGACAGGGTCTTACTTTCGGGGAAACACGGTAGTACATATCTATACGTCCTAGGTGGTTAAGCAGTGGCAATCTAAAATGTATAGATACATCTTTACGGGGTTAAATTTATTATATTTAATATGAAAAGTAGAGTTTATAAAAACATACAAAATATATTACAAAGGGACAAAACAATAGTGTATACAATTACATGATGTGACAGGGATGGCGCAGACCCTGCAGAGGGGGGGCGCTCTGTTTAGGAGATGGTGCAGACCCTGCAGAGGGGGGCGCTCTATTTAGATGATGGCGCACATCCTGCAGAGGGGGGCGCTCTGTTTAGGAGATGGCGCACATCCTGCAGAGGGGGGCGCTCTGTTTAGGAGATGGGGCAGATCCTGCAGAGGGCGGCGCTCTGTTTAGGAGATGGCGTACATCCTGCAGAGGGGGGCGCTCTGTTTAGGAGATGGCGTAGATCCTGCAGAGGGGGGGGGGGTGCTCTGTTTAGGAGATGGCGCACATCCTGCAGAGGGGGGGCGCTCTGTTTAGGAGATGGCGTAGATCCTGCAGAGGGGGGCGCTCTGTTTAGGAGATGGCGCAGATCCTGCAGAGGGGGGGTGCTCTGTTTAGGAGATGGCGCAGATCCTGCAGAGTGGGGCGCTCTGTTTAGGAGATGGCGCAGATCCTGCAGAGGGGGGCGCTCTGTTTAGGAGATGGCGCAGATCCTGCAGAGGGGGGCGCTCTGTTTAGGAGATGGCGCAGATCCTGCAGAGGGGGGCGCTCTGTTTAGGAGATGGTGCAGATCCTGCAGAGGGGGGCGCACTGTTTAGAAGATGGCGTAGATCCTGCAGTGGGGGGGCGCTCTCTTTAGTAGATGGCGCACATCCTGCAGAGGGGGGCGCTCTGTTTAGGAGACGGCGCACATCCTGCAGAGGGGGGCGCTCTGTTTAGGAGACGGCGCACATCCTGCAGAGGGGGGCGCTCTGTTTAGGAGACGGCGCACATCCTGCAGAGGGGGGCGCTCTGTTTAGGAGACGGGGCACATCCTGCAGAGGGGGGGCGCTCTGTTTAGGAGACGGGGCACATCCTGCAGAGGGGGGCGCTCTGTTTAGGAGATGGCGCACATCCTGCAGAGGGCGGCGCTCTGTTTAGGAGATGGCGTAGATCCTGCAGAGGGGGGCGCACTGTTTAGAAGATGGCGTAGATCCTGCAGAGGGGGGGCGCACTGTTTAGAAGATGGCGTAGATCCTGCAGAGGGGGGGCGCTCTGTTTAGGAGATGGCGCAGATCCTGCAGAGGGGGGCGCTCTGTTTAGGAGATGGCGCACATCCTGCAGAGGGGGGGCGCTCTGTTTAGGAGAAGGGGCAGATCCTGCAGAGGGGGGGCGCTCTATTTAGGAGATGGGGCACATCCTGCAGAGGGCGGCGCTCTGTTTAGGAGAAGGGGCACATCCTGCAGAGGGGGGCGCTCTGTTTAGGAGATGGGGCACATCCTGCAGAGGGCGGCGCTCTGTTTAGGAGAAGGGGCAGATCCTGCAGGGGGGGGCGCTCTGTTTAGGAGATGGCGCAGGTCCTGCAGAGGGCGGCGCTCTGTTTAGGAGATGGCGTAGATCCTGCAGAGTGGTGGTGCTCTGTTTAGTGTTTAGGAGATGGGGCAGATCCTGCAGAGGGGGGCGCTCTGTTTAGGAGATGGCGTAGATCCTGCAGAGTGGTGGTGCTCTGTTTAGGAGATGGGGCAGATCCTGCAGAGGGGGGCGCTCTGTTTAGGAGATGGCGCACATCCTGCAGAGGGCGGCGCTCTGTTTAGGAGATGGCGTAGATCCTGCAGAGGGGGGCGCACTGTTTAGAAGATGGCGTAGATCCTGCAGAGGGGGGGCGCTCTGTTTAGGAGATGGCGCAGATCCTGCAGAGGGGGGGCGCTCTGTTTAGGAGATGGCGCAGTCCTTACAGCACTGAATGGCTCCACACCCTGCTGTTCTCAGGTACCAGCCGCTCCCACCTAACTCCCCCAGTGACCTCAGATGGGGCTAGGAAATAAGAGGCAGCTCAGGCACCAAAAGATACAAGATCCCTGATCTTAAGGATATCGCACCCTGGAGGCCCCAGGCGGGAGATATTAACTTCATATTTTCCATCACAAAGTTATGACACATGGCAGACACAACTCTATCCTTATAGGTACCATTACACGTTACGGCGTTGAAACAATGTCGGCGACTATCTCAGGGGTGCGCTATCGTTTTCACATTTCTGGTGAGATGTCACACGTCTAGATATCGTGGACAACTCACCGAGCTGTAGTGAGCAGGTATCGTTCTCAAACACCGTGAACGATCCCTGCTCATTGCTCTGAATGGGTGAAGTCGTCTAGGACATAGTTATTGCGGTGTCACACAGAACGATGCAGCAGGTTGGTTGAGTTGAAGTTGACAGGTTTTTCAACATGTTGGAAAACCTGTCAACTCCGACTTGACCAACTATCATTGTTGAATCGTTCATTTACACGCAATGACGCAATAACGATGTCGTTTCAACATCGTTCCAGGCGTCACTTTTGAACGGTGTCGGGCCGTGTAACGGTACCTTAAGAACATGTTATTAAACCTGCAATCAGCGACCCAACGATTTACGGCTACAACTTTGCACAGTCATGTACAGTGATGTGGCCTCTGGTGGAGGAGGTGGTGGCCCCTGTACAGTGATGTGGCCTCTGGTGGAGGAGGTGGTGGCCCCTGTACAGTGATGTGGCCTCCGGTGGGGGAGGTGGTGGCCCCTGTACAGTGATGTGGCCTCCGGTGGGGGAGGTGGTGGCCCCTGTACAGTGATGTGGCCCCCGGTGGGGGAGGTGGTGGCCCCTGTACAGTGATGTGGCCCCGGTGGAGGAGGTGGTGGCCCCTGTACAGTGATGTGGCTCTGGTGGAGGAGGTGGTGGCCCCTGTACAGTGATGTGGCCTCTGGTGGAGGAGGTGGGGGCCCCTGTACAGTGTGTGGCCCCCGGTGGAGGAGGTGGTGGCCCCTGTACAGTGATGTGGCCTCTGGTGGAGGAGGTGGTGGCCCCTGTACAGTGATGTGGCCTCTGGTGGAGGAGGTGGTGGCCCCTGTACAGTGATGTGGCCTCTGGTGGAGGAGGTGGTGGCCCTCTGTACAGTGATGTGGCCTCTGGTGGAGGAGGTGGTGGCCCCTGTACAGTGATGTGGCCTCTGGTGGAGGAGGTGGTGGCCCCTGTACAGTGATGTGGCCTCTGGTGGAGGAGGTGGTGGCCCCTGTACAGTGATGTGGCCTCTGGTGGAGGAGGTGGTGGCCCCTGTACAGTGATGTGGCCTCTGGTGGAGGAAGTGGTGGCCCCTGTACAGTGATGTGGCCTCTGGTGGAGGAGGTGGTGGCCCTCTGTACAGTGATGTGGCCTCTGGTGGAGGAGGTGGTGGCCCTCTGTACAGTGATGTGGCCTCTGGTGGAGGAGGTGGTGGCCCTCTGTACAGTGATGTGGCCTCTGGTGGAGGAGGTGGTGGCCCTCTGTACAGTGATGTGGCCTCTGGTGGAGGAGGTGGTGGCCCTCTGTACAGTGATGTGGCCTCTGGTGGAGGAGGTGGTGGCCCTCTGTACAGTGATGTGGCCTCTGGTGGAGGAGGTGGTGCCCTCTGTACAGTGATGTGGCCTCTGGTGGAGGAGGTGGTGGCCCTCTGTACAGTGATGTGGCCTCTGGTGGAGGAGGTGTGTGGCCCTCTGTACAGTGATGTGGCCTCTGGTGGAGGAGGTGGTGGCCCCTGTACAGTGATGTGGCCTCTGGTGGAGGAGGTGGTGGCCCCTGTACAGTGATGTGGCCTCTGGTGGAGGAGGTGGTGGCCCCTGTACAGTGATGTGGCCTCTGGTGGAGGAGGTGGTGGCCCCTGTACAGTGATGTGCCTCTGGTGGAGGAGGTGTGGCCCCTGTACAGTGATGTGGCCTCTGGTGGAGGAGGTTGTGGCCCCTGTACAGTGATGTGGCTCTGGTGGAGGAGGTGTGGCCCCTGTACAGTGATGTGGCTCTGGTGGAGGAGGTTGTGGCCCCTGTACAGTGATGTGGCTCTGGTGGAGGAGGTGGTGGCCCCTGTACAGTGATGTGGCTCTGGTGGAGGAGGTGGTGGCCCCTGTAACAGTGATGTGGCTCTGGTGGAGGAGGTGGTGGCCCCTGTACAGTGATGTGGCTCTGGTGGAGGAGGTGGTGGCCCCTGTACAGTGATGTTGGATGGAGGAGGTGGTGGCCCCTGTACAGTGATGTGGGAGGAGGTGGTGGCCCCTGTACAGTGATGTGGAGGAGGTGGTGGCCCCTGTACAGTGATGGGTGGCCTTCAGGGGATGGAGGAGGTGGTGGCCCCTGTACAGTGATGTGGCCTCTGGTGGAGGAGGTGGTGGCCCTCTGTACAGTGATGTGGCTCTGGTGGAGGAGGTGGTGGCCTCTGTACAGTGATGTGGCCTCTGGTGGAGGAGGTGGTGGCCCCTGTACAGTGATGTGGCCTCTGGTGGAGGAGGTGGTGGCCCCTGTACAGTGATGTGGCCTCTGGTGGAGGAGGTGGTGGCCCTGTACAGTGATGTGGCCTCTGGTGGAGGAGGTGGTGGCCCTGTACAGTGATGTGGCCTCTGGTGGAGGAGGTGGTGGCCCCTGTACAGTGATGTGGCTCTGGTGGAGGAGGTGGTGGCCCCTGTACAGTGATGTGGCCTCTGGTGGAGGAGGTGGTGGCCCCTGTACAGTGATGTGGCCTCTGGTGGAGGAGGTGGTGGCCCCTGTACAGTGATGTGGCCTCTGGTGGAGGAGGTGGTGGCCCCTGTACAGTGATGTGCCTCTGGTGGAGGAGGTGGTGGCCCCTGTACAGTGATGTGGCCTCTGGTGGAGGAGGTGGTGGCCCCTGTACAGTGATGTGGCCTCTGGTGGAGGAGGTGGTGGCCCCTGTACAGTGATGTGGCTCTGGTGGAGGAGGTGGTGGCCCCTGTACAGTGATGTGGCCTCTGGTGGAGGAGGTGGTGGCCCCTGTACAGTGATGTGGCCTCTGGTGGAGGAGGTGGTGGCCCCTGTACAGTGATGTGGCCTCTGGTGGAGGAGGTGGTGGCCCCTGTACAGTGATGTGGCCTCTGGTGGAGGAGGTGGTGGCCCCTGTACAGTGATGTGGCCTCTGGTGGAGGAGGTGGTGGCCCCTGTACAGTGATGTGGCTCTGGTGGAGGAGGTGGTGGCCCTGTACAGTGATGTGGCTCTGGTGGAGGAGGTGGTGGCCCTGTACAGTGATGTGGCCTCTGGTGGAGGAGGTGGTGGCCCCTGTACAGTGATGTGTGTGAGGAGGTGGTGGCCCCTGTACAGTGATGTGGAGGAGGTGGTGGCCCCTGTACAGTGATGTGGCCCCTCTCTATTCTTACCTGACTTTTCCGGCCTGTTTCTCTCACAGCTGTGTAGGACACGCCCACTCAAAATTCTTCACCTCAGCCAATCACAGCCTTCCATACACCGCGCTGACTCCTCCTCCACCAATAGCGGGCATCCATACTCAGCTCCACTGTCCCGACAGCCAATGAGCGGCGGCGTCTTCCTGTCAGTCACACACAGAGCAGAGAAGGGACACGTGACCGGGGCGGAGTCACGGCACAAGCTGCACACACAGGAGAGGCTCCGCCCAGTGTGACGTCACTAACGGCTCGTCATAGAGGGGCGTGTTCTTAGTGGCGGTTGCTTCCTGGTGCAGAGCACAGACGGTCACGTGTTATTTTCCCGCTCGTTCTTCTCCTCAGTGCGGATAGATGTGGAGGATCCTGGGTGTGTACAATTACTGGGGGGATGGGGGAGGGGTGTTGGTGGGATTTGGGGGGTGGATGATGGCGGGGGGAGGGGTGTGGTGGATTTGTGGTGGGGGGTGATTTGGGGGGTGGATGATGGTGGGGGAGGGGTGTGGTGGGATTTGGGGGGTGGATGATGGCAGGGGGAGGGGTGTGGTGGGATTTGGGGGGTGGATGATGATGGTGGGGGAGGGGTGTGGTGGGATTTGGGGGGTGGATGATGGTGGGGGGAGGGGTGTGGTGGGATTTGGGGGGTGGATGATGGCAGGGGGAGGGGTGTGGTGGGATTTGGGGGGTGGATGATGATGGCGGGGGAGGGGTGTGGTGGGATTTGGGGGGTGGATGATGGTGGGGGGAGGGGTGTGGTGGGATTTGGGGGGGTGGATGATGGTGGGGGGAGGGGTGTGGAGGGATTTGGGGGGTGGATGATGATGGGGGAAGGGGTTGGGTGGGATTTGGGGGGTGAATGATGGTGGGGGGAGGGATTTGGGGGGTGGATGATGGGGGGGAGGGGTGTGGTGGGATTTGGGGGGGGTGGATGTTGGGGGGGCAGGGGTGTGGTGGGATTTGGGGGGTGGATGATGATGGGGGAGGGGAGTGGTGGGATTTGGGGGGTGGATGATTATGGGGGAGGGGTGTGGTGGGATTCGGGGTGGATGATGATGGCGGGAGGGGTGTGGTGGGATTCGGGGGTGGATGATGATGGCGGGAGGGGTGTGGTGGGATTTGGGGGGTGGATGATGGCGAGGGGTGTGGTGGAATTTGGGGGGTGGATGATGGAGGGGTGTGGTGGGATTTGGGGGGTGGATGATGATGGCGGGAGGGGTGTGGTGGGATTTGGGGGGTGGATGATGATGGGGGAGGGGTGTGGTGGGATTTGGGTGGTGGATGATGGCGAGGGGTGTGTGGTGGATTTGGGTGGTGGATGATGGCGAGGGGTGTGGTGGGATTTGGGGGGTGGATGATGGCGGGGGGAGGGGTGTGGTGGGATTTGGGGGGTGGATGATGAGGGGAGAGGAGTGGTGGGATTTGGGGGGTGGATGATGGTGGGGGGAGGGGTGTGGTGGGATTTGGGGGGTGGATGATGGTGGGGGGAGGGGTGTGGTGTACGATACTGGGAAGATTTACACAAACACACACTTCACACATCCATGCCTCCGGTACGTGTGTGGTGTGCTGACACATCCCGGAGGCACGGCCATACCGGGGACACATGTTCCCCTATGAGCAAATTCACACTTTCGTGTTTCTGTACAGACCATGTCTTCGCGTGGAGCACATGCGTGTCCATGTGCTCCACACGGCGACTTGTCCGTTTTTCTGCCGAGCCACGGACCGTTTTTTTGTCCAAACGTCTTGCACACGGGTGTTCACACTGTGACATCTGTGTGCACGGACCACAGACAAAACCAAAAAGCCTGAAAATAAATAATTTCATACTCACCTCGCTCCAGCGGTGTCTGCTCCTCTCTCCTCGCTCCAGCAGTGTCTGCTCCTCACTTCCAGTGCCGCTCATTAGGGCTTATGAATATTCACTTCACTGAGCCCTAGAGCGGACTGGAAGAGAGAGGAGCAGCGACGCTGGAGGGGGGTAAATATGCGGTGACAGGCTGTCCGTGTGCTGTCCACGGATAGCACACAGACTGCACACATTGTGTCACACGTCCGTGACACGTGTGCACGCCCCGCCCCCAAATGGCCTTGTTTCACACGTCCGTGGTGACACAGATGTGTGAAACTGGCCATATACATACATTCTTCTCAACTGTCCTCCCTTCCCTTGTCATCTTTTCATGTGGCGCACATGCACCTTAGACCCTTTGGCTATTGCGACCCTGTTCAAGGCCCGCCAATGTCCGTACTATCCTTCCGTTGAATGTGCGTCTCTACATGCACACCGGACTGATGTGTACTGTCGGTGCAGTGCAGAGACAGGCTGTCACACAGTCTTGGCAATGCCAGCCACTGGCCAATCAGAGACCAGCAGCTGACGTCATAAGCAGACATCATCTGCTGGCATCTGGCTGGTGGCTGTCACTGGTATAGCTGAGACGGACTTGTCCCTAGCAGAACTGGTAATCCGTATCAGTTGAATGTGCGTCTAAAGGTGCCGTTACACGGTAAGAGATATTGTGAACAATATCGTTCAAACGTCACGGGTTTGGAGTCGTTCAAAAGACATTGTTAGGACATCGTTGCGTCTGACGCCGAGATGCAACTACGATAAATCATTTGATCGCTGATCGCAGATTTGAGAGCAAGTTCTCAATTCAGACAATCTTCGATCAGCCAACCTGCTGCATCATTCAGTGTGATAACGATCACGTTTGCGATTTATGGGATTGTGAAACCAATCTTGTACGTGTGTCTTGCCGTGTTTTCCGCGCCCCGTCTGCGCCGATTGGTGGGCACTACTGCGTTCCGATTGGCTGGCGTTGGTTCATGGTAAAGCCGCCATATTTGATGTTCTGTGCGCTGATCAGTAGACTCATTGACTTGTTTATTCTTTAAACTGTCATTAAACACATTTAATCAAGGAGACTCTTTGAAGTCGCCATCCTTTCCTCTAGGCGTTTAGCTACCCGCGTGTGCTCGCAAATATAAATTTGTAATAACGAAAGATTTGTGTGTGTGTGTGTGTACATATATATAATATATATGTTAAATCCTTAATTGCTGCCTTATAAATGTAGGAGCTAACATGTGCACCAAGTGTGTCACAATTTTCTGGCGCTTATGTCGATATCCCAAAATGCACTGCGCTGCCCTGGAATCTGCGCCGTATTAGCACACTCGAGTGATAGGTATGCTAATATGGCGCAGACTGGCGGCGGCACAAGCTACACATGCCCACCACGCCACCTGCAAACCCCCTCCAGCCTCCCACCGCACCTCTCCCAATGCCGCAGACCCCAAACACCGCCCGCATTAAACTAGGGATTGGGGGGGAGGGTATTCTTTGTACAGGAGGGGATGATAGTGTAAATAGTAACCTGGGCACAAGTAATAAAATTGGGGGTGGCATGGGGGGTGGGGTTAGAACAGTCAATATAGTAGGAAGGAATAGAGGTAAAGAGAGATGCATAAAGTGCATGTACACTATTGCCAGAAGCCTCACCAACAAAATGGAGGAATTAGAATTGATTTTGTTGGAAAATAATTATGACATGGTGGGGATATCGGAGACTTGGCTGGAGGAGAGCCAGGACTGGGCTGTTAATATACAGGATATATATGGTGGAGATATCAGAGACATGGCTGGACAAGAGCCAGGACTGGGCTGTTAATTTACAGGGCTATTGTCTGTTCAGAAATGACCGTACAAATAAGCGAGGGGGAGGTGTGTGTTTATACGTAAAATCATCCTTAAAACCCATCCTGCGTGATAATATAGGTGAATCTAATGGAAATGTAGAGTCCCTGTGGGTGGAGATAAGGGGAGGGGGAAAAAATTATAAATTACTGATAGGGGTTTGTTATAAGTCCCCAACAATAATGGAAGTGGAGGAGAATATCCTCATAAAGCAAATAGATGAAGCAGCGACTCAGGGAGAAGTCATTATTATGGGGACTTCAACTACCCTGAAATACATTGGGGAACAGAAACCTGCAGTTCTAGCAAAGGTAATAGGTATTTGACAACTATGAGAGACAATTACCTTTCACAACTGGTTCAGGACCCAACAAGAAGGGGGGCACTGCTGGACCTAATATTAACCAACAGGCCGGACCACATATCAAATATACGGGTTGGAGATCACTTGGGTAATAGTGATCATAAAATAATAAGTTTTCAAATATCCTTTACTAAGATGTGTAATAGAGGGGCTACAAGGACACTAAACTTCAGGAAGGCAAATTTCCAATGGTTGAGAGATGATCTTAGTGCAATAAACTGGAACGATATCCTGAGACATAAAAGTACACAAAGCAAGTGGGAAACGTTTATTAGCATCCTGAATAGGGCCTGCGCACAATATATACCCTATGGGAATAAGCATGCTAGAAATAGGAGGAAACCACCATGGCTAATTAAGGCTGTAAGGGGTGCAATAAATGACAAAAAGACAACATTTGGGGAATTAAAGCAAGTAGGTAGTGATGAGGCATTAAATAAATACAGAAAATTAAATAACATCTGTAAAAAGCAAATCAAGGCAGCAAAGATTGAGACAGAGAGACTCATTGCCAGAGAAAGTAAACATAATCCCCAAATATTTTTTTAACTACATAAATAGTAAGAAACTAAAAAATGTTGGTGTTGGCCCCTTTAAGAATAATCTGGGTAAAATGGTGGATGAGGATGAGGAAAAAGCCAATATACTAAACTAGATGGTGGCCCGATTCTAAAGAATCGGGTAGTCTAGAATCTATATATAGTTTATTTAGTAATAGGGGAGTGCTGTGAAAGTAATTGTGAGTATACGGTGGCTCAGTGGTAAGCAGTGAGTATACGGTGGCTCAGTGGTAAGCAGTGAGTGGGGTGGCTCAGTGGTAAGCAGTGAGTGGGGTGGCTCAGTGGTAAGCAGTGAGTGGGGTGGCTCAGTGGTCAGCAGTGAGTGGGGTGGCTCAGTGGTCAGCAGTGAGTGCGGTGGCTCAGTGGTCAGCAGTGAGTGCGGTGGCTCAGTGGTCAGCAGTGAGTGCGGTGGCTCAGTGGTCAGCAGTGAGTGCGGTGGCTCAGTGGTCAGCAGGGAGTGCGGTCGCTCAGTGGTCAGCAGGGAGTGCGGTGGCTCAGTGGTCAGCAGGGAGTGCGGTGGCTCAGTGGTCAGCAGGGAGTGCGGTGGCTCAGTGGTCAGCAGTGAGTGCAGCACAGGCTGGAGGAGGCAGAGGAGGGAGGAGGCAGAGGAGGGAGGAGGCAGAAACTGGAGGGGTCAGGGGAGAGCGGAGGCAGGGGAGAGCGGAGGCTGGAGGGCAGAGGAGAGCGGAGGCTGGAGGGCAGAGGAGAGCGGAGGCTGGAGGGCAGAGGAGAGCGGAGGCTGGAGGGCAGAGGAGAGCGGAGGCTGGAGGAGAGCGGAGGCTGGAGGAGAGCGGAGGCTGGAGGAGAGCGGAGGCTGGAGGGCAGAGGAGAGCGGAGGCTGGAGGGCAGAGGAGAGCGGAGGCTGGAGGAGAGCGGAGGCTGGAGGAGAGCGGAGGCTGGAGGGCAGAGGAGAGCGGAGGCTGGAGGGCAGAGGAGAGCGGAGGCTGGAGGGCAGAGGAGAGCGGAGGCTGGAGGGCAGGGGAGAGCGGAGGCTGGAGGGCAGGGGAGAGCGGGGGCTGGGGAGAGCGGAGGCAGGGGAGAGCGGGGCAGGGGAGAGCGGAGGCTGGAGGGCAGAGGAGAGTGGAGGCTGGAGGGCAGAGGAGAGCGGAGGCTGGAGGAGAGCGGAGGCTGGAGAAGAGCAGAGGCAGAGGAGAGCGGAGGCTGGAGAAGAGCGGAGGCTGGAGAAGAGCGGAGGCTGGAGAAGAGCGGAGGCTGGAGAAGAGCGGAGGCTGGAGAAGAGCGGAGGCAGAGGAGAGCGGAGGCTGGAGAAAAGCGGAGGCAGAGGAGAGCGGAGGCTGGAGAAGAGCGGAGGCAGAGGAGAGCGGAGGCTGGAGGAGAGCGGAGGCTGGAGGAGAGCGGAGGCTGGAGGAGAGCGGAGGCTGGAGGAGAGCGGAGGCAGAGGAAAGCGGAGGCTGGAGAAGAGCGGAGGCAGAGGAGAACGGAGGCTGGAGAAGAGCGGAGGCTGGAGAAGAGCGGAGGCTGGAGAAGAGCGGAGGCAGAGGAGAGCGGAGGCAGAGGAGAGCGGAGGCTGGAGGAGAGCGGAGGCTGGAGGAGAGCGGAGGCTGGAGGAGAGCGGAGGCTGGAGAAGAGCGGAGGCAGGAGGGCAGTGGAGAGCGGAGGCAGTGGAGAGCGGAGGCTGGAGGCCACAGGAGAGCGGAGGCTGGAGGCCACAGGAGAGCGGAGGCTGGAGGCCACAGGAGAGCGGAGGCTGGAGGCCAGAGGAGAGCGGAGGCTGGAGGCCAGAGGAGAGCGGAGGCCAGAGGAGAGCGGAGGCCAGAGGAGAGCGGAGGCCAGAGGAGAGCGGAGGCCGGAGGAGAGCGGAGGCCGGAGGAGAGCGGAGGCCGGAGGAGAGCGGAGGCCGGAGGAGAGCGGAGGCCGGAGGCCGGAGGACAGCGGAGGCAGGAGGCCAGAGGAGAGCGGAGGCAGGAGGCCAGAGGAGAGCGGAGGCTGGGGGCCAGAGGAGAACGGAGGCTGGGGGCCAGAGGAGAGCGGAGGCTGGGGGGCAGAGGAGAGCGGAGGCTGGAGAAGAGCGGAGGCAGAGGACAGCAGAGGCTGGAGGCCAGAGGAGAGCGGAGGCCGGAGAAGAGCGGAGGCCGGAGAAGAGCGGAGGCCGGAGAAGAGCGGAGGCTGGAGAAGAGCGGAGGCAGAGGAGAGGGGAGGCTGGGGGGGGAACAGGAGAGGGGAGGCTGGGGGGCACACAAAAGGGGAGGCTGGGGGGGCACAGGAGAGGGGAGGCTGGGGGGCACAGGAGAGGGGAGGCTGGGGGGCACAGGAAAGGGGAGGCTGGGGGGCACAGGAGAGGGGAGGCTGGTGGGGCAGAACACTCACCGGGCTGTCGGCGGGGCTGTGTGCGGGGCAGGTGGCGGAATGGTGGTCCCAGATGGAGGAGAGTGGGCGGTGCCGGCGGAGGACGCACACCGGAGTGTGGGCCGGGCCGGTTCCCGGATGTGGGTGGGACTCAGGGTGCATCTAGGCACCCTGCCGCCGGAGCCGATCGGAGGGCGGGGGGGTGCTGGCGGGTCTCAGGGCCGCCGCCCCTGCAGCGTCCGCTCGGCCCCGCCGCCCTGCAGCCTACAGTGCCACAGCGTCCGTCTCTCCTGAGGGCGGCGCTGATGTTGGTGGCCCCGCCCCCTTCTGTCATGCCGCTCCCCCTGGCTGCCGCCGCTCTGGACTCAGGGCTCACACTGTCCAATGGACGGTGCGGCCCTGGGTGGGAGCAGACGGCTCTGTGTGAGGGGGGCGGTGGCGGGATAGCGGCGAGCTTTAGCGCCCACTGCGAGCCGCTATGCAGGTTTCACAGCGGCTCGCGGTGAGCGCTACGCGCTCACCGCTCGTGGGTCTGGAACTTCCGTTTCCGGTCTGTGACACAGGGCAGAGGCCGTCACGGAAGTTGGCCAGATTCCACAGGAAGTGGCCTTCGGGTTTTATATATAAGATGAGTTTTTTTCAACAGTATTTACACAAGAAAATCCCATGACAGACAATATGATCAGTAATAACAAAAACTGTCAATTAAATGTCACCTGCTTAACCCAGCAGGAAGTACAGCATCGTCTAAAAATCACTAAAATTGACAAATCCCCGGGCCCGGATGGGATACACCCCAGAGTGCTGCAGGAATTAAGTACTGTCATAGATAGACCATTATTTTTAATCTTTAAAGATTCCATAATAACAGGGTCTGTACCACAGGACTGGAGTATAGCAAATGTGGTGCCAATATTCAACTGTGGGTAAAATCCTAGAGGGTTTTCTAAGAGATGCTATACTGGAGTATCTGAAGAAAAATAACCTCATGACCCAATATCAATATGGTTTTATGAGGGACCGTTCCTGTCAAACTAATCTGATATGCTTCTATGAAGAAGTAAGTTCTGGACTGGACCAAAGAAATGCAGTGAATGTGGTGTATATGGACTTTTCAAAAGCTTTTGATACGGTGCCACACAAGAGGTTGATACATAAAATGAGAGCAATGGGGATAGGGGAAAATATGTGTAAGTGGGTTAAGAACTGGCTTAGGAAACAAAGGGTGGTCATTAATGGAACACACTCAGAATGGGTCACAGTTAACAGTGGGGTACCACAGGGGTCAGTGTTGGGTCCGCTTCTTTTTAATATATTTATTAATGACCTTGTAGGGGGCATACAGCGTAGAATCTTAATATTTGCAGATGACACTAAACTCTGCAGGGTAATCAATACAGAGGAGGACAATTTTATATTACAGGAAGATTTATGTAAACTAGAGGCTTGGGCTGATAAATGGGAAATGAGCTTTAATGGGGATAAATGTAAAGTCATGCACTTGGGCAGAGGAAACAAAAGGTATAATTATGTGCTTAATTGTAAAACACTGGGCAAAACTGTCACTGAAAAAGACCTGGGTGTATGGGTAGATGACAAACTCACATTTAGTGGCCAGTGTCAGGCAGCTGCTGCAAAGGCAAATAAAATAATGGGATGCGTTAAAAGAGGCATAGATGCTCATAAGGAGAACATAATTTTACCTCTATACAAGTCACTAGTGCAACCACACTTAGAATACTGTGTACAATTCTGGTCTCCGGTGTATAAGAAAGACATAGCTGAACTAGAGCGGGTCCAGAGAAGAGCGACCAAGGTTATTAGAGGACTGAGGGGTCTGCAATACCAAGACAGGTTATTAAACTTGGGGTTATTTAGCTTGGAAAAACGAAGGCTTAGGGGTGATCTTATAATAATGTATATATATATATGAGGGGACAGTACAGAGAACTTTCTAATGATCTGTTTACTCTTAGGCCTGAGACTGGGACAAGGGGGCGTCCTCTACGTCTGGAGGAAAGAAGGTTTAATCATGGTCACAGACGTGGATTCTTTACTGTAAGAGCAGTGAGACTATGGAACTCTCTGCCACATGATGTTGTAATGCGTGACTCACTACTAACATTTAAGAAGGGCCTGGATGCCTTTCTTGAACAAGACCCAGTCCTCTTCGCCACTCCGTCCTTTCTGCGCTCTCCTCACCCCTCCGGTGCCTGTGTGCGGTGACCGGGGCCGGCGGCTTCAAGCTGCAGTCCATCCTGCTGGAACCGCCCCCTGCACATCATGCCCGACCACAGCTGCGGAAAGGAAGAGCTGCTCCTGGACTTCTACCAGCTCAGGGAACTGCACAAGGTGAGGAGAGGCAGCCAGGGAGGTCAGGAAAGGGAGGAGAAGCCTGGGAGGAGAGGAGGCCCGAGTGGAGGCCACAGGAGAGGAAAGAGGGGCTCTGGGAATGGAGGCCAGAGAGGACAAAAGGAGGAGAGGAAAGGGAGGCCAGGAAAAAGAGGATGGGAGGCTGATGCAGCTGCCGAAGGTGAGGAGAGGCCTGAGGAGGAGAGAAGAGGAGGCCACAGGAGAGGACAGAAGGACAAGAGGCCAGGGAGGAGAGGAAAGGGAGGCCAGGGGAGAGAGGACGGGACGCTGAGGGAGCTGCCGAAGGTGAGGAGATGCTAGAGAAGGAGGAGGAGAGAATAGGGAGGCCACGGAAGAGTTGAGGCCACAGGAAAGGAAAGCGAGACTGAGGGAATGGAGGACAGGAGGAGAAGAAAGGGAGGCCAGGGAGGAGAGGATAGGAGGCTGATGGAGCTGCCGAAGGTGAGGAGAGGCCAGAGGAGGAGAGGAAAGGGAGCCCAGAGGGGAGGCCACAGGAGAAGAAAGAGAGGCTGAGGGAATGGAGGTGACAGGAGGAGGAGAGGAAAGGGAGGCCATAGAGGAGGCGACCAGGGAAGAGAGGATGGGACGCTGAGGGAGCTGCCGAAGGAGAGTAGAGGAAAGGGAGGCCTGGGAGAAGGGGAGGCTACAGGAGAGGCTGAGAGAATGGAGGACAGAAGGAGGAGAGGCCAGGGAAGAGAGGATGGAAGGCTAAGGGAGCTGCTGAAGGGAGGAAAGGCCAGAGGAATAGGAGGCTGAGGAAAGAGAGGCCAGAGGAGGAGAATGAGGAAAGAGAGGCACCCACGGACCAAATACCAAAGAATTTGTGATTGCGATCATTTTCAGGAAGAAACTGAGTATTATCTGCCAGAATTGCAGGGGTGTCAATACTTTTGGCCACAACTGTGTGTCATAAGTGATTAGGGACACAGCCAGTCAACCATGGGACACGCACAAGCGTTCCCGTCTGACATATTGTGTAAAGAGAGGGGAGAAGCACCACTAGGTCATAGCAAAGAAATACAGATATCGGGTGCTCACCATGCCTTGTAAGGGCAATATGTATCACAAGAAGAAGACATGGCATATAAAGGAGCACACCTCTTAAAGGGTATAATCAAAATTAATATTTATTCAACACATATGCAAGCAAACAACCAATTAAAACCTACAAATTGTACAGGTTAAGGGGCCCACCACCTATAAAGTTATAAACATTGGTATACAGTTTATCGGAGGCATTCACTTCAAGAGAACAATTCATACATGAGTATGTGGTGTAGCACCACAATACATCCCAAGATATGACAATTAGGTTAATGTTCGCATATACATAGATGGGAGGCTGTATTTAGACAATTAACAAGTTAACATGCCGTTTAAATTATACAATTATATAGGTGTACCACAAAAATCTAAATGTGTGTGTACCAAAATATAAAGGCATATGTAGCCAGGTGATGGATTATATTATAGTGGTACCCTGATATGACAATCTATAGCACAAACATATGGTTGATGTGCAAAAACACAGCAGATGCATATGACTAAAAAAACATATTTAGCATAGAAAAACCCTGGGATAAGTTTATGGTATAAAGCATGTATTATCCTAACGCAATACCCAATTATTGATTAATGTGGTCGGACCCCCACAGAGCCCAACACGTGACGCTGCTAGGCAGGCAGCTTCGTCAGGGGTGGCTGCTTGTGTTGCAGGTCGTGAGTATAAATGAGAGTTACAGCGTTCATTACCGCGATTCAACTGGTGGTGGGCGTGAACCAGAAACACGTCAGTCACGTGACCACGTTCCTATGGTACCATATACACAGTGGGAAAACCGGAAGTGCGTCATGGTCACTTGACGCGGTAATCGGGTAACCAGATAAACAAATCAACACACTCCCGGAGATTCGGGAATGCAGATAGAATAGGCCAGAGATGGCAGAAAGTCACAATACATTACGTTACTGCTGTACATGAGATAAAGCAGAGGTACTGGCGTGTAATAGTTACTGTAACCAGGGGAAAAGAGTAACATGTATCTACGGTAATTGCATTAACATTGCACCAGAATATTCTTACCTATGCCAATTGGGGGGGGTTATTGTATTATAAACAGAGATATACATGTTCAGTACTAGATACAGTAAGAGCTGCTGTTGGGAGGTGCCGAGGCACAAAGCCCAATTCAGCCCAAATTGTCACAACACAAAGATGTGGTTGTGTAGCAGATCCAGGGAATAGAGAGCTGTAATGAGGGGTTAACCTAGAGAAAAAGACACAAATGTATGCACATCCCTCTAAATTCCCTTCAACATGTGCATCAAGACTGTCCCAAACCAAAGGGATAACACACTGCGTACTGCAGCTGAAAAAAACGCATCTATAGGTTGTTTATAGGAAGTGCACTACCATAAGGCACAATGCCCATTATGCAGTATTAAGTGATGCAGGTATATGTCTCAGCAACCAGTTATAAGTTAATACATACATCCAATAGTTGCCGTTGTTTGAGGGTACCATAACATAAGGCACAAAACCCGCTTGAGCCCGAAATATCACAACTCAAAATTGTATGGATGTGTAAGGGGAACCCAGAGAATAGAAGACTCTAGTAAAAGGTTGCAAGAGAGGCAATGAACACCAAAATGTGCACATCAAAGCGACCAAGGGACACCATACTGAATGTTATGTCTGGACAGAATGTGATACAAGTTGTTTATGGGAAGTGCACTATGATAAGGCACAATTCCCATTGTTTAATATAAAATATATACAACGCAGGCATGTCCCTTGGCGACCTATTGTAAGCTAGTAAATGTATAGTAGTTGCCGTATTAACTAGGTAATCATCCCGGATGGAAGTCACAATGTGGCATACAGTAAGAGTGTCACTGTCACAAGTTATTGGAACCTAAAGTAAGTCTCTGGGCTCTGTATACGGCACCTAGCATTCTCTTCCATAGTATATATGAAGTATAATGTATGCACTAAACATGTGTAGATGGAAATAACTGGAAAAAGAGTCAAGGCTATATAAAAACCATTGGGTTTTTACTGGAAAACCTCAAAGCTGCGATTTATGAAGAAAAGATAAGTGTTCTCCAGCCTCTTGTTAACATCTTGTAGCAACATCAGTTTTTAGATAGAACCCCCCGACTTTTTGGCATAGGTGCAAAGGAATAGATGGTAGAATGAAAATGCAAAAATATAATCCCCCTTATGGTTAGTAATTACTTCATGGACATTTACAAAATTGGAAAGATTCCATTTAGGGTGGAGATTTGCCCTGGGACATCTATCCAATTACAATTTCCCAGAGTCTATTAGTGGTTCTGTACATGGTGTAGCCCAACTCATCATCAAATCCACATACCGTATATAGAGAGGTTCGCCCCATGACAAGAGGACATCTGTGTGATCTCTTTTTTTGGCCATCCAATATTATTCTCCAAAGAGCAGTAGTTCTATTCTTCCCAGGATGACTGTAGGTTATCTTCATCCCAGAAATCCTGTGAATAGAAATTCTTCGTTTAGTCCAGCCGGGGACATGGAGTTGAGATGGTAAATCCACTTAGTTTCCAATTTAAGCAGCAATTTCTTTACATCCCCACTCGTCTGACATATTGTGACCACAGCACCATCTCCGAAAAGGGTAACCACTGCATGTGCTGGTGCCTCCTTTGCGGACGCTGAAGCATCCTGGCCGTAACCAACGTGCGGTGTGACGTAATGACGTTTAGTACGCTCCGCCCTGTGTTCATGCTGCCTACTTTGCCCCAGTATAAAGATGGCTGCCCAGTATCGCTCAGCACTATGGGGAGATACGGAGCTGATGCTCCTCATCAACATGTGTGACCAGCAGGACTACTGATGCAATTTCACCATGAGCACCCAGTGCTGCACAAGCAGGCAGTGCTCATGAAAACTGAGAGGTCACTTATGAGAAGGCTGGGGGTTGAGCGGAGCCAGGGACCGCCTTGCCACCACACGGGCCCGGATACCGAGAATGCATGGTGAGTATTTACAAACCCCGTAGCTTTTACAGCCAGCCATGAGCATCCTACTGACGTTAGGCCTTCCATCAGTGCCTGAACTCCTGGCCTCACATGAGAGGGCAATGCAGGAGCTTCTGCGCCACGGGGAGCTGCAGAGGAGGCTGGCTGAAGGCCAGAGTCATCATTTAACTCCTTAAACACGTAACAGACGTGTTACCAAAACATGCGTGTATAAGTGTCCACAGCTACACAGGGGCATTGTGTGGGCTTTTGTGTGTACAGGTAGATGTTCTACCAAGTTCCCCAAAATCCAGACCTCGAGGGCCGCACACAGTCCAGGTTTTCACAAACCCATTACAATTTGACAGTTGGTCATTTGAATAGCAACTGTCAAATGCGATGGTAATCCTCCAAACCTGCACTGTGCGGACCTTGAGGGCTGGAGTTTGAGACCCCTGGGTTTTACCTTGAACACACATGTACGCAGGAATACTACACTTACCAAACAAACACTCTTCACAAGCACAGTTGGAAATATAACAATTAAATACACCTCACCATGTGCTAATGGACAACTGGCCTGATGCAATGTGCCGTCAACCACCTTAGTAGGCTACATGAAGAGTATGGCACATAAATACATAAACCTGTATTAAATGTTACAAACATAATTAAAGTTAACAAAAATAAACACATGCTGTTTAATCAAGAAAATCAACAAAATTGTGCTCCCAAAAACTACAAGTTGTGGTAGCGTGTCTCGTCAGTGGGATAGTCATCTGCAGGAGCTGACGAGGCTTCCACCCCCTTATTCCCATAGGAATATGGTGTCGGCCTATGAGTAAGGAAGGATGGTATGGAGTCCCTAAGCATATCAGGAGCTTGTGCAGACACAAACAGGTGGCCTTGAAGGCTGGGAGAGTGACGGCTGCTCCAGGGGCTTAGCCAGGATCGTTCTTGTAGTGCCTCTCCCAGCTAGGCCGGCGTCCAGGGCTAGGTGGATGACCCTCTCCACGTTTGTTGTCGATCCATCTGGGCCAGCTGCTCGTTTACCACGTGAGCAAACAAACAGAATTGCTGGTTCTCCTGCTGGAACAGCACCCTTTATGCCCAAGCCCCCAGCTCGGTGGTTGGGGGCTGGTGGAATCATCGCCTCCGAGACTGGAACCTAGGCACAGGATGCTGCCCAGAACCACTAGCCTCACGTGGCTCCCACCCCCTGTGGTATTGTTGGGGGAGGATCAACAAGGGCTGCTGATGGTCCGGTGGAGCTGGATTCCTCTGGGTCCTACAAAGAGAAAAAAAAAGGTTCAGTTGTAATGGCCAAGCAACATTTCTGCAACAACTATATTTACACAGAGTTGAAGTAGGATGTGCTAGGTAATGCACCTGCCATAACTACTTGGGGTAAGATGGGGACATATGTGAGGTTGTACAGTATGTCTGCGAGTACAACAACGTTTTGTGCTATTTAAGCAAGTTAATGGTAGAGCCTTGTAATAAACTAATTGGACTACAGTATGTCAGCAATCACATTGACATTATGGTTACATTATAGAACCTTGTAATAAACTAATTGGACTACAGTATGTCAGCAATCACATTGACATTATGGTTACATTATGTGGGCCTGCACATTAATATGTCACTACAACTCGAAATACGTTAAGTTACTCCATCCAACTATGGCTATCCCAACTAAGATTACGACGGTACTTATATCCACCAACGAAGCAGTCGGTTCCGGAGTGGCGGGAGGCCTTTGTGAAAGGTCCCTGCTGACGGCCATGGGACAAGGGGTCTCCTGGTTCAACGTGAACAGGAGGAGGTCATACCGTAGTACCAGAGTGTGGGCACATAGACCTCCAACCCAGCGCCTGAGCGCCGGGAATTGTTCACCTTGGCATGTTCTTTCTTGAAGACTGCCCGCAGGGACTGGATCTTTCATTTCACAAAGGCCTCGTCTCATCTGTCAGCTGCATGGTGTTACTAACAGACTGCAACCAGTTCATGCGCCACTCTCTTCACCTCTCTATTCTTATAGTAGGGTGACTTGCTTCACCACAGACATTCGTTAGCCCTGTACGTCTCTATGAAGGCCCAAATAAACTCCTGGAATGAGGTTATTTGAAGTACAACAAAATACACAGTGAGGGACACACATACTGTACATGTATGTATGAGTTGGTCCCTGAAGAGAATTAATGTTCATGTTGTGGCCTGTGCCACCCACCATTGAGTAGCACACCTATATGTGAAGGTGTAAGCAGATCAAAGTCAAGTTTGAAGCCATATTTGGACACTGAGCACTAAACATGACATATGGGATAATGGGTAAAGAAGGGATTAAAACAACCCATGAGAAGGTTATTTGGGCTCACATGCAATGGCCAGTGCATCAGCTTGGAGACAGATGTTCAAGTTTGTCACGTAAAACAGTATTGTCTTTGACATTTAGTATCTGGCAAATTGCCATTAGTTTCCCACAATCATTTTGGTACAATAAGACCATATGTAATGTTACTGTGGCGGGGAGGAACACTATGTAATACACACCATGCAGTGGATGCACATGGCTAGTCCGAGAAAAAAAAACACCATTGGGCATTTCCATATCAAGTGATCCAAATATGAATATTTTTTTTACCTGATGTCTTTAGATTTTTTTTCTTTTTTCTTTCTGTATGAAGTACAACTATAGTTACCGTATATACTCGCGTATAAGCCGAGTTTTTCAGCCCAAAAATTGGGCTGAAAAGTACCCCCCTCGGCTTATACGCGAGTCAGTGACGGTCCCTATGACTATACAGCAGCCCCAGCAGCCCCAGTAATCCAGGGCCCCCCCAGCCTTGCTCCGGTCACCTGTAAAGTAAAATATACTTATCACTGTCCCGCTGCCGTCCACGCCCGCCGCTGCTGACATCCGGGATCTTCCATCTTCATGCGTCTTCTTCCGGTTTTCTCTGTTCGTCGCGGGCAATGATGTCATTGCCGGCGCCGAACACAGGAAGTCGGAGAAGACGCATGAAGATGGAGGATCGCGGATGTCGGCAGCGGCGGGCGCGGACGGCAGCGGGACAGTGATAAGTATATTTTACTTTACAGGTGACTGGAGCAAGGCTGGGGGGGCCCTGGATTACTGGGGCTGCTGTATACTACCGCTGGGGCTGCCGGGGCTGCTGTATACTACCACTGGGGCTGCCGGGGCTGCTGTATACTACCGCTGGGGCTCCTATATACTACCACTGGGGCTGCTGTATACTACCACTGGGGCTGCTGGGGATGCTATATACTACCACTGGGACTGCTGGGGCCGCTGTATACTACCACTGGGGATGCTATATACTACCACTGGGGCTGCTGGGGATGCTATATACTACCACTGGGGCGGCCTGTATACCACTGGGGGGGGCCTGTATACCTGTGCTTGGGTCCACTCTCGGATTATACACGAGTCAATAGGTTTTTCCAGATTTTTGGGGCAAAAGTAGGGGGGGGTCGGCTTATACACGGGTCGGCTTATACACGAGTATATACGGTAATTACAAATAAAAAGTTTGTGAGGGAATTGAGTTGATAGGCTGTCTAAAAATGTGTTTTTAAGGCACGCTTAAAATCATGGGGGCTAGAAATTGTTTGCAATGTTTGGAGCAGTGCATTCCAGAGCACAGGCACAGCACGAGAGAAGTCTTGGAGACGGAAGTGTGAGCTTTGGATTATGGGTGAAATTAGTCAAATTAGTTGCAGAACGGAGGGCAGGGGTAAGTGATAGCAGAGATGAGGGATGAAATATAGGAGGGTGCAGGACTGTGGAAGGCTTTGTGGGTGAGAGAGATAAGTTTGTATTGTATCCTATAGCTGATGGGCAAGCAGTGTAACATCTGGCATAAGGGAGAAGCATCGCTGAAGCAACTGGATAGAAAAATGGCCCTGGCTGCTCCGTTAAGGATGGACTGGAAAGGAGAAAGTTTGGTTGGAGGGAGACCAATCAGTAAAGAGTTACAGTAATCCAAACGAGAATAAATAAGAGCAACAGTAAGTGTTTTTGTACTTTCAAGGGTGAGAAATGGTCGAATTCTAGAAATGTTTTTTAGGTGCAAGTAACTTGAGCGAATAATTGATTGGATATAGGGGTTAAAGGATAGCTCAGCGTCAAATATCCCAAGGCAGCAAGCCTGCTGTTTGGGAGTTATGGCTGACCCATCAAAGATAATTGATATGTCTGGGGTCAGATGGCCAGTACAGTGTGGAAAGATGAAAAATTCAATTTTGGGTAGATTCAGTTTCAGAAAGAGGGAGGACATGATGTGAGAGACAGCAGACAGACAGCTCTTGGTATTTTGTATTAATGTGGGTGTGATATAGTGGCATTAAGTGAATAATTGGGTGTCATCAGTGTAGAGATTATACTAAAAGCCGAAACTACTGATGATTTGACAGATAGAAGCAGTGTATAGTGAGAAGAGAAGGAAGCCCCAGACTGAACCCTGAAGAACCCAGACAGTGAGAGGAAGAGGAGGGGAAGAGGAGCCCGCAAAAGAAACAGTGAAGGAGCGGTCAAGAGGTAGGAGGAGAACCAGGAGAGAAGCAGTGTACTGGAGGTTGAATGAATGGAGCTTGTAAGGAGGAGCTGATGATCCACGGTGTCGAAGGCGGCAGAGAGATCTAGAAGGATCAGGAGTGTGTAGTGGCCATTGGATTTAGCTGTTGGTAAGTCACTGTGGACTTTGATGAGGGCAGTTTCAGTGGAGTGTAAAGAGCGAATTCCAGATTGTAAAGGATCGTGGAGACTGTGATCAGAGAGATTTCAGATCAGACAGGAGTGGACCAATCGTTCCAGGAGTTTAGAGATAAAGGGAAGATTAGAGACAGGTCTGTAGTTAGCAGCACAGCTCTGGTCGAGGGATTTTTTTTTGAGTAGTGGAGTTATGATGGAGTGTTTAAATGAAGAGGGAAAGATACTGGATGAAAGAGAGAGGTTAAATATTTGTTAGGTAGGGAGAGGGACTGAAGGTGTTAAGTAATGGGGTCACTAGAGCAGGTTGTAGACTTGGAAGATGCAAGGAGTCGGGTATCTTCTGTACCTGGCTCAAAAATGGAAAATGAGCTTGAGGTGTTGGGAGTGAGGGAAATCCAGGCTGTGAGGGGATCGTGCAGAAATATCCTGGTGGATGTGGTTGATTTTTTTGTAAGACAAAAGTGACTGCGATCCAAAGAAATTCAAGCACAAATGAGAAACAAAATAATTGTGATTTATCAGTTTTGTGTTAAAGTTTTGTGACTCCGGTGAATCATAGTGAGAGTCATTATCCACCAATGATGAAAACATGGATCAGTGGTTGTACCTTCTCAGGAATGGCTGGCCGACCAAAACTACCCCAAAAGTGCAGCAACGACTCACCCAAGAGATCACAAAAGACCCCACAACAACATCCTAACAACTGCAGGCCTCACTTTCCTCAGTTAATGTTCATGACTCCACCATAAGATGAAAACTGGGCAAAAATGGCCGCATGGCAGAGCTCCAACACGAAAACCACTGCCTAGTAAAAAGAATGTAAAGACTCATCTCCGTTTTACCAGAAAACATCTTGGACTGACGAGACAAAACTTAGAGGTAACAGCATTTCAGAAAAGGAACATCATACCAACAGTAAAGTATGATGGTGGTACTGTGATGGTCTGGGGCTGTTTTGCTGCTTTAGGGTAAGTTCACACATACAGTTTTAACCTCGGGTTAGCAGCGAAAACCGCCGGCGGTTTAGCATAGGTTTTATTTAAATTTATGTAAATCCTTAGCAGCTTTAGGACTTACAAGTAACCCTATGCAATTTAGTAACCGCTGTGCACACAGTCGGTTTATGTGAGCGGATCCGCCAGCGGTTGAGCGGTTTCCGAGTGGTTTAGCAGCATACAGCATGTCAATTCTTCCCAGCAGTTTTGGATCGGTTCCATGAACAAAATCCTTCATAGAAAACCGCTGGGAAAAACGACTATAAACCGCTGTGCACACGCTGTAAAAAAAAACGCCGGAAAACCGCCGGAACACAGCTGGAGACTTCAGAGCTCAGAACTGATAATTTCCAGCGGTTTTCTGACGGTTTGAACGCCACTAAACCTTCCTGTGTGAACTTACCCTTAGAGCTTGGAAGACTTACTGTAGTAAATGGAACCATGAATTCTGCTGTTTACCAAAAAATCCTGAAGGAAAATGTCTGTCGAATTTATTTGTGACCTCAAGCTGATGCACACTTGGGATATGCGGCAGGACAATGATCCAAACACACCAGCAAGTCACCTCTAAATGGCTTAAGAAAAACAAAACTAAGACTTTGGAGTGGTCTAAGCAAAGTACGGACCTTAATCCAATTGAGATGCTGTAGCCGGACCTTAAAAAGGTGGTTCATGTTCAGAAACCCTCCAATGTGGCTGAATTACAACAATTCAGCAAAGATGAATGGGCCAAAATTACTCCAGAGCGTTGTAAAAGACTCATTGCCAGTTATCACAAATGGTTGATTGCAATTCTTGCTGCTAAGGGCGGCACAACCAGTTATTAGGTTAAGGGGGCAATCACTTTTACACACAGGGCCCTGTAGGTTTGGATTTCTTTTTCCCCATAATAATAAAGATCTTCATTTATAAGCTGCATTTTGCGTTTCTTAACTGTTTCAGATCACCAAACAATTTTAAATATTAAGTGTGACAAACAGTGAAAAGAAAAAGAAACCAGGAAGGGGGTGAACACTTTCACACAACTGTATATACACTGCACAATACCATTCTCCTGTGCTGTATATTGGGTGTAATTATCAGTATCTGCTTTTATTCAGGATTTGGTTATAGGGGTGTGGTCTTTATGGGGTGTGGTAAAATGTCCGTAAATATGTTCGAATACATATTAGACTTTCCGTGAATTTCTGTACAGTTGTTCAGAATAAAAGAACTGAATAACGGGTTGGTAACCCCGACTCTTACACATGTGCAAAGTAAAATGACGCCCCCCAGTGGATGCACTAAAAAAAATACAATTCAATTCAACATTGATCAAAACAACATTTTATGTAACATTTTTTATTTTTTTAATATAAAAACCTGGCTGCTTCTTTCAAGGGCCGGCTTCACACCACGTTTTTTTGGCTTTCGGGCTGTGTTCGGTGCTTTGCAGGAGGCACCGGACGCAGCCCGACAGCTCCGGACAAACAGAACGGAGGGTTAATATGCCCTCCGGTCCTGTTTACAACCAGATTCGGCAGAGCGCAGCTGCAGGAGCTGTCCCTGCTGAAATGACAGAATAGCGGTTCTGAAATGTTATCAGGGGACGGCTCCAGGTGCTGAAGTTCAGCGCAGCCGCCGCTGAGCTTCAGCACCCGCCATCTGGGAACCTGGCAGATTTTCTGTTGGGTCAGGTGCCCCATAGATTCCCATGTTATGGGGCGCTGGATCCGGGAGAATCTGGCAGGATCTGGTTTGGTTTAATTTTTTGCCCCGGACACAAAAATGCTGCATGCTCCGATTTTGTGTCCAGGGCAAAAAAGAATGCAGGCTGATGCTTCTGGACAGGGACAAAACCTGATGGCAAATCACTGTCATCCGGCGCCATAGGGCTACATTGTGTCAAAATCGGGTCCTGGGCTGTCAGGTTCACATCGGACAGCCCCGGACCTGATCACACGGTGGTGTGAAGCTGGCCTAAGAGCAAGAGTATCACTGCAGGAAGGTGAATGGACCATAGACACCTAAGGTCTCACAACATCATGTACTTTTGTTACAATCTGACAATAAAAAGGCTTCACTGTGTAAATATTCTTGCATTTGAAAAGAGCCGATATCCGAATAAAACATTTATCAAATTCTGAACGTGAAAATATATTCTCTCCTGTGTGAATTCTCTCATGTGCTAGATGATTTGATTTAATTGAAGAGCATTTCTGACATCATGGACATGAATATGGCTTCTCTCCTGTATGAATTCTCTCATGTTTAACAAGATGTGATTTCTGAGTAAAACATTTCCCACATTCTGAACATGAATATGGCTTCTCTCCTGTGTGAATTCTCTCATGTACAAGAAGATCTGATTTCTGAGTAAAGCCTTTCCCACATTCTGAACATGAATGTGGCTTTACTCCCGTGTGAATTCTCTCATGTGCAACAAGACTACCTTTCTGTGTAAAACATTTCTGACATTGTGGACATGAATATGGCTTCTCTCCTGTGTGAATTCTCTTATGTGCTATAACATTTGATTTAGTTGAAAAGCATTTCTGACATTGTGGACATAAATATGGCTTCTCTCCTGTGTGAATTCTCTCATGTGTAACAAGATCTGATTTATTAGTAAAACATTTCCGACATTTTGCACATGCATGTGGCTTCTCTCCTGTGTGAATTCTCTCATGTGCAACAAGACTACCTTTCTGCGTAAAACATTTCCCACATTCTGCACATGAATATGGTTTTTCTCCTGTGTGAATTTTCTCATGAATAATAAGATGCGATTTCTGAGCAAAACATTTCCCACATTCTGAACATAAATATGGCTTCTCTCCTGTGTGAATTTTCTCATGAATAATAAGATGCGATTTCTGAGCAAAACATTTCCCACATTCTGAACATGAATATGGCTTCTTCCTTCTTCTTTGACTTTTATTTTGTTTAATACTCTGAGATGATTTCGGAGATAATACTTCATTAAAATCAGATGACAGATCTTTGCGGTGATCAGCTGGGGATATATCATCATGCTGTTCACGCGTATCTTCTGTGATACTACGATTATCTACTTTACATTTTAAAGACATCAGATGTCCTGCAGAGCTCCTGGTACATTCATCTGCAAAGAAAAAAATATTTTAAAATAATGTAACATGAAAAATATTCAGATATATAATAAATTAAAATAAAAATCCCCTACAAAAGGTAACATACATAGCAAAATTATTAAGTGATTTTTTTTAATATAATCTTTGCCCTAATCAATTCTAGCAATGTCCATTCCAGATTCTGCCCAGTAGGGCATCCTCGTACCATTCTACTACTGCTGAGTGATATAGTGGTGGTGTCCTGGTATCATTCTACTACTGCTGAGTGATATAGTTGTGGAGTCCTGGTACCATTCTACTACTGCGGCGTGATATAGTTGTGGTATTCTGGTACCATTCTACTACTGCTGAGTGATATAGTTGTGGTATCCTGGTACCATTCTACTACTGCTGAGTGATATAGTTGTGGTGTCCTGGTATCATTCTACTACTGCTGAGTGATATAGTTGTGGTGTCCTGGTATCATTCTACTACTGCTGAGTGATATAGTTGTGATGTCCTGGTATCATTCTACTACTGCAGAGTGATATAGTTGTGGTGTCCCGGTACCATTCTACTACTGCTGAGTGATATAGTTGTGGTGTCCCGGTACCATTCTACTACTGCTGAGTGATATAGTTGTGGTGTCCTCGTACCATTCTACTACTGCAGAGTGATATAGTTGTGGTGTCCTCGTACCATTCTACTACTGCAGAGTGATATAGTTGTGGTGTCCTCGTACCATTCTACTACTGCAGAGTGATATAGTTGTGGTGTCCCGGTACCATTCTACTACTGCTGAGTGATATAGTTGTGGTGTCCTCGTACCATTCTCCTACTGCTGAGTGATATAGTTGTGGTATCCTGGTACCATTCTCCTACTGCTGAGTGATATAGTTGTGGTGTCCTGGTATCATTCTCCTACTGCTGAGTGATATAGTTGTGGTGTCCGGTTATCATTCTACTACTGCTGAGTGATATAGTTGTGGTGTCCTGGTACCATTCTACTACTGCTGAGTGATATAGTTGTGGTGTCCTGGTACCATTCTACTACTGCTGAGTGATATAGTTGTGGTGTCCTGGTATTATTCTACTACTGCTGAGTGATATAGTTGTGGTGTCCTGGTATCATTCTACTACTGCTGAGTGATGTAGTTGTGGTGTCCTGGTATCATTCTACTACTGCTGAGTGATATAGTTGTGGTGTCCTGGTATCATTCTACTACTGCTGAGTGATATAGTTGTGGTGTCCTGGTATCATTCTACTACTGCTGAGTGATGTAGTTGTGGTGTCCTGGTATCATTCTACTACTGCTGAGTGATGTAGTTGTGGTGTCCTGGTATCATTCTACTACTGCTGAGTGATATAGTTGTGGTGTCCTGGTATCATTCTACTACTGCTGAGTGATATAGTTGTGGTGTCCTGGTATCATTCTACTACTGCTGAGTGATATAGTTGTGGTGTCCTGGTATCATTCTACTACTGCTGAGTGATGTAGTTGTGGTGTCCTGGTATCATTCTACTACTGCTGAGTGATGTAGTTGTGGTGTCCTGGTATCATTCTACTACTGCTGAGTGATATAGTTGTGGTGTCCTGGTACCATTCTACTACTGCTGAGTGATATAGTTGTGGTGTCCTCGTATCATTCTACTACTGCTGAGTGATATAGTTGTGGTGTCCTGGTATAATTCTACTACTGCTGAGTGATATAGTTGTGGTGTCCTGGTATCATTCTACTACTGCTGAGTGATATAGTTGTGGGGCGGCCGTAGATGTGTTCCAGAATTCCTGTGGGCACTGTGAGTTAGGAGATGTATAATGTATTGTATGTGCGGACACTGAGGACTGATAAATGTGCATTGTGCTGTGTACTGTGCTGCCCTTTACTGGCTGATGTGTGAATATGAACATTAGGTCTTCAGTCTCCTCACCACAAGCTACCATAGACCCTGTGGGAGAAGCCTCCACACTCAGTGATGACACCTCCTATAAGCTGCTACAAACCAGTTCCCTAAACTGGGAATGACATGCACTGTGCCTTTAAGAGAGACTGTAAAGACCGTATTAGGTTCTGTGCACACCTGGTGCTTTTGCATTTTGGGCATTTTTACTTGCAGATATTAACCATTTCTACAAGTGTAAACACCTCCCAGCACAGCCTATGGGTTTCTGCAGTGCTGTGTCACCTTCTGCAGATTTTGATGCAGATATAAGAAGTAGCTGCTCATTCTTTGTGTTTGCCCTATAGACAATCATAGGGGAAATCCCCCCCTTTGCTCGGAGCTATAGCCTACGCATTTGTTCACTGACGGAGCTGTGTGACAAAGCATCACTTTTTGGCTAATTTTTATTTGATTTTTTTCTATGCTGTGCATTGAAGGGGTTAACTAGTGTGACTGTTATAGAGCGGGTTGTTCCAGACTTAGCAACACCAAAATATGTGCATTTGCTTTATTTTCGCTTGTACATAAAATAAATGTATTTTTGGTGTAATTTTTATGATTTTTTTAAATTTTTTTTGCTGAGTCCCTGTATATACAGGAGTGTCCCGAGGGTTCCTATACCATCTGCATGAGTGCAATCTCCTGCTATTGACAATTGTTGTGGACATGAAGGATCTTCTAGGGGTCCAGCAGCCTCTTCATATCCTGTGACTTCACCATCTGCTGCCAGGGCAACTACATGTCCCAGCTGCTCCCTGCAATATCTGGCACCTCCCCGGGTCTGACTGCACCAATCTAAGCATCAAACTATAGAAAATTTATCATCCATTTTGTAGTTTATACAGGATTAAACATTACTGCTGTTGGCAGCACATTCCTCTGTGTAAATAAAGGATGTGCTGCCGACTATGATAAAAATACCTGAGGAAAAAATCCCAAAATATTTTTTTAACTACATAAATAGTAAACTAAAAAATGATGGTGTTGGCCTCCTTAAAAATAGTCTGGGTGAAATGGTGGCGGAGGATGAGGAAAAAGCCAATATGCTAAATGACTTTTTTCAACAGTATTTACACAAGAAAATCCCATAACAGACAACATGATCAGTGATTACAAAAATTCTCCATTAAAATGTCACTTGTTTAACCCCTCAGGAAGTACGGCACCACCTAAAACTCACTAAAATTGACAAATCCCCGGGCCCGGCTGAGATAATTCCTGCAGTACTCTGGGGTGTAAGTACTGTCATAGATAGACCATTATTTTTAATCTTTAAAGATTCCATAATAACAGGGTCTGTACCACAGGACTGGCGTATAGCAAATGTGGTGCCAATATTCAAAAAGGGGACAACAACTGAACTTGGAAATTATAGGCCAGTAAGCTTAACCTCTACTCTGGGTAAAATCCTAGAGGGTTTTCTGAGAGATGCTATACTGGAGTATCTGAAGAAAAATAACCTCATGACCCAATATCAACATAGGTTTATAAGGGACCGTTCCTGTCAAACTAATCTGATAAGCTTCTACGAAGAGGTAAGTTGTGGACTGGACCAAATAAATGCAGTGGACGTGGTGTATTTGGACTTTTCAAAAGCTTTTGATACGGTGCCACACAAAAGGTTGATACATAAAATGAGAGCAATGGGGATAGGGGAAAATATGTGTAGGTGGGGTAAGAACTGGCTCAGTGATAGGAAAAAAAGGGTGGTTATTAATAGAACACACTCAGCCTGGGTCACAGTTAACAGTGGGGTACCACAGGGGTCAGTGTTGGGCCCGCTTCTTTTTAATATATTTATTAATGACCGTGTAGGGGGCATACAGAGTAGAGTCTCAATATTTGCAGATGACACTAAACTCTGCAGGGTAATCAATACAGAGGAGGACAATTTTATATTACAGGAGGATTTATGTAAACTAGAAGCTTGGGCTGATAAATTGTAAATGAGCTTTAATGGGGATAAATGTAAGGTCTGCACTTGGGCAGAGGAAATAAAAGGTATAATTCTGTGCTTAATTGTAAAACACTGGGCAAAACGATAACTCAAAAAGACCTGGGTGTATGGGTAGATGACAAACTCACATTTAGTGGCCAGTGTCAGGCAGCTGCTGCAAAGGCAAATAAAATAATAGGATGTGTGGCACCCCGCAACGAGTGCGTCACAGGAGTGTATTGCAGCCCAGACTGCAGCTGTAATATTCTCTGACTAAGCGATGACATGGTTAAAACTCAGCTCCATACCCTACATGCACATCAGAATAGAGGACCAATAAGGTCCTGATGGGCGGAGTGTAGGAGTAGTGTGTGAGGAGAATGTAGAGGAGGAAGGAACGTGGCCGGAGAGGAACGTAGGAGAGGGGGCACTGCACAGTTCCGTGCAGCCCTCGGGCCACCCCCGGTTGGGCGCCATTACCGGTGCCTCAACAACCGGAACATGGGCGATCATCTACGGGTGAATCTATACCCGTGCCCATCTACAACCAGACCACTGGTTCCGAAGCTAAGAGTCGTTTATCACTGCTATGCAAACCAGGAGTGGAGGGATCGCTCTACAGGAGTACCCCACCGCCGCCGCAAACAGCCGTCTTGCCAGCGGAGTACCCACCAAAAGGACCCAGGTTACCCCTCACACCGGAACGTACACACCGGCAGGGCAATTTAAGTAGTCCCTTGTACCCGACCTTGGCACTCAAAGGCGACATCGGCAATTCACCCAGATTAAGTTAGAATGGAGGAACACTGCGGAGCTCTGAGAAACACCGGTCATTGCTGAGTCTACCCGGTACGTTACCCGTTAACTGTATACCATGTATCACCTGCTGGTTACAGTAAAGTACCCATTACAGAGACTATCAGTGTCCGTGCCTTTTTCAGAACTGTCCATCTCCGCATGCTAGAAGTGCAGCAGCTGCCTCACAACATCTTGTGTAGCTCCAGGCCCCGGGGACTCCAGCTCATCTTGTGGGGAGCGTTCCATCTTGCTGCATCCCATCCCCCGGAGGCCCAAGCAGCGCCGGTGGAATCACCGGAACTCTCACAGGTGGCGTCACGACAGTAAATTAACCCCCCAACTGTTCAGCCAATGCTTTGTTCTGGACCGCCGGGCCCCACAGCCGCAGGCGCGGTTCCGTGACAGGAGGAGAAGGAACGCCTGCCCCGTGAAGTCCCGGCCACGGTGAGTCAGAATCATTAAAAGAGGCATAGATGCTCATGAGGAGAACATAATTTTACCTCTATACAAGTCACTAGTGCGACCACACTTAGAATACTGTGTACAATTCTGGTCTCTGGTGTATAAGAAAGACATAGCTGAACTAGAGCGGGTCCAGAGAAGAGCGACAAAAGTCATTAGAGGACTAAGGGGTCTGCAATACCAAGACAGGTTATTAGAGGACTGAGGGGTCTGCAATACCAAGACAGGTTATTAGAGGACTGAGGGGTCTGCAATACCAAGACAGGTTATTAGAGGACTGAGGGGTCTGCAATACCAAGACAGGTTATTAGAGGACTGGGGGGTCTGCAATACCAAGACAGGTTATTAGAGGACTGGGGGGTCTGCAATACCAAGACAGGTTATTAGAGGACTGAGGGGTCTACAATACCAAGACAGGTTATTAGAGGACTGAGGGGTCTGCAATACCAAGACAGGTTATTAGAGGACTGAGGGGTCTGCAATACCAAGACAGGTTATTAGAGGACTGAGGGGTCTGCAATACCAAGACAGGTTATTAGAGGACTGGGGGGTCTGCAATACCAAGACAGGTTATTAAACTTGGGGTTATTTAGCTTGGAAAAACGAAGGCTTAGGGGTGATCTTATAATAATGTATAAATATATGAGGGGACAGTACAGAGGCCTTTCTAATGATCTCTTTACTCTTAGGCCTGAGACTGGGACATGGGGGCGTCCTCTACGTCTGGAGGAAAGAAGCTTTAATCATAATCACAGACGCGGATTCTTTACTGTAAGAGCAGTGACACTATGGAGTTCTCTCCACATGATGGTGTAATGAGGAGTCACTACTAACATGTAAGAAGGGCCTGGATGCCTTTCTTGAAAACTATAATATTACCAGTTATACATACTAGATTCTTTGATCGGGCGTTGATCCAGGGAATTAGTCTGATTGCCGTATCTGGAGTCAGGAAGGAATTTTTTCCCCCAATGTGGAGCTTAGTGTTGCCACATGGGGGTTTTTTTGCCTTCCTCTGGATCATGTTAGGCTATGGGGGGAACTAGATGGACTTAAAGTCTTCCTTCAACCTTAAAAACTATGTTACTATGAGAAGAGGGAACAATCCATCACTGATAATGAAAGAACAATTATCTTCCTCCATCATCACTCGATGCTCGTTAGAGGCCATTATCTGCCCGGGTAAAATGACCTGAGGCCGCATTTATGTGTTACACCAGGGCAGGATTTCTATACCGCAACAAAACCTCGCCGCTGGCTGCAAAATCAGCGCAGAATGTGCAATAACTGGAATTGTATCAAAAACACATCATGGCCGCAACATATGAAAGCAGCATCAGAGGTGTTATCCACCACTATCATCCTTAGTATACAACCTCAATATAAAATCAGTGGGGTCTGACACTCAGCACCACCGATCAGCTGTTACCAGCTCTGGTAGTGGCTGGATATAAGCCATATACAGAGTGGCACAGCACAGAGCTGGAAATATTTGTCTATAACTCCATAAGACAACACTAAACATCACTAAAGATCCCCCTCCCCACAGTGAGGCATGGTGGTGGCAGCATTGTGCATCACTAAAAGATCCCCATCCCCACAGTGAGGCATGGCGGGGGCAGTATTGTGCTTTGTGAGGACTATCACCTTTCAGAACAACAACAACCATAAGTGAATACATATTACCATAAGCATTCATTGGAATAGAAGAATCTCCAGCTGAAAAAAATGAAAAGCCACAAAACAGAAAATCTCTGGCCCAGAACTGTCCGGTAAATGAGGAAAATGCGACTATTCTCTGCTTTATTTAGTGGTGACCCTCACTGGGGCGATTACCTGCAGGACTGTCCTCTGTACACCACTCATCACCCCACACAGCACCACCTTCCTCCATTATATCTGCAGGAGCATCCTCTGTACACTGCTCATCACACCGCACAGCACGGCCTTCCTCCAGTATACCTGCAGGAGCGTCCTCTGTACACCGCACAGCACTGCCTCCCTCCATTATACCTGCAGGAGCGTCCTCTGTACACCACTCATCACCGCGCACAGCACCGCGTTCCTCCATTATATCTGCAGGAGCATCCTCTGTACACCACTCATCACCGCGCACAGCATGGCCTTCCTCCATTATACCTGCAGGACTGTCCTCAGTACACCGCACAGCACTGCCTCCCTCCATTATACCTGCAGGAGCGTCCTCTGTACACCACTCATCACCGCGCACAGCACCGCGTTCCTCCATTATATCTGCAGGAGCATCCTCTGTACACCGCTCATCACCGCGCACAGCACCGCCTTCCTCCATTATATCTGCTGGAATAAGATTCTTCAGCTCTTTACCCGGATTTCGTAACTGGGAAAGAAATAATAAAAAAGTCACAGAGGGGGGAAGAAGGAGCAAAAGTCACAGAGGGGGGGAAGAAGGAGCAAAAGTCACAGAGGGGGGAAGAAGGAGCAAAAGTCACAGAGGGGGGGGAAGAAGGAGCAAAAGTCACAGAGGAGAAGAAGGAGCAAAAGTCACATAGGGGAAGAAGGAACAAAAGTCACAGAGGGGGAAGAAGGAGCAAAAGTCACAGAGGGGGGGAAAGAAGGAGCAAAAGTCACAGAGGGGGGAAGAAGGAGCAAAAGTCACAGAGGGGGGGAAGAAGGAGCAAAAGTCACAGAGGGGGGGAAGAAGGAGCAAAAGTCACAGAGGGGGGGAAGAAGGAGCAAAAGTCACAGAGGGGGAAGAAGGAGCAAAAGTCACAGAGGGGGAAGAAGGAGCAAAAGTCACAGAGGGGGAAGAAGGAGCAAAAGTCACAGAGGGGAAGAAGGAGCAAAAGTCACAGAGGGAAGAAGGAACAAAAGCCACATTCGTAAGGACGAGTATTGTAGAAAATTGTAGTGGACCAGAGAAGATCAGCAATCAGGATCCATCAGGTCTCCTGACACTTCTTTAGTAGTAAATACTCATTCTCTGTTCTAGGATTCTGGAGCCCCTCTCCTTTTATCTCAGCGTTGCACAGTTCATCTGTTAATTATACTGATATTATTATATTATATTGACAGCTGGTTGTTAGCAGTTGGGTGGTGCCATGGCCTAATCAGTTGACTATGTCATGGTAGGCACATGCCCCTTTGATAAAGATAATGCAATTACCCAGTCATCATGGATGTTGCTGATAGCCAGTAGAGGCTCGTGTGCTCAGAGGATCGTTCACATCCGGATCTGGTGTCTCCGTCTCCTTCCATGTGAAGTGACTCCACGCCGGAGATCAGACATGGACATTGCTGATATCCAGTAGAGACTCGTGTGCTCAGAGGATCCTTCACATCCGGATCTGATGTGGGATAAGGAAATTTTTCCCCCCGCATTCCTTCAAGATCCGTAACCTTTACACTTTTATGAGACATAGACTAGTGACGAGCGAGCAGTAAAATGCTTGGGTGCTCGGTGCTCGGGTCCAGCATATCGAGATGCTCGGGTGCTCAACCCGAGAACCAAGCCCAATGTTAAGGTACCGTTACACAGACATATCTCTGGAGACATTGCTTGAAACTCACTGATTGTAGTGAAATCATGGACACATTGTTCCATTTTGTTGCCATGTACAAATGTAACAATGTGTCCATGATTTTACTGCAACCAGTGAGTTTCAAGCAATGTCTCCAGAGATATCTCTGTGTGTAACGGTACCTTTAACCTATGGGAAACCCGAGCATTTTTCTGGCGGCATCCCAGGCAGTCTGCATAAACCCTAAAAATGTCACCAATGTATAAGAACAGAGCTCAAATGACATGGGTACAGCCTGGGCAAGACCCTTGTAAGCATTTCGGACACCCAGGTCACTGCTGTGAACAATGTTGTCTGAGTATTAGGAGCTGGAACACACATCGCCGTTCAGACAATGCCTATTCCAGCACCTGTAATGCGAGTGCAGGGGGAAGTGATGTGACACGGAGGAGGAAGAATCCTTGTTCCTCTCCCAGCGTCACATGTGTGACATGGAGTTTAAATCATGTTTAAATCTCCCGTGCAGATATCAGCTGTTCAGTGTCGGCGCCGGAGATTTAGACACAGGTGATCTGACAGCAATCTCCTGCGCTGACACCGAACAGCTGAACGCGGCACGGGAGATTTAGACAGTTGTCAGAGGTTAGAATGCAATTTTTTTTTATTCACTTGCTTTTCGCTTTAGCAGTGAATGTACAGGAAGCCAGAAGCTGCCGCACATACGCTGCTAAAAAGAAAGTAACATGTCACATGGGGGAGGAACGAACACAGTGCCGTCAGGTCTGATATAGACCTGATGACACTGTGCGGCCAGCCAATCACTGTAATGCCACAACCAACAAGGCGGAGGCATTAGTGTCTGGCAGCCAATCCCTGCATGTGGGCTGGCTCTGTAAAGAGCGCCAACATGCAGGAAGGGGGAGCAGAGCATGAGCCCGAGCACCGACGAGCGTGAGCCCGAGCACCGACGAGCGTGAGCCCGAGCACCGACGAGCGTGAGCCCGAGCACCAAGCACTGACGAGCGTGAGCCCGAGCACCAAGCACTGACGAGCGTGAGCCCGAGCACCAAGCACTGACGAGCGTGAGCCCGAGCACCAAGCACTGACGAGCGTGAGCCCGAGCACCAAGCACTGACGAGCGTGAGCCCGAGCACTGACGAGCGTGAGCCCGAGCACTGACGAGCGTGAGCCCGAGCACTGACGAGCGTGAGCCCGAGCACTGACGAGCGTGAGCCCGAGCACTGACGAGCGTGAGCCCGAGCACTGACGAGCGTGAGCCCGAGCACTGACGAGCGTGAGCCCGAGCACTGACGAGCGTGAGCCCGAGCACTGACGAGCGTGAGCCCGAGCACTGACGAGCGTGAGCCCGAGCACTGACGAGCGTGAGCCCGAGCACTGACGAGCGTGAGCCCGAGCACTGACGAGCGTGAGCCCGAGCACTGACGAGCGTGAGCCCGAGCACCGACGAGCGTGAGCCCGAGCACCGACGAGCGTGAGCCCGAGCACCGACGAGCTTGAGCCAGAGCACCGACGAGCATGAGCCCGAGCACCGACGAGCATGAGCCCGAGCACCGACGAGCATGAGCCCGAGCACCGACGAGCATGAGCCCGAGCACCGACGAGCATGAGCCCGAGCACCGACGAGCATGAGCCCGACATGAGCCCGAGCATGAGCCCGAGCACCGACGAGCATGAGCCCGAGCACCGACGAGCATGAGCCCGAGCACCGACGAGCATGAGCCCGAGCACCGACGAGCATGAGCCCGAGCACCGACGAGCATGAGCCCGAGCACCGACGAGCATGACCGAGCACCGACGAGCATGAGCCCGAGCACCGACGACGAGCCCACCCGACGAGCCCGAGCACCGACGAGCCCGAGCACCGACGAGCATGAGCCCGAACACCGACGAGCATGAGCCCGAGCACCGACGAGCATGAGCCCGAGCATGAGCCCGAGCACCGACGAGCATGAGCCCGAGCACCGACGAGCATGAGCATGAGCACCGACGAGCATGAGCCCGAGCACCGACGAGCATGAGCCCGAGCACCGACGAGCCCGAGCACCGACGAGCCCGAGCACCGACGAGCCCGAGCACCGACGAGCCCGAGCACCGACGAGCATGAGCCCGAGCACCGACGAGCATGAGCCCGAGCACCGACGAGCATGAGCCCGAGCACCGACGAGCATGAGCCCGAACACCGACGAGCATGAGCCCGAGCACCGACGAGCATGAGCCCGAGCACCGACGAGCATGAGCCCGAGCACCGACGAGCATGAGCCCGAGCACCGACGAGCATGAGCCCGAGCACCGACGAGCATGAGCCCGAGCATGAGCCCGAGCACCGACGAGCATGAGCCCGAGCACCGACGAGCATGAGCCCGAGCACCGACGAGCATGAGCCCGAGCACCGACGAGCCCGAGCACCGACGAGCCCGAGCACCGACGAGCATGAGCCCGAGAACCGACGAGCATGAGTCCGAGCACCGACGAGCATGAGCCCGAGCACCGACGAGCATGAGCCCGAGCACCGACGAGCATGAGCCCGAGCACCGACGAGCATGAGCCCGAGCATGAGCCCGAGCACTGACGAGCATGAGCCCGAGCACCGACGAGCATGAGCCCGAGCATGAGCCCGAGCACCGACGAGCATGAGCCCGAGCACCGACGAGCATGAGCCCGAGCACCGACGAGCCCGAGCACCGACGAGCCCGAGCACCGACGAGCATGAGCCCGAGCACCGAACACTGACGAGCATGAGCCCGAGCACTGACGAGCATGAGCCCGAGCACCGAGCACTGACGAGCATGAGCCCGAGCACAGACGAGCATGAGCACCGACGAGCATGAGCCCGAGCACCGAACACTGACGAGCATGAGCCCGAGCACCGAACACTGACGAGCCTGAGCCCGAGCACCGAGCACTGACGAGCATGAGCCCGAGCACCGAGCACTGACGAGCATGAGCCCGAGCACCGAGCACTGACGAGCATGAGCCCGAGCACTGACGAGCATGAGCCCGAGCACAGAGCACTGACGAGCATGAGCCCGAGCACCGAGCACTGACGAGCATGAGCCCGAGCACAGAGCACTGACGAGCATGAGCCCGAGCACAGAGCACTGACGAGCATGAGCCCGAGCACAGAGCACTGACGAGCATGAGCCCGAGCACAGAGCACTGACGAGCATGAGCCCGAGCACAGAGCACTGACGAGCATGAGCCCGAGCACAGACGAGCATGAGCCCGAGCACAGAGCACTGACGAGCATGAGCCCGAGCACCGAGCACTGACAAGCATGAGCCCGAGCACCGAGTACTGACGAGCATGCTCGCTCATCCCTACAACAGACACATGAGGGCTTGTATTTTATGGATTGAGCTGTAGGTGTGAATGTCACCATTCGTTACACAATATAATGTACTGAAAAATCGGAAAAAGATGTGAAGTAATTAAAAATAACACAATTCTGCTTGTGTATCTTGGATGATTGTTTATGTCAGCCCTAATACAGCGATACCAAACATGCATCGATTTTTGATTTTTTATATTTTAATGAAGAAAATTTAGAATATGGCAAAAATAAGTTTTGATTTTTGCTGTTCTGAGAGCAGTAACATTTTTTTCTGGTGAAGGGGCTGAGTGACTGCTTGTTTCTTGCATGGTCATGCAGCTACCTGAGGGACAGAAGGGGTGGTCACAATGGGCCCCGCACTCAGAGGGGCCCATCCGGAGCAGGAGCTGCCCTTAACTAGACCATTATACTTAAGCTGTGCAGCAGAGCAGGGAGACGCGATATTTCTGCACTATGGCTCTCGGTTCTATAGGCTGCAGGTCACCATTTAGCCTGTCTATAGGATGGCAGGCGGTACAGTGGCCGAGGTGGCGGCACATGCAGAAGACATCAGAGCCACGGTGCGGTGACATCATTGTTCTGGGGCTCTGATGTCCTTGCGTGTGTCATCCCTATGACAGCTTGGTGCCTTGCTGATGGATTTGTCAGGATCCTGGATTAGGTCAGTTAAAGTATATTATGCTTTTTATTTGAATTATAACTTGGGGGCATAAAAGTGTTGAGCCCCAGGCCCTGGGGTACTCGGGTATCAGACTCGGAGGGGTTCGCAGGGATGTCACAGGTGGCGTTGCCTGAGCCCGTGGCCTGGGTGACCCTTCAATAGAGGGGTTATGTACAAGGAAAAAAGAATTATTGCCACGTGACGCCACCTGTAGTACCTGGTGATGGGTCACCAGCGCCGCCACAGTCCTCCGTAGGGCGATGGCATTGCGGCAGGAATAGCAACGCTCCCTACTGGTGGAGCTGGACCTCCGGGACAGTGTAGAGAAAAGGGGCAGCTTGGAGTGGGACTTGAGGCCAGGGTAAGAAGCAGTGAGGCAGTCTATAGGAAGGCTGGGGACTGAGAGGAATAACGCACACACTCTAATGAAAGTCTCTTACCTTTTACTGGTGGTATTCACAGGTAAGGATGTCCAGAGCACTGTCGGGTGACTAGGAATACAGTGAGTCTCCACAGCAAGTGGGTATAAGGCCTCCTCAGGTTCCCTGCTGTCGCTGAAGCCCTGTCTGTATGCAACACAACCGGCCTCCTCACTTTCTCTGGTCCTCTCTCTCTCCTCCTGCGACGTCTGAGGGTTACCCTCTCTGATCACTGCTGTGTGTTCCCACACTACAGTGTTTCTCCCTTTTGCTGGGTACGCAGGGAGACCGGGTGACTGAAGTCTCCACGGTGTGTCGGGGTTTTCTGCAGTCCTAAAGTGTTCCTGCAGGTGCTGATCCCCGAATTCTGGTACGTATTGGATAAACTTTCACTAGTTCCTCTACTCCCTTGGCTAACCTCCGTGCCTTCTGTCCCCACTCCTAGGCTTGGCTCAACGGCAGAAGGGCCACTCCGGGTCACTGGTTCGGGCCCAACTGCGGCACCGATCACCAGGACGTGTTCGCAGCTCTCCTAGCATCTGCACACTCTCACTAACTCCTACCCAGCAGCAGTATTTATAGGGGATCTCACCTAAAGTTAGTGAGTCTAGCTCCCCCTCCTGTGCTGAGGTGGAAGGTGTTGCATGTAGTAGATACCTGCTGTGGAAACCCAACTGTGCAGTAGGGAAGGCTGTGACTACCTGCGTGAGCAGGGCACCACAAAAGCTAGGAGGGATAGCCAATACTAGAGAAGAGAGAGGAGTCAAAAAATCTAAACAAACTGGAACAGTGGCAGCAACTCACAGAATGGTTTATAACAGGGAGAAATGCAAAGTCCTACATCTGGGCAAGAACAATAAAAAAAGCATCTGCAGAATGGGAGGAATAGGGCTAAGCAACAGCACGTGTGAAAGAGACTTGTGTGTACTAATAGATCACAGACCGAACATGAGATGCAGCAGCAAAAAAGGCAAACACAATTCTGGGATATATTAATAGAAGCCACAGTCTAGATCACATGAAGTCATTATCCCCCTCTTGTGGGGGCAAATATAAAGTTTAGAACTAAATGTGGAGGCACTCGCAGTGTGGCAAACTCTCATACATAGGGACATCTGTGGGGGGTCCTCAAAGTGTGGGAACCATTATATAATTTGAGGGCTACTATAAAGTGTAGGGTAATAACACAGTGGTTTGGGGGAGCAGTGTGTGATGACATGGACTCTTTCAATGCATAGCATGAGTTAAGTTTCTTATATTTGCCAGACACGTTGGTATTTTGTTAACTTGTGATAAGCCACTCATTGTTTCTACCAGACTCTTAGTTTACAAAGTTTGTGTTTACTAATGTAACTATCTCACCCCTTTGTCAGAGAAGGTCAGAGACTCAGACAATTAAGTATGCGAGCCTACTATTGTCCAAAGGATGTGTATTGATAATTTAACGTAAATCCCATTCACCCCTCTTTACCTTGACCCCTCCTCCTCTCTGTCAGAGACTCAAGACTCATAGGGCTATTATGTATGCGGCTTGAAATCTAACCAATGAGAGCACAGTCTTATTCCACCAATTGCGAAGTCCCCAATGTCCTGAAATTGAGTGCTAAAGGGTATATAAGGAGGTCTGTTCATTGACCAGGAGATATGCTAGATGCAGGGGTGAACCTAGCCTCTCTGCTGCCTGAGGCGAACTGCAAAACGCCCCCCCCCCACTAGTAATTTTTTTTTAAATCGGTAAAAATAAATCTGGTTGACACAGATTTACATTTATCCTGTAAAAATGAGCAAAATAGTGGACATTTTAGTTTACAGAAACAGAAAAAATAATGTCCACACAAGGATGTCAGCGCCATCACATGCACACACAAGAACCACACAGGAGAATCCAGAACAAGGATCATTACTGGCAATGGCGGCTTGGCACAAGCATATAGACACATAATGATGACTGGCAGAGCTGTGGTCCTGTAGGCAGACACAGTCCTGCATCCTTATAGCACAGGAGGCAGCACTGATTGCCATCCTCTGGCACACACCTACAAAACTCTGGGCCGCTGCCTAGTACTGACTAGTCAGACATAGCACCATGCAGCACCATCCACACACCACAGGTAATGACCTGCAGTCTGAACATCAACAAGCTGCCACTGCACTAAGCTGGTAAAATGGCGCTTCTCCTGCAACAGACCACGCCTCCTCCCGAATTGCTTAGCCAATCACATGTGCCGCGCACGGGGCTGTCTGGAATTAATAACAGGGTCCTTCCTATTGGGATGAGCAAAGGATATGGGAGCGGGAAGGGAGAAGAGCACCACCGACCAACTGCCACTCAAGAGAAATATGGCTGGATGCCTGTATGTACCGAGGGGCGGCACTAGATCCGGTGTGTAAGTTATGGCCAATCAGTTCTGCAGCAGAGGGACAATGTATCCTGCATCATAGAAATCATGGAGCCCCAGAGCTGAAGTTGTAATTGGGTCACATAGGTACATCTCTCACAACATTTCAGCATTTACAGAGTAATTTTCCTCCTGCTGAAGCCCCTAGATTCCCCTTTCATTGCCCCTATAAAGTGTGATGCCAACAGAAGTGCCCCACAAACATTGTATGATACCCCACAGTGCATTCCTCCACATGCACAGTATGATGACCTACTGTACCTCCTTCAACATACAGTATGATCCCCAACTATGACCCCCGCCCAGCCCTCCATGTAGTATAATGGCCCCCAACACAGCCCTCAAATAGCCCTTCATAAAGTATAAAGGCTCCCTTGTAGCCCTCCAAGTATTATGATGCCTCCCACAGAGCCCTCCATATATTTTAATGGCTTCCATGTAGTAGAATTGGCTCCATATAATATAATACACCCCCACAGACCTCCATACAGAATAATGCACCCCTACAGTCCTCCAGTTAGGATATTGCAACCCATAGTCCTCCAAATAGCATATTGCACTCCCACAAACCTCCATATAGAATAATGCCCCCCATAGTCATCCATATAGTGTGATGCACCCCCATAGTCCTCCATATAGTATAATCACCTCTCTTCAGCATCTGCTCTGCCGCTCTGCACGTCTCAGCACAGTGGGACTCAGTGATGACATTGTGTACCGCCGTACAGAGCTGCAGAGGGCAGACAGCGGCGGCCGGGCCTCGGGAGAAGAATGCGGCTGGGACTATAGGAGCAGGAGCGGCATCCGTGGGAGGCAGCCACTGGTACACACACCCCGTACACACACGGCTCCGCTCCGTACACCCCGTACACACGCGGCTCCGCTCCGTACACACGCGGCTCCGCTCCGTACACCACGTACACACGCAACTCCGCTCCGTACACCCCGCTGCTCTGCTACATCCACACTGTGAACCCCGACCCCCACACAAACTTCACCTCATCCAGGATCGAGGAGCTGATCATGTGACCCCCTCACACCTCCCCTCCATTGACATCATCACAGGTCCTCTCACCAAAGAGCTGCAGTGTGTGGCTCTGTCAGCTCAGCTCACTAGTGATGGGCAGTCCAGCTCTTTTTGATGATCCGACTCAAAAAACAGCTCTTTTTTTTAAAATAATACTGTGATGAATACAGAACCTCCCCTGTACAGTGACCTACTCATTATACACCCTGTGATGAATACAGACCCTCCCCTGTACAGTGATCTCCTCATTATACACCCTGTGATGAATACAGACCCTCCCCTCTACAGTGATCTCCTCATTATACACCCTGTGATGAATACAGACCCTCCCCTGTACAGTGTCCTCCTCATTATACACCCTGTGATGATACAGACCCTCCCCTGTACAGTGTCCTCCTCATTATACACCCTGTGATGAATACAGAACCTCCCTGTACAGTGATCTCCTCATTATACACCCTGTGATGAATACAGAACCTCCTCTGTACAGTGATCTCCTCATTATACACCGTGATGAATACAGAACCTCCCCTGTACAGTGATCTCCTCATTATACTCCCTGTGATGATACAGACCCTCCCCTGTACAGTGATCTCCTCATTATACACCCTGTGATGATACAGACCCTCCCCTGTACAGTGATCTCCTCATTATACACCCTGTGATGAATACAGAACCTCCCCTGTACAGTGATCTCCTCATTATACACCCTGTGATGATACAGAACCTCCTCTGTACAGTGATCTCCTCATTATACTCCCTGTGATGATACAGACCCTCCCCTGTACAGTGATGTCCTCATTATACACTCTGTGATGAATACAGAACCTCCCCTGTACAGTGATCTCTCTCATTATACACCCTGTGATGAATACAGAACCTCCCCTGTACAGTGATCTCCTCATTATACACCCTGTGATGAGTACAGACCCTCCCCTGTACAGTGATCTCCTCATTATACACCCTGTGATGAATACAGACCCTCCCCTGTACAGTGATCTCCTCATTATACACCCTGTGATGAATACAGAACCTCCCCTGTACAGTGATCTCCTCATTATACACCTTTGTATGTTTCCAGTGAAGCAGTAAAGAGTGTTTTTAGCATTGTTTCCTCAGATTGTCAGCTCTTCTGGACAGGGTTCTCGTTCCTCTTGATTGGTGAGAGTGAGACACCGGGTACCTTACCGATCAGCTGTTCTCATTGCTAACTGAAGCCGGATCTACTCTTTTAGGCCTCATTCACACATCAGTGCCTTTGGCTCGTGTGCGGTCCGTGCCGACACATGCCGGAGGCATGGACATACGGGGACACATGCTCCCCTATGGCCCTCTTCACATGTCCACAATTCCGCATGGACCATGTCACCGCGTGGAGCACATGCGTGTCCATGTGCTCCACATGACGACATGTCCGTTTTTATGCGGAAGCACAGACTGCTTTTGCCCTGAAATGTTCATGCACACAAATGTCATCCATGTGATATCCATGTGCACAGACCACGGACGAAAGTGAGAAGCCTAAAAATAAAGAATTTCATACTCGCCTCCCTCCAGCGCTGATAGTTCCTCTCACTTCCGGTGCTGCTCATTAGGCTCATGAATAGTCACTTCACTGAGCCTGACAGCGGACCAAAAGTGAGAGTACGCGATGACAGGCTGTCAGTGTGCTATCCACGGATGCACGGATAGCACATGTGTGTCACAAGCATCGACGCCCCTCCCCCAAACAGCCTTGTCTCACACATCCGTGGTGTCACGGATGTGTGAGCCAGGTCTTATACAGTTGCTCTATCTACTGTAGCGGCTGCAGACTGTACTGCACATGTGACTTTTATGGATTTGAATAGGGGATCAAATCTGCAGTAGATGACCATGGCCGCTAAATAGTAGACAGAGCAGCTCGGTAAGGTAGCAATTCCAGTTGATACTTAGAACAGCTGTCAGGGGTGCTAGGTGTCGCACTCCTACTGTTCAGACATTGCTGACCTAATCCCAAAACGCAACGCTCGCTTCACTGCGCAGCAGCACAGTGCATCAAGGAGCCTCCTACTGCTGCTGCCCCCTCCTCCACATCGCCCCTCGCTTCCTCTTACGGTGGCGGTGACTGCCTGCATTCCACAGTGGAACGCATTTAGCAGGCTGGTGCTGCCTCCTCCATAATAGGAGTAGGCGGCACTTCCTGCTTTATGTGTTCCACAGTGGAACACAGCCAGTCACTACCTCCTCCTGTGTCTCAGTTTTGGCAAGGAGAACGAAGCTGCGGGGGAACCAGGAGAGGCAAGTACAGATTTATTTTTTAATGAGTACACGCTGGTCATTTCATTATGGGGGAGGAGGGGTGAGCTGTGAGGTTGCACTATGCTATATGGAAGGCTGTGAGGCTGCATTATACTATATGGAGGTCTGTGAGGCAGTATTATACAATATGGAGCACTATGGGGGTCCATTATGCTATACCGAGGATTATGGGGGTGAATGCTATACGGAGGACTATGGGGGTGAATTATGCTATACGGAGGACTATGGGGGTGCATTATACTATACTATATAGAGGGATTTGAATTGGGTGTTGTTTGGTTGCACAACTCCACTGAAAAAAGCATAAAGAAGATAATCAATATGTTGTAAGAAACCAGCTGTGACCCAGAGCTACAAAAGGTCTGTGCTGATATGAACTTGTAAATAAATCATGTGTGGTGTGAACAAGTACCTGAGTCACTGCATTCTGTCGTGCCGATCCTAACCACTACTTTACAAAGTACAGTACATACAGTGGTTTTCAAAAGTCCTGCATAGGCGTGAAGAAAACTATATATTTCATACTTCTGCATCTCTACAGTGAAACTGGTGGAACATATATGTTTTTGTAATCCCTCATTGTATGCCATACTCATTTTTGAATGTCCCAAGTGTATAAATTGTTATGGTATGCACATTTTTTATATTTTTTTACAGCATAACCAAACCTACACCAGTACAGTGTGTAGAATGGTGAACAGGTTTCTAAGTTCATTAACTTTCAATGCAAGTTCACACTAACTTAAATTTTACTTTTTAAGATTTATTCTTTTTTATTTAATTCAGAGTCTGGGCCTTTTGAGTGCATCTTTAGCTTCTAATACTTTATTGGCCGCCTTTGCTCTTGAGCACCAAGTTGCATCTCTGTGGCATTGAGTGAACAAGCTTCTGCAGAGGTTCACAAGTGATGATGTGGTTCCAGGCCTGGATCAGAGCCTCAATCAACTCTCTCTTGGTCCTTGGCTGTTTTTTAGATATCTCTATTGATACCTTGGATTGAGGTCCGGGGACTGGGCTGGCCAGTCAATAGTAGCCACCTTGTTCTTTTTTTTTCCATTCCGTTACTGTCTTAGCTCTGTGACAAGGAGCATTATCATCCTGGAAGATATAATTCCCTGAAAACAGCTGTTGAGCAGAAGGCAGCATGTTCTTATTAAGGATGTCTATGTATTTTTTTGCATTAACCATACCCTCCACAATATGAAGCCTTCCAACACCATTGGCTGCCATACAGCCCCACACCATTACTTTCATTGGATGTTTCACAGAGAAGCTCAAACACTCTGGCTTGTCTCTTCATGTGGAAACCTTCTCACATAAGACCTGCCATTATTTCCTAAAATGCAAAAAGTGCTTTCATCACTAAATCGCCCTTTTTCCCATTCCTCCTTCCTCCATTTTGAATATTTCAATGCCCACAGTTTTCACCTTTGTCTTTGTATGGCTGTCATCAATGGCTTCTTTCGGGCCTTGCACCCTCTCAATCCTGCTTCCAAACATCTCTTCCTAACAGTTGATGTTGCTGCCTCAATATTGCACTTTTCTTGCCATTCTTGCAGAATCTGAGGAGAGGTGAGCTTTCCATTGGTAAGGGATGTTCTTATCAGTACTCTATCCTCCCTTTTAGTTGACTTTCTGGGCCGACCAGATCTGGGCCTGTCCTGGGTAATTCCAAGCTGCTTATGTTTCTGCAAAATTCTTATGACTGTACTTTGATTACAGCCGACCTTCCTAGCGATCTGGGGACCAGTATAACCCTCTTCATGTAGCGCCACAACTCGCACACGATCCTCCGCTGACAAAAATCTGAAGGCTCCCATCATAAAGCTCTACAGTATGATTCACTAGATAGACCAACAGATAAAACAAACAAACAAAGCAGATGTGATGCAATGTAATGGAAAGTGATTGGCTGCCATATCCAGGTTATGATTGGTCACAAGAACCTCATCTGTGATTGGCTAATTTTGGATCTGAAGCTGTACAATATTTAGTTGTGCTCTCAATTCCCATATTGTTGCATTACTTTCAGACAAAACTGCTTCAAAAGCTAAAAATATTACTACAAGGAGAGAATGCAAAATTATATTCTGAACAAAACCATATATAATATGTCATATTAGCATCGAAGATATTCGACAGAAAACGTTTAAAACTTGAAAAATCAATTTATCCTATGCAGGACTTTTGAACACCACTGTATATATCACACAAAGTACATATACATCACATCACCTATATACAGGATCTACTTTTACTTTAGTTCACTATTTTGTAGACCCATAGGGCATGCCACCCCCTTGGTCCCAAGGGCCTTTCGTAGGTCACCAGATCGCCCTGGTACAGTTCTCTGTCCAGGTGCACCTTGGTAAGGTAAGCCTCAATGTCTCAGCGGCTGAAAAACACCTCCTCCTACAGCCCAAGCTCCCGTATGTACCCCCACCCATTGTGTAGATGGAAGGCCACCACAGTACCTGACTGCCGCTCCTCCGGGGACATGTTCGCTGGCCATTCCCTGGCCCGAGCTTTTGCCAGGAGGTTCTCCTGTTCTTGGACCCACCAGTGCTCCCGGCGATGTTACCTCTCCGCCTGGTCAGACTGGAAGCGCTGGAACCCATAGCCTGCTTGCTCCGAGGCTGGGACTGGAGCTCGACCCGGCGTACTGTCCATGGCGGCTGCATCGACCTGTCCAATCGATCTGTGCTGCTGGTGCTCCTACCACACCGCGCGGGGCCCGGATGCCCCGACTTCCTGCAAGCTATTGGCTTCGTCCTCCTCAGGTTCGTCCTCCTCCACGGGATCCAGGTGGCTGTAGGGCTCCTCTATCTCGGCCTCCACCACCACGTCAGGCATCTCCGCGAGGACCTCTGGGATGTCTGCTTCTGGATCCTTAGGGTAAGTGCACACTTACCGGCGGGTTGGTCGGCGGCGGCTGGGCGGAACCCGCCAGGATGCTCCGGCGCCGTCCACCGGCTTCCTGGCGGGTATGTGCGGCGGGAGCCGGGCGGGTGACGGGTGGTAGCCGGCGGTTGCACAGCGGCTTCTCGGCGGCGATTCTGCAGCGGCTGGAAGCAGCACATGATTCTGCTTGCAGCCGCTGAAGAACCGGCGTTTTATAGAACAAGCTCATTCTTTGCTAACCCGCTGGGAAACCTGCGGGTTAGCAACGGATGAGGCTGTGTAACCGCCGGTGTGTGCACAGCCTTGGTCGGTTTACATTGGTTTTAATCTTAATCCAAACGCCGGTTTGGATTAACATAAATTTAAATAAAACTAATGTAAACAAACCGGCGGTTTACACAGGTAAACCGCCCAAAACCCGGCAAGTGCACACATAGCCTTAGGTTCCTCTGGCTCAGCTCCGGGCTCCTCTCTCGCTGCAATGACTAGCTGTGGGTCATCTCGAGCAGCCTCAGGCTCACCTTGGAGCTGGTCTGCTGCCTGTGTCTCCAGGCCAGAAGTCTCTGCGGGCTCCGGGTTACCGAGTTCTCGCCTCTCAGCCCGCTGGGACAAAGTGTAGTATGCAGTGTGTTGTGAAAGTATTCGCCCCCTTGAACTTTTCAACCTTTTGCCACATTTCAGGCTTCTGACAAAGATATAAAATTCCAATTTTTTCGTGAGGAATCAACAACAAGTGAAAGACCATCATGAAGTGGAACAAAATTTATTGGATATTTTAAAAACTTTTTTAACAAATAAAAAACTGAAAAGTGGGGTGTGCAATATTATTTAGCCCCCTTGAGTTTGTAGCGCCCCCTTGTGCTGTGATTACAGCTGCAGTCTCTTGGGGTTTGTCTCATTCTTCCTTGCAGAACAGCTGGAGCTCAGTGAGGTTGGATTGAGGCGTTTGTGATCAGCAGTTTTCAGCTCTTTCCACAGATTCTCCATTGGATTCAGGTCTGGATGTGACTCGGCCATTCTAACACCTGGAGACGGTGATTTTTGAACCATTTCATTGTAGATTTTGCTTTATGTTTGGGATCTTTGTCTTGTTGGAAGATAAATCTCCGTCCCAGTCTCAGGTCTTTTGCAGACTCCAGCAGGTTTTCTTCCAGAATAGTCCTGTATTTGGCTCCGTCCATCTTCCCATCAATGTTAACCATCTTCCCTGTCCCTGCTGAAGAAAAGCCCAAACCATGATGCTGCCCCCACCATGTGTGACAGTGGGGATGGTGTTTTGAGGCCACCACCATGTGTGACAGTGGGGATGGTGTTTTGAGGCCTCCACCGTGTGTGACAGTGGGGATGGTGTTTTCAGGCCACCACCATGTGTGACAGTGGGGATGGTGTTTTCAGGGTGATGAGCTTTGTTGCTTTTACACCAAACATATCGTTTTGCATTGTGGCCATAGTTTGATTTTGGTTTCCTCTGAGCAGAGCCCCTCATTCCACATGTTTGGGGTCTCCCTTTTTCCACATGTTTGGGATCTCCCAGGCGGCTTGAGGCAAACTTCACACCAGACTTTTTATGGATATCTCTGAGAAATGTCTTCTTTTTGCCGCTCTTCCATAAAGGCCAGATTTGTGCAGTGTACGACTGATTGTTTTCTCCTATGGACAGACTCTCCCACCTCAGCTGTAGATCTCTGCAGTAGATCCAGAGGGATCATGGGCCTTTTGGCTGCATCTCTGATCAGTCTTCTCCTTGTTTGAGATGAAAGTTTAGAGGGACGGCCGGGTCTTGGTAGATTTGCAGTGGTCTGATTCTCCTTCCATTGTAATATGATCGCTTGCATAGTGGCTCCTTGAGAGGTTTAAAACTTGGGGAAATCTTTTTGTATCCAAATCTGGCATTAAACTTCGCCACAACAGTATCTCGGACCTGCCTGGTGTGTTCTTTGGTCTTCATGATGATCTCTGCACTGGATACAGAACCCTGAGCCTATCACAGAGCAGGTGCATTTATACAGAGACTTGATTACACACAGGTGGATCCTATTCATCATTACCAGTCATTTAGGACAACATTGGATCATTCAGAGATCCGCACTGACCTTCTGGAGTGAGTTTGCTGCACTGAAACTAAAGGGGCCGAATAATATTGCACGCCCCGCGCCTCCGTTTTTTATTTGTTAAAAAAGTGTATAATCTCCAATAAATTTGGTTCCCCCTCACGATTGTGTCCCACTTGTTGTTGATTCTTCACAAAAAAATTAGAATTTCTATCTTTATGTTTGAAGCCTGAAATGTGGCAAAAGGTTGAAAAGTTCAAGGGGCCGAATACTTTCACAATGAACTGTATGTATATATAGGGGGCTGAATACTTTCACAACGCACTGTATATAGGGGGCTGAATACTTTCACAATGAACTGTAAATTAATTTAATACATCATTAAAAGTTTGTGATCTTATAACATTATACTTTTAGTAGAATAGCAAATATTCAACATATTTTTAATTAATGTAACCAACTTGTTTTTACCTGAGGTAAGGGATATTATCTTTGGTAACGTTGAATTTGTAGATAGAGGAGCGCCGCCTTGTGGTTGGGACGTTCTGCTGAAGTTACTGCAGAAACAAGTCCCTGTTATCTCACATCATCATTGTAATCCGCCTCTTCTCTGTCTATAGAAAGCCGGAATAATTATATTATATTGGTGACCTGCTGTGTCTCCTGCAGGAAGATAAAGATTTATTCTGTGAATTCAGATGTCGTCTAATCTTTTATTGGTAATAAAATACAAATACTCCATGGACAGGGAGCGTCCCGGTTGCAGCACACCTAGTGGTGGTGAATGGCTCTACACTGTTGGTGAGAGACTGTCCCAGTTGCAGCACACCTTGTGGTGGTGGATGGCTTTACACTGTTGGCGAGTACAGACAGTGTGCACTAAGTCCCCTATGTTATTTATATGCTCTATTACTATTTACAGCAGGGTATATACTTACCTTGTGTCTATCAAAGTCTAAACCCCCTGCAGATACAATGGAGGGTTTAGATCAGAGGATATTCCTGTGTGTGAACGGCCCAGTCACCGTCCAGACCCAAATCCACACAGAATCTGAGAAGAGACGGGAAAATTACTGATCACAGACGTCTCCATGCAATCTCACTGAGCGAGAGCAAAGAAGAAGGGAGAATGTCTCCTCTAGATGAGCAAAGCTGGAGAGACAGACACCAAAAGACAGAGAAAGGTGGTCCGACAAAGTGCTGACTCAGGGGCTGAATACTAATACAAGACAGAGAAAGGTGGTCCGACAAAGTGCTGACTACAGGGAGTGAATACTAATACAAGACAGAGAAAGGTGGTCCTACAAAGTGCTGACTCAGGGGCTGAATACTAATACAAGACAGAGAAAGGTGGTCCTACAATGTGCTGACTCAGGGGGTGAATACTAATACAAGACAGAGAAAGGTGGTCCTACAAAGTGCTGACTACAGGGGGTGAATACTAATACAAGACAGAGAAAGGTGGTCCTACAAAGTGCTGACTCAGGGGATGAATACTAATACAAGACAGAGAAAGGTGGTCCTACAAAGTGCTGACTCAGGGGATGAATACTAATGCACGACAGAGAAAGGTGGTCCTACAAAGTGCTGACTCAGGGGGGTAAATACTAATACAAGACAGAGAAAGGTGGTCCTACAAAGTACTGACTCAGGGGGTGAATACTAATACAAGACAGAAAGGTGGTCCTACAAAGTGCTGACTCAGGGGGCTGAATACTAATACAAGACCGAGAAAGGTGGCCCTACAAAGTGCTGACTAGGGGGTGAATACTAATACAAGACAGAAATGTGGTCCTACAAAGTGCTGACTCAGGGGGCTGAATACTAATACAAGACCGAGAAAGGTGGCCCTACAAAGTGCTGACTAGGGGGTGAATACTAATACAAGACAGAGAAAGGTGGTCCTACAAAGTGCTGACTGAGGGGCTGAATACTAATACAAGACAGAGAAAGGTGGTCCTACAAAGTGCTGACTAGGGGTGAATACTAATACAAGACAGAGAAAGGTGGTCCTACAAAGTGCTGACTCAGGGGATGAATACTAATGCACGACAGAGAAAGGTGGTCCTACAAAGTGCCGACTACGGGGGGTGAATACTAATACAAGACAGAGAAAGGTGGTCCTACAAAGTGCTGACTACGGGGGGTGAATACTAATACAAGACAGAGAAAGGTGGTCCTACAAAGTGCTGACTCAGGGGCTGAATACTAATACAAGACAGAGAAAGGTGGTCCTACAAAGTGCTGACTCAGGGGAGGGAATACTAATACAAGGCAGAGAAAGGTGGTCCTACAAAGTACTGACTCAGGGGGCTGAATACTAATACAAGACAGAGAAAGGTGGTCCTACAAAGTGCTGACTCAGGGGGTGAATACTAATACAAGACAGAGAAAGGTGGTCCTACAAAGTGCTGACTCAGGGGCTGAATACTAATACAAGACAGAGAAAGGTGGTCCTACAAAGTGCTGACTCAGGGGGTGAATACTAATACAAGACAGAGAAAGGTGGTCCTACAAAGTGCTGACTACGGGGGGTGAATACTAATACAAGACAGAGAAAGGTGGTCCCACAAAGTGCTGACTCATGGGGTGAATACTAATACAAGACAGAGAAAGATGGTCCTACAAAGTGCTGACTCAGGGGCCTGAATACTAATACAAGACAGAGAAAGGTGGTCCTACAAAGTGCTGACTCAGGGGCTGAATACTAATACAAGACAGAGAAAGGTGGTCCTACAAAGTGCTGACTCAGGGGGTGAATACTAATACAAGACAGAGAAAGGTGGTCCTACAAAGTGCTGACTCAGGGGCTGAATACTAATACAAGACAGAGAAAGGTGGTCCTACAAAGTGCTGACTCAGGGGGTGAATACTAATACAAGACAGAGAAAGGTGGTCCTACAAAGTGCTGACTCAGGGGGTGAATACTAATACAAGACAGAGAAAGGTGGTCCTACAAAGTGCTGACTAGGGGGCTGAATACTAATACAAGACAGAGAAAGGTGGTCCTACAAAGTGCTGACTCAGGGGGCTGAATACTAATGCACTACACAGAGGACAGAAGACATGTGCTCTGGGGTCTCGCTATCTAGTGATGAAGGGTCGAGAGGTGGGACAATCCACCATGTGACCACACTGTTGGCATAAACCACCAATATACACAGATGGGTGGAGTCAAGCCTGGCCACACCCACACATGATATCACGAATCTGTCATGTGACTCCTCAGTAACGCAGGCAGTGTGTGTGCTCATTGGTTGCCTGACACAGCAGCCGCCATGTTGGATAAGGGAAAATTGCCATAAACCTGCAATAGAAATACGGTTTTGAAGATATTTGGAGCCAGCACTCCTTCCCAGTGTGACACCTCCTCCTCCGGAGGTCTTTCACCGCAGCCGCAGCAGTCCACGGCTCGCACGGCCAAACGGGGTGGTGAGGATGTTCTCCCTGCTAATCTGCAGCTGACCATCCCGGTGCTCACTTCCAGTGCCGCTCATTAGACACATGAATATTCGGGAAACAGAAACAAGCTGCACACAGGACTTATCGATTCAGATGAGCGGTTTTATTGTGCCCAAGTGCACATAGCAGGGTGTGGGTAGCTGGTGGGAGGACGGGGGGTGGTGGTACAATGGCGTTGTACCCGCTGAAGCTCCATTAGAGGCGCGAAACACCATTGTACCACCACCCGCCGTCCTCCCACCCGCTACCATGCCCTGCTATGTGCACTTGGGCACAATAAAACCGCTGATCTGAATCAATAAGTCCTGTGTGCGGCTTCTTTCTGTTTCCCGAATATTTCTGCAATAGAAACATAGTAAAGGACTGGCATCACCTTATGTCTAGGAGCAAGCAAGAAAAAAACCTGACATTTAAAGTGAAGATCCGCTGCAACACTAGACAGTATATGTATAGGCAACAGCATAATGGCTGAATGTGAACAGCAGGGCTGTCTGCACAGCTAAAAAAGACACAGGGAAAAAAGACATGGCAGAACCTGCTGGTGAATCTATAGAAAATGGAGAAATCTTACCTTAAAGCAGCGGCCACTGGGTCAAGAGCCCGATAACCACGTCATGATATAATGAGATATACCGTGACGTGGTTATCGGGCTCTTGACCCAGTGGCCACTTCTTTAAGCTAAGATTTCTCCATTTTCTATAGATTCACCAGCAGGTTCTGCCATGTCTTTTTTCCCTGTGTCTTTGTTAGCTGTGCAGACAGCCCTGCTGTTCACATTCAGCCATTATGCTATTCCCTATACATATACTGTCTAGTGTTGCAGCGGATTTTCACGTTAAATATAAACCTGCAATAGTGCTGCGATAAGATGATCACATAGAGGCAATAAAGCCACAAACAAGATAATAGAGCCAAAGTCACATGACTGTAAATAACAGATCCAGGAGCGGAAATGACACCCAGGAGACTGAGAATAAGTGTTATCCCAGGAAGGAAGAATCCTAGACAGTGTCCCTATGCCAAACATGAGGAGGAGCTGGTAGGGGCCCACATCTAGAGTTACAGGGGGCAAAGAGGGGCCACAAATCCTCCATCTCTACAGTCCTAAGCCAGCCCCCCTCCCCCGAGATACAAGCCAGCCCCCCTCCAACACACTGGAAAAAAGCCACAATTATGGGGAGAACAGGAGACACAGCTCAGTACACAGTATCACACATGGTAGAATTAGATACACAGCTCAGTACACAGTATCACACATGGTAGGATTAGATACACAGCTCAGTACACAGCTCAGACAGCATTACACAGGGTAGGATTAGATACACAGCTCAGAAGACAACATCACACTGGACAGGATCAGATGCATGGCTCAGCAAACAGTATCACACAGGACAGGACCTCAAGGGTGCGTTCCCCCCCTATGCCACGGGGGTCTTACCCCCACACTCCCGCTTCCATTATAATCACCTCCATGACTGCGTGGACTTAAAAATGAACGCTCATTCTGTTTTTGGAAGAAGCCGCCAAGTCACACCCACCACTGGAAAACCACCCGGGACGCTCATGCCCTGCAACCTCCGGCCGCTCTGTGTAAGGCCTGTTTCACACATGCATGCCTTCGGCACGTTTGCAGTCCATGCCGACACATACTGGAGGCACTGACATACGGGGACACATGATCCTCTATGGCCCCTTCAGATGTCCGTTATTCAACATGGACTGTTTCGCCGTGTGGAGCAGATGCGTGTCCGTGTGCTGCACACGATGGCCTGTCTGTTTTTCAGAAGCACGAACCCATTCAGGTCAATGGGTCAATGCAAAAATGTCCCACACACGGATGTCATCCATGTGACATCCGTGTACACAGACCAGAACCAAAATTTGTAAGTTAATAAACAAAGGATTTCCTCCTCCTTTCAGTGCTGTCTGCTCCGCTCACTTCTGGGGCCGCTCATTAGTCTCATCTAATATTCACTGCACCGAGAGCTACAGCGGCCCTGGAAGAGTGAGGAACAGCGGTGCTGGAGGGATGTCAGTATACAGTGACAGGCTGTCCGTCTGCTACCTCGATGCGTGGCACACAGAAGTACGGCCTCTAAAAACAGCCTCACATGTACCTGTTTTGCACGGATGTGTGAACAGGCCTAACAGTATACCGGCCAATGCTATAGACAAACACATGAGAGCACATCCAGAATCAGAAGTTAGTCTAGTTCCACCAGTGTAACATTGTGATCAGACTGTATGAAGTCGTGGCCTCGTCACAGTGACCTCTCAGTGGCTCCATAACTAGAATTTGCCTTACAATGGTGCAGCGCCATGTGCCAAACACCGCCGTAGCCACAATACACCAGAAGGGCGGCGACATGGTGCCCACATTCTCCATATTTCCAGACTGAGTCCTCATGACTCCAGACCACACCGCCCCACACATACAAAACCACAGCAACAATGGCCGACACACTGTACCAAACACCCAGAGAACAAAGCTGGAAAACAACTCACCTTCCACCAGCTCTCAGGATGTGACTGACAGCAAACATAGGCCGGAGCCTCCTGCAGTCTCCAGCTATAGACAATGTGCCAAATGGGAGGAGCATGGGGCAAATGGGAGGAGCGCAATTCTGTATGTGCTTCCATGTGCATTTCTGCAGTGTTGATATTTTCCATGTCTCCTCTGTGTTGCATTACTTTGCCCCACGCTCCTCCCATTTGCCACATTGTCTATACGCTGGAGACTGCAGCCTATGTTTGCTGGTAGAAGGTGAGTTGGTTTCCAGCTTTGTTCTCTTGGTGTTTGGTGCAGTGTGTCGGCCATTGTTGCTGTGGTTTTGTATCTGTGGGGCGGTGTGGTCTGGAGTCATGAGGGTTCGACATTGCCGTGTGGGGGATGTGGGCACCAGGTCGCCGCCCTCCTGGTGCAATGTTGCATACATTTTTGCCCAGCTGCACCAGATCAACTCATGATGTTGGATGTGCGGCCATTTGTGTTTGTCTACAGCATTGGCCTATTATGTGTGATACTGTGTACTGAGCTGTGTATCTAATCCCTGAAAAATAAACCATACAGAGAGGCGCCCTTGTGTGTACCTGCTGGTCTAGTGGGGATTGTTGGAGGGTGGGGTGGTGAGATCACTCACCTTTCATGTTTGTGCACCTCTGCACAACCACAATGTGGGCCTCCGGGGTGTAGTCACACACCGCACGATCCTCCGGCGCTCAGGCTGGGACGGTCATGTAGGAGCGACGTCACCGCAGGTCCTTCACTCTCTGCTCCGGTGCTGTAAGCTGCAGCTCCAGCCGCTCCCAGGGGGATTTCCGTGGTACAGAGGTAAATGCGTTTTTTTTGGTATAGCTCATGAATTCAGCATCTAGGCACATATTACCTTTTTGTTAGAACTGCTTTATTTAGGGCCTCTTTCACACATCCATGTCACCACGGACGTGTGATACAAGGACGTTTACGGGTGGGGCGTGCACACGTGTCACGGACATGTGACACGTGTGCTATCTGTAGATAGCACACGGACAGCCTGGCCTCACATACTCACCTCCCTCCCGCGCCGCTGTTCCACTCACTTCCGGGCCGCTGTCAGACTCAGTGAAGTGAATATTCATGAGCCTAATGAGTGGGTCCAGAAGTGGGAGGAACTGTCAGCACTGGGGCGAGATGAAATTCTTTCTTTTTTTTTTTTTTTACACTTTTCACTTTTGTCCGTGGTCCGTGCACACGGATGTCACACAGATGAAATCCGTGTGCATGGACGTTTTGAAGCAAAAGAAAGCGGTCTGTGCCTCCGCAAAAAAACGGACATGTCTCCGTGTGGAGCACATGGACACGCATGTGCTCCACACGGAGACACGGGCCGTGCGGAAATACGGATGTGTAAATGGGGCCATATGGGAACATGTGTCTGTGCCTCTGGCATGTGTCGGCACAGACTGCATACATGCTGGAGGCAAGGATGTGTGAATGAGGCCTAACAAATGTGGCTCTCACAACATGTTTCCGCGGGTCACCTCCTTCACCAGGTGTATCTAATCCTATCCTCTGTAATACTGTGTACTGAGCTGTGTATCTAATCCCATCCTCTGTAATACTGTGTACTGAGCTGTGTATCTAATCCTATCCTGTGTGATACTGTTTACTGAGCTGTGTATCCTATTCTCCCCATGTGTGTGGCTTTTCTCATTTCTAGTGGAGGGGACAGGCTTGTTTCTTGGGTTAGGGGGGCTGGCTTGTTTCTGGAGGAGGAAAGATGGCTTGGGACTGTGGAGATAGAGGATTTGTGGCCCCTTTGACTCCAGATGTCCCCATGAGATGCCTCATGTCTGGCATAGGGGCATTGTCTGGGATTCCTCCTTCCAGGGATAATACTTAAGGCTCGTCACACGGGGCAACATTGCCGGCAACTGAGGGGCGTGGCCAAGTTGCGGTGACATCGCTGGAGAGTTGACCTGTAAACAGGGTGATTTTAATGGCGATAGTTGCTTCAGCAACATCGCCTGGTTTCCCAACAATGTTGTGAATCCAGGCGATGTTGCTCAGGCGATCTGCCTGCATCGCCCGGTCTGACGCAGCAACTGTTATGTTGCCGGCAGCTTCCCCCATAGACTCCCATGTTAAGGTACCTTTACACGCCGCTACAGAAGGTTGAAAACAACCGGGTTACGGAGACAAATGTATCTTGCACTGTCAAATCAACCCTCTGTAGCGGCGTGTAAATCAGGTTGTTGCCACCCGTCACTGTCGGCACCTGTTTATCAGCAGAGCTCTAAAACAGGTTGATTTCAACCCGATGATAGCGGCGTCTAAATACGGTACGGTAAGGTATTTTCGACACCTAGTGATCTACCTGGGGCGTGACACGGCCTCCGGAAAAACGCCCCCCTTCAGCGATCATTGGAGGAAGCTCCTGCGTTACGATTGGTTGTCGCTGCATAGGGCGGCATATTTAAGGAGCTGACCAGTCACACTACACAATTGCTCGGGCGTCATGTATTAGTCAGCCTCCTGCGCTGCCTGCCCAATCATGATACTATTGCATTGTACGAGCGTCTCGTAATCCACAACTCTGGCACGCCTATGTGTTGTCCCTGCTGCCCCAGGTCCGCCCATATTACCTTCTGTCGCGGCGTGTAAATGAGGGAAGGTGCTCTACAGAAGGTAACCTGCGGCACCCAGCGGTGCATCCAGGGATAGATTAAACCTTCTGTAGTGCACCTTGTAGCGGCGTGTAAAGGCGGTATCTGGTACCGCTTGCAACCGTTGGAACGTGCTCGTGCACGTGAGACACCCGGTTGTTTCTAACCTTCAGTAGCGGTGTGTAAAGGTACCTTTAAGGATCACTGCCAGGGTTGAATTTAACCCTGGCAGCGATAGTTGCTAGCAACATCGCTGATAAGTTGCCGGCAATGTCTCCTCGTCTTACAGCTCATCAGCGATGTTGGAGAGCGGCCAAAAACGTGCGCGCTCCCGGGAGCTGCCGGCGATGTTGCCCCGTGTGACGGGGCCTTTATTCTCAGTCTCCTGGAGCTGTTATTTACAGTCATGTGACTTTGGCTTTATTATCTTGTTTATGAGTTTATTGCCTCTATGTGATCATATTATCACAGCACTATTGTGACACGCCCCTCCAAGGCCTTAGGATACTTGGAACCGGGCTTTGAGGCTTCACGGGAGTCATCGGAGTCGAGACCCGGCTCTATGACCCTGGCGGTGTCATTAAAAGTTTGGTGTGGGTGTCTCTCTCTCTTGGGGAAGGTCATGAGGCGAGGAGGGTTCATTAGGCAAGGGATGACCGGACCTAGGGATACTTGCTTGTTGCGGTTATAGATGGCCACTGCTGCACAACAGTTCCTTTGGGGCCGATGGTAGGGAGGCAGCAGTGTTGTAAAGCCCTCTATGGGTAGGGCTGACCCCCAGGGCAGCAGAAGGTACCTGAGTGAAATAGTAGTGTTTCTGGTACTCTTGACATGTCAAGGAAGTTCACAGACACAGCGGGGTGCAGTCTTCAGATCTTTTACTCACAGTTACTAGGCACCAACCCGCGGAGCACTGAGTTTTTGGAGGCAGGGATTCAGCTACTTCCGGGTATTAGGATGGTACATAACCGGCACCCCTTCTCTTTCCTTCTCGGTCATCTCGCACAGCGCTTGCCTCACCCTCCTGCTTTGCGCCTCACCACACAGAGCTCTGAGCCAATGACTGTGGGCTTTTCTTAGGGGTTGACCTGCAGTATCTACCAATAACCCTCTTGTTGCCACCTTTTCAGGAGATATGTATGGTTGTCGGCTGTGTCACCATGGAAGTTCCACAGCCTCCGGGTTGCTAGCTGAGCCTGGTCTGTCACTAGTCTTGGGGTCCCGGTGCCCCTCTTCTGTGGCCTGGTCCCTCCACTTGCCTGTGCCTGACAATAGATGTGTGCCCCACGGGTGGATTGCTCACTGCCCATGCCTCTGGGACCCTCTCTTTCTCCTGGAACCGCCTGGTTCTCTTCCTCTGCTCCTCAGTCTGGCCTCAGGATGAGCTCCCACTAGCTCCAGTCCTCTGAACACTTCCCTCAAGTTCTTTTCCTTCTGTGACAGGGTTTCTTTCTCTAGTTTCACTCCAACTCAACTCTCGCTGTTCAGCTATTTTCTCTCTGTCCAACTATCTCTGCTTTATGCTGTCTAACTGTCTCTCCTCCTTTCTAGATCTTTCCCACTCTATTTATACCCTCTGTCACGTGTCCCACGTCATCTACGTGTGTGCTTCCTAACTTCACTCCTTCGAGTTGCTCTCTCTAACTACTTCCTCTCCATTTTAGGCTGGAGTCACACTAGTGTATGACTCGTGTGATGGTGCATGGCCTGGACCGGCCACGGCTCTCCTGACCTGAGGGTGTCAGCTACATAGAAATACATGAAGGTCAGGAGAGCTGCAGACAGTCCGGGCAATGCGATGGGATCCTCGTACAAGTTGTATGCTAGTGTGACTCCAGCCTAATTGTGAGTATAGGGGAATTGCAGCAGATTAACTCACTCTTACTGAAAATAAATCTGTACACACAGACCAACACTGATATTACCGCCATATAGTGATACCAGTCCTGAAGAGCTGTACATGAGAAAGGGTTACATACAGACAAGTTAAAAATACAATGAACAAAGTGACAGACTGATACAGAGGGGAGAGAGGACCCTGCCCTTGTGGGCTTACATTCTACAGGGCAATGGGGAGGGAGACAGTAGGTTGGGTTTTCTCGGGTGGTGCTGGAGTGCCAGGTCCGGTGGAGGTGGAGCTCCGGGTCCAGTGGGGTTGAGGCGGCACTGTGGTCATTGCAGGTTGCAGGCTGTTCTGAAAAGATGGGTTTTCAGGAGCCAGCAAATGATACACTGAAAGAGCGGTCAGAAAGATAGGAAGAGAGCCAGGAGAGAACCGTGTCCTCTATACCAATGGAGTGCAACATAGAGAGTAGGAGATGGTGGTCAACAGTGTCAAAAGCTACAGAGAGATCAAGGAGAATAAGCAGAGAGTGGTCACCATTACGTTTTGCTGTCAGAAGGTCATTGGTCACTTTGATGAGGGCAGTTTCTGTAGAGTGAAGGGGGCGGAAGCCAGACTGAAATGAATCTAGAAGAGAGTGAGCAGAGATGTAACGGGTGAGGCGGGTGTAGACCAGGCGCTCCAGGAGTTTAGAGATGAAGGGAAGATTGGAGACTGGTCTGTAGTTATTTGTGCAGGATGGGTCAAGAGAAACTTCAGGCCTGCTACAGTTCAGGCCTGCCGACATGGAGGAACTACTGAAGCAGTTGGTGATTACTCAGCGGCAACAGGAGCAGTTCCAACAGCAGCAGAAAACCAATGAGTTGCTTCTACAGCAGATTGTGGCACTGCGAGACACGTCACCAGCGCTTACCCCGGAACGTCGTGAGGCCCGGGACAGGGTCCGCTCTGCATTGAGGAAGCTGAGTCAGGAGGACAATGTGGAAGCTTTTCTCACCATCTATGAGTGCACAGCGGAGCGGGAAAACCTACCAGACGACCAGTGGGCTGAAGTTGTGGCTCCGGTCCTGATGGGCGACGCCTAGAAAGCCTACTTTGACCTCAGTCGGGAGGATGCTCAGGACTACGGGAAGCTAAAAGGTGAGATCCTTGCTCGACTGGGGGTTAATACCGTGTTTCCCCGAAAATAAGACACTGTCTTATATTTTTTGGGGGCCAAAAGTGGCCCCATGTCTTATTTTCGGGGTATGGCTTATATTGGCAGCCACCAGCCTACTTACATACACATACCCATACATACACACATATACACACATATACAGTTAGGGCCAGAAATATTTGGACAGTGACACAAGTTTTGTTATTTTAGCTGTTTACAAAAACATGTTCAGAAATACAATTATATATATAATATGGGCTGAAAGTGCACACTCCCAGCTGCAATATGAGAGTTTCCACATCCAAATTGGAGAAAGGGTTTAGGAATCATAGCTCTGTAATGCATAGCCTCCTCTTCTTCAAGGGACCAAAAGTAATTGGACAATGGACTCTAAGGGCTGCAATTAACTCTGAAGGCGTCTCCCTCGTTAACCTGTAATCAATGAAGTAGTTAAAAGGTCAGGGGTGGATTCCAGGTGTGTGGTTTTGCATTTGGAAGCTGTTGCTGTGACCAGACAACATGCGGTCAAAGGAACTCTCAATTGAGGTGAAGCAGAACATCCTGAGGCTGAAAAAAAAGAAAAAATCCATCAGAGAGATAGCAGACATGCTTGGAGTAGCAAAATCAACAGTTGGGTACATTCTGAGAAAAAAGGAATTGACTGGTGAGCTTGGGAACTGTAAAAGGCCTGGGCGTCCACGGATGATAACAGTGGTGGATGATCGCCGCATACTTTATTTGGTGAAGAAGAACCCGTTCACAACATCAACTGAAGTCCAGAACACTCTCAGTGAAGTAGGTGTATCTGTCTCTAAGTCAACAGTAAAGAGAAGACTCCATGACAGTAAATACAAAGGGTTCACATCTAGATGCAAACCATTCATCAATTCCAAAAATAGACAGGCCAGAGTTACATTTGCTGAAAAAAACCTCAAGAAGCCAGCTCAGTTCTGGAAAAGTATTCTATGGACAGATGAGACAAAGATCAACCTGTACCAGAATGATGGGAAGAAAAAAGTTTGGAGAAGAAAGGGAACGGCACATGATCCAAGGCACACCACATCCTCTGTAAAACATGGTGGAGGCAACGTGATGGCATGGGCATGCATGGCTTTCAATGGCACTGGGTCACTTGTGTTTATTGATGACATAACAGCAGACAAGAGTAGCCGGATGAATTCTGAAGTGTACCGGGATATACTTTCAGCCCAGATTCAGCCAAATGCTGCAAATTTGATTGGACGGCGCTTCATAGTACAGATGGACAATGACCCCAAGCATACAGCCAAAGCTACCCAGGAGTTCATGAGTGCAAAAAAGTGGAACATTCTGCAATGGCCAAGTCAATCACCAGATCTTAACCCAATTGAGCATGCATTTCACTTGCTCAAATCCAGACTTAAGACGGAAAGACCCACAAACAAGCAAGACCTGAAGGCTGCGGCTGTAAAGGCCTGGCAAAGCATTAAGAAGGAGGAAACCCAGCGTTTGGTGATGTCCATGGGTTCCAGACTTAAGGCAGTGATTGCCTCCAAAGGATTCGCAACAAAATATTGAAAATAAAAATATTTAGTTTGGGTTATGTTTATTTGTCCAATTACTTTTGACCTCCTAAAATGTGGAGTGTTTGTAAAGAAATGTGTACAATTCCTACATTTTCTATCAGATATTTTTGTTCAACCCTTCAAATTAAACGTTACAATCTGCACTTGAATTCTGTTGTAGAGGTTTCATTTCAAATCCAATGTGGTGGCATGCAGAGCCCAACTCGCGAAAATTGTGTCACTGTCCAAATATTTCTGGCCCTAACTGTATATAGGTGTACCAGAAAAATCCAAATGTGTGTGTACCAAAATATAAAGGCATATGTAGCCAGGTGATGGATTATATTATAGTGGTACCCTGATATGACAATCTATAGCACAAACATATGGTTAATGTGCAAAAACACAGCAGATGCATATGACTAAAAAAACATATTTAGCATAGAAAAACCCTGGGATAAGTTTATGGTATAAAGCATGTATTATCCTAACGCAATACCCAATTATTGATTAATGTGGTCGGACCCCCACAGAGCCCAACGCATAACGCTGCTAGGCAGGCAGCTTCATCAGGGGTGGCTGCTTGTGTTGCAGGTCGTGAGTATAAATGAGAGTTACAGCGTTCATTACTGCGATTCAACTGGCGGTGGGCGTGAACCGGAAACACGTCAGTCACGTGACCACGTTCCTATGGTACCATATACACAGTGGCAAAACCGGAAGTGCGTCATGGTCACATGACGCGGTAATCGGGTAACCAGATAAACAAATCAACACACTCCCGGAGATTCGGGAATGCAGATAGAATAGGCCAGAGATGGCAGAAAGTCACAATACATTACGTTACCGCTGTACATGAGATAAAGCAGAGGTGCTGGCGTATAATAGTTACTGTAACCAGGGGAAAAGAGTAACGTGTATCTAATTACATTAACATTGCACCAGAATATTCTTACCTATGCCAATTGGGGGGGGTTATTGTATTATTAACAGAGATATACATGTTCAGTACAAGATACAGTAAGAGCTGCTGTTGGGAGGTGCCGAGGCACAAAGCCCAATTCAGCCCAAATTGTCACAACACAAAGATGTGGTTGTGTAGCAGATCCAGGGAATAGAGAGCTGTAATGAGGGGTTAACCTAGAGAAAAAGACACAAATGTATGCACATCCCTCTAAATTCCCTTCAACATGTGCATCAAGACTGTCCCAAAGCAAAGGGATAACACACTGCGTACTGCAGCTGAAAAAAACGCATCTATAGGTTGTTTATGGGAAGTGCACTATCATAAGGCACAATGCCCATTATGCAGTATAAGTGACGCAGGTATGTGTCTCAGCAGCCAGTTATAAGTTAGATATATCCAATAGTTGCCGTTGTTTGGAGGTACCATAACATAAGGCACAAAACCCGTTTGATCCCGAAATATCACAATTCAAAATAGTATGGATGTGTAGGGAACCCAGAGAATAGAAGACTCTAGTAAAGGGAACCCAGAGAATAGAAGACTCTAGTAAAGGGAACCCAGAGAATAGAAGACTCTAGTAAAAGGTTGCAAGAGAGACATTGAACACCAAAATGTGCACATCAAAGCAACCATCTCCGAAAAGGGTAACCACTGCATGTGCTGGTGCCTCCTTTGCGGACGCTGAAGCATCCTGGCCGTAACCAACGTGCGGTGTGACATAATGACGTTTAGTACGCTCCGCCCTGTGTTCATGCTGCCTACTCTGCCCCAGTATAAAGATGGCTGCCCGGCGTCGCTCAGCACTATGGGGAGATACGGAGCTGATGCTCCTCATCAACATGTGTGACCGGCAAGACTACTGGTGCAATTTGCACCATGAGCATCCAGTACTGCACAAGCAGGTTGTGCTCATGAAAATTGAGAGGTCACTTATGAGAAGGCTGGGGGTTGGGGTTGAGCGGAGCTCTGTGCAGATCCGCAAGAAAATTGTGGACCTGAAATATAAGTCCAGGGACCGCCTTGCCACCATACGGGCCCGGATACAGAGAATGCATGGTGAGTATTTACAAACCCCGTAGCTTTTACAGCCAGCCATGAGCATCCTACTGACGTTAGGCCTTCCATCAGTGCCTGAACTCCTGGCCTCACATGAGAGGGCAATGCAGGAGCTTCTGCGCCACGGGGAGCTGCTGAGGAGGCTGGCTGAAGGCCAGAATTACCCATGCCTGTTGGCCCTAGCAGAGCTGCTCTGCAGCCTGTGTTTTGTGTGTTTCTCTGTTTGTGTTTTAGTTATTGGATAAACCCCTTTATCCTAACTTTATAGAAAAAAAAAAAAACAAACGTCCTTACAAAAGTTTCTGACAATAAATATACTCACTTTGTTCAATATGACAGAGTCATCATTCAACTCCTTAACCATGTAACACGTGTTACCAAAACATGCGTGTATAGGTGTCCACAGCTACACAGGGGCATTGTGTGGGCTTTTGTGTGTACAGGTAGATGTTCTACCAGGGGCCCCAAAATCCAGACTTCGAGGGCCGCACACAGTCCAGGTTTTCACAAACCCATTACAATTTGACAGTTGGTCATTTGAATAGCAACTGTCAAATGCGATGGTAATCCTCCAAACCTGCACTGTGCGGCCCTCGAGGGCTGGAGTTTGAGACCCCTGGGTTTTACCTTGAACACACATGTACGCAGGAATACTACACTTACCAAACAAACACTCTTCACAAGCACAGTTGGAAATATAACAATTTAATACACCTCACCATGTGCTAATGGACAACTGGCCTGATGGTGGCCTTGACCTGGGCAATGTGCCTCCGACCACCTTAGGCTACTTTCACATAACGATTTGAAGGGAGCCGATGCTGTCCGATATAAATCGGACAGCATCGGCTCCCTTCTGATGCCTGGAATCGGGTGCCAAATAGGCACCCGATTCCGGCATAAAATCGCTCCCTGCAGGGTGAAAAAAAAAAAAGTTATTCTCACCTCTCCCCGAGCCCCCGCCGTCTTCCGCCATCTTCCGCCATCTTCTTGGAGGCTCCCGGTGGCTCCCGCAGGCTGCCGGTGTCAGCAGAGGGCTTCCTCTGCTGTTCAGGACCTGCGGTGATGTCACAGTCAGGTGACCGCGGGTTCACCATGGTAACCCGCGGTCACATGACTGTGACATCACCGCAGGTCCTATAAGGCAGAGGAAGCCCTCTGCTGACACCGGCAGCCTGCGGGAGCCACCGGGAGCCTCCAAGAAGATGGAGGACGACGGCGGGGGCTCGGGGAGAGGTGAGAATAACTTTTTTTTTTTTTTTTTTTTTTTTAACCCTTGTTCTCCTGATGAAGTGATAACTGAAATCACGAAACTGGTAGGCAAATTACCCATTAAACAGAGTTTTATACATCACTCTGTTTGTCTTCACTGGAGGTCACCGCGGTGGATCTATGAAACCCAGCACTTTCTGTTAACCCTTTGGATCCTTACTTTTGCTGGGCACCTGCTGCGACCAAAAGAGAGAGCGGAGTTAGTTGGTTGTGACTTGCACAACCAAATCAGGTGAGTCCTTCCAGTAAAGGGGGGCACTGAGGATATTTGTAGAAAAGGAAATTACTCTATGTGCGCTCCATTTCCCTTTTTATTGTAAATAAAGAGGGAAAGATACTGGATGAAAGAGAGAGGTTAAATATTTTAGTTAGATAGGTAATGACAGCTAGGGAAAGGGACTGAAGGTGTTAAGTAATGGGGTCACTAGAGCAGGTTGTAGCCTTGGAAGATGCAAGGAGTCGGGTATCTTCTGTAGCTGGCTCAAAAATGGAAAATGAGTTTGAGGTGTTGGGAGTGAGGGGAATCCAGGCTGTGAGGGGATCGTGCAGAAATATCCTGGTGGATGTGGTCGATTTTTTTGCAAGACAAAAGTGGCCAGATTTTCCACACTAATGTTGGTGACAGGGGCCTCTACTTTAGGGCTCAGGAGGGAGTAGAAGGTTTAAAGTAGTTTTTGGGTTTCTAGCTAGTGATGTGATTAGGGTGGTAAAATATGCTTGTTTGGCCAGATGGAGAGCAGAATTGAGAGTTTTGATCATGAACTTATAGTGGAGGACATCTGCTGCTGAAAGGGACTTTCTCCATAAACGATCAGCACACCTTGAGCAGCGCTGGAGGAAGCACATTTGTACCATGTGTCAGGGTTGCCACTGTCCATGTCTGGTCTTTATATGTGTAGCTGGTGCCTCTTCATCCAGGGCACGCTGTAATGCATTATTACAATGGGAGTGTTGGAGAAATGTTACAAGAGCCTCAGAGTTGTACATGGGAGATGGCAGAAGGGAAGAGCTGATGGGGACAGAGTGTCCAGAGAGTGTAGAAGGGCGGAAGAGGTGAGAAAAAGCAGAGGCTAAGATATATATGAAGCAAAGTGATATAATGAAAAGATTACTTAATACAGGTGGACCACAAGCATGTTTGTGGCAGTGAGTGACATAGCTAGTTTGTTTCCGTGCCATGTTGAACAGAAAAATGTGGCACTTGTGCAAAAAAAAAATTGTTAGATTTTGCTAGTCTCTAATTGTTTTGTGATTTACTTCTGATTTCATAGGTTACGATCAAGAGAAGATTTTCCAAAATTAACCATTGTAGAGTCCTGGGTCCTACCTTCTGGCAGCTTCTGGATCATTTCTGGAATATTTCTGACACTTAAGCAACACATAATGAGACACGGAGGAGACCTATGGTCAAGGAGACTTCGTAGTATAATTTACATACAGCTTTAGGTGCCAAGAAAATGAGTTCAGCTGAACAGAGGGGAGGGACAGGAGGGGTGTATGTTAAACAGAACAAGCAGGATAGATTAACTTTTACAGGAAAGAGTAGAAAATTTAGCTAATTACACAGCAAGGAGCCAGACATCATACCATAGAGAAAATGAATTTTCAAAGAGATGTAGATGCAGATTCGGGTGTAATCCTCAGTATCTGTATTATTCCATATATATACACTGCACAGTACCACTTCTCCTGCCCTGTATACTGGGTGTAATCCTCAGTATCTGTATTATTCCATATATATACACTGCACAGTACCACTTCTCCTGTCCTGTATACTGGGTGTAATCCTCAGTGTCTGTATTATTCCATATAAATACACTGCACAGTACCACTTCTCCTGTCCTGTACACTGGGTGTAATCCTCAGTATCTGTATTATTCTGTATATATACACTGCACAGTACCACTTCTCCTGTCTTGTATACTGGGTGTAATCCCCAGTGTCTGTATTATTCTGTATATATACACTGCACAGCACCACCTCTCCTGTCCTGTATACTGGGCGTAATCCTCAGTATCTGTATTATTCTGTATATATACACTGCACAGCACCACCTCTCCTGTCCTGTATACTGGGTGTAATCCTCAGTATCTGTATTATTCTGTATACATACACTGCACAGCACCACTTCTCCTGTCCTGTATACTGGGTGTAATCCTCAGTATCTGTATTATTCTGTATATATACACTGCACAGTACCACTTCTCCAGTCCTGTATACTGGGTGCAATCCTCAGTATCTGTATTAGTCCATATATATACACTGCACAGTACCACTTCTCCTGTCCTGTATGCTGGGTGTAATCCTCAGGATCTGTATTATTCTGTATATATACACTGCACAGTACCACTTCTCCTGTCCTGTATACTGGGTGTAATCCTCAGTATCTGTATTATTCTGTATATACACTGCACAGAACCAATTCTCCTGTCCTGTATACTGGCTGTAATCCTCAGTATCTGTATTATTCTGTATATATACACTGCACAGTACCACTTCTCCTGTCCTGTATACTGGGTGTAATCCTCAGTATCTGTATTATTCTGTATATATACACTGCACAGTACCACTTCTCCTGTCCTGTATACAGGGTGTAATCCTCAGTATCTGTATTATTCTGTATATATACACTGCACAGTACCACTTCTCCTGTCCTGTATACTGGGTGTAATCCTCAGTATCTGTATTATTCTATATATATACACTGCACAGTACCACTTCTCCTGTCCTGTATACAGGGTGTAATCCTCAGGGTCTGTATTATTCTGTATATATACACTGCACAGTACCACTTCTCCTGTCCTGTATACTGGGTGTAATCCTCTGTGTCTGTATTATTCTGTATATATACACACTGCACAGCACCACTTCTCCTGTCCTGGATACTGGGTGTAATCCTCAGGATCTGTATTATTCTGTATATATACACTGCACAGTACCACTTCTCCTGTTCTGTATACTGCATGTAATCCATTGTATCTTTATTATTCTGTATATATACACTGCACAGTACCACTTCTCCTGTCCTGTATACTGAGTGTAATCCTTAATATGCGTACTATTGTATATACAGTGGTATGAAAAAGTGTATGCCCAATTCCTCATTTCTTATGCTCTTGCATTTTTGTCACACAAATGTTTTAGATCATCAATTTTAAATAGCCGACAAAGATAACACAAACACACAAAATTCAGTTTATAAATGAAAGCTTTTATTATTAAAGGAAAAAGAAATCCAAACCTACAGAGCCCTGTGTCAAAAAGTAATTCCCCCTTCAAACATAAATGCTCTGTTTGCCACATGTTTGAGCAGCTGAGTTAAATTTCCCTAGCCACAACCAGGCCCAATTACTGCTACATCTGTTCTCAATCAAGACATCAATTAAATAGAACCTACCTGACAAAGTGAAGTAGACCAAAAGATCCTTAAAAGCTAGACATCATACTGCGATCCAAAGAAATTCAAGCACAAATGAGAAACAAAATAATTGAGATTTATCAGTTTGGAATAGTTATAAAGCCATTTCTAAAGTTTTGTGACTCCAGTGAATTATAGTGAGAGTCATTATCCACCAATGATGAAAACATGGATCAGTGGTTGTACCTTCTCAGGAATGGCCGGCCGCCTAGCCGACTAAAATTACCCCAAAAGTGCAGCAACGACTCACCCAAGAGATCACAAAAGACCCCACAACAACATCCTAACAACTGCAGGCCTCACTTTCCAAAATTAATGTCAATGTTCATGACTCCACCATAAGATGAAAACTGGGCAAAAATGGCCCCACGGCAGAGCTCCAACACGAAAACCACGGTCTAGTAAAAAGAATGTAAAGGCTCATCTCAGTTTTGCCAGAAAACATCTTGGACTGACGAGACAAAACTTGACCATTTTGGAAGGTGAATGTCCCATTATATGTGGGGTAGAGGTAACAGCATTTCAGAAAAGGAACATCATACCAACAGTAAAGTATGGTGGTGGTACTGTGATGGTCTGGGGCTGTTTTGCTGCTTTACAGCTTGGAAGACTTACTGTAGTAAATGGAACCATGAATTCTGCGGTTTACCAAAAAATCCTGAAGGAAAATGTCTGGCGAATTTGTGACCTCAAGCTGATGCACACTTGGGTTATGCGGCAGGACAATGATCCAAACACACCAGCAAGTCACCTCTAAATGGCTTAAGACAAACAAAACTAAGACTTTGGAGTGGTCTAAGCAAAGTACGGACCTTAATCCAATTGAGATGCTGTAGCTGGACCTTAAAAAGGTGGTTCATGTTCAGAAACCCTCCAATGTGGCTGAATTACAACAATTCAGCAAAGATGAATGGGCCAAAATTACTCCAGAGCGTTGTAAAAGACTCATTGCCAGTTATCACAAATGGTTGATTGCAATTGTTGCTGCGAAGGGCACAACCAGTTTATTTGGTTAAGGGGGCAATCACTTTTACACACAGGGCCCTGTAGGTTTGAATTTCTTTTTCCCCATAATAATAAAGATCTTCATTTATAAGCTGCATTTTGTGTTGCTTAATATTAAAAATTGTTTGGTGACCTGAAACAGTTAAGTGTGACAAACAGTGAAAAGAATAAGAAACCAGGAAGGGGTAAACACTTTCACACCACAGTATATACACTGCACAATACCGTTCTCCTGTGCTGTATATTGGGTGTAATTATCAGTATCTGCTTTTATTCAGGATTTGGTTATAGGGGTGTGGTCTTTATGGGGGTGTGGTAAAATGTTTGTAAACATGTTTGAATACATATTAGACTTTCCGTGAATTTCTGTACAGTTGTTCAGAATAAAAGAACTGAATAAAGGGTTGGTAACCCTGACTCTTACACATGTGCAAAGTAAAATGACGCCCCCCAGTGGATGCACCAAAAAATACAATTCAATTCAACATTGATCAAAACAACATTTTATGTAACATTTTTTATTTTTTTAATACAAAAACCTGGCTGCTTCTTTCAAGGGCCGGCTTCACACCACGTTTTATGGCTGTCCGGATGTGTTCGGTGCTTTGCAGGAGACACCGGACGCAGCCCGACAGCTCCAGACAAACAGAACGGAGGGTTAATATGCCCTCCGGTCCTGTTTACAACCGGATTCGTCAGAGCGCAGCTGCAGGAGCTGTCCCTGCTGAAATGACAGAATCACGGTTCCGAAATGTTATCAGGGGACAGCTCCAGGTGCTGAAGTTCAGCGCAGCCGCCGCTGAGCTTCAGCACCCGCCATCTGGGAACCTGGCAGATTTTCTGTCGGGTCAGGCGCCCCATAGACTCCCATGTTATGGGGCACCGGATCCGGCAGGATCTGGTTTGGTTTAATTTTTTGCCCCGGACACAAAAATGCTGCATGCTCCGATTTTGTGTCCGGAGCAAAAAAGAATGGAGGCTGATGCTGCTGGACAGGGACAAAACCTGATGGCAAATCACTGTCATCCGGCACCATAGGGCTACATTGCGTCAAAATCGGGTCCTGGGCTGTCAGGTTCACATCGGACAGCCCCGGACCTGATCACACGGTGGTGTGAAGCTGGCCTAAGAGCAAGAGTATCACTGCAGGAAGGTGAATGGACCATAGACACCTAAGGTCTCACAACATCATGTACTTTTGTTACAATCTGACAATAAAAAGGCTTCACTGTGTAAATATTCTTATATTTGAAAAGAGCTGATATCCAAATAAAACATTTATCAAATTCTGAACGTGAAAATATATTCTCTCCTGTGTGAATTCTCTCATGTGCTAGATGATTTGATTTAATTGAAGAGCATTTCTGACATCATGGACATGAATATGGCTTCTCTCCTGTGTGAATTCTCTCATGTATAACAAGATATGATTTCTGAGTAAAACATTTCCCACATTCTGAACATGAATATGGCTTCTCTCCTGTGTGAATTCTCTCATGTATAACAAGATATGATTTCTGAGTAAAACATTTCCCACATTCTGCACATGAATATGGCTTCTCTCCTGTGTGAGTTCTCTCATGTGTAACAAGATTAACTTTCTGCGTAAAACATTTCTGACATTGTGGACATGAATATGGCTTCTCTCCTGTGTGAGTTCTCTATGTGCTAATAACATTTGATTTAGTTGAAAAGCATTTCTGACATTGTGGACATAAATATGGCTTCACTCTTGTGTGAACTTTATCGTGTTTAACAAGATCTGATTTATTAGTAAAATATTTCCGCACATTTTGCACATGAATATGGCTTCTCTCCTGTGTGAATTTCTCATGTGCAACAAGATTAACTTTCTGCGTAAAAATTTCTCACATTGTGAACATGAATATGGCTTCTCTCCTGTGTGAATTCTCTCATGTGCAACAAGACTAATTTTCTGCGTAAAACATTTCTCACATTGTGAACATGAATATGGCTTCTCTCCTGTGTGAACTTTATCATGTTTAACAAGAGCTGATTTATTAGTAAACAATTTCCCACATTTTGCACATAAATATGGCTTCTCTCCTGCGTGAACTTTATCATGTTTAACAAGATCTGATTTATTAGTAAAACATTTCCCACATTCTGAACATGAATATGGCTTCTCTCCTGTGTGAATTCTCTCATGTGTAACAAGACTAACTTTCTGCGTAAAACATTTCTCACATTGTGAACATGAATATGGCTTCTCTCCTGTGTGAACTTTATCATGTTTAACAAGAACTGATTTATTAGTAAAAAATTTCCCACATTTTGCACATGAATATGGCTTCTCTCCTGTGTGAATTCTCTTATGTGCAACAAGACTAACTTTCTGCGTAAAACATTTGTCACATTGTGAACATGAAAAAAGCTTCTCTCCTGTGTGAATTTTCTCATGAATAATAAGATGTGATTTCTGAGTAAAACATTTCCCACATTCTGCACATAAATATGGCTTCTCTCCTGTGTGAATTCTCTCATGTGTAACAAGATCTGATTTCTGAGCAAAACATTTCCCACATTCTGAACATGAATATGGCTTCTTCCTTCTTCTTTGACTTATATTTTGTTTAATATTCTGAGATGATTTCGGAGATAATACTTCATTAAAATCAGATGACAGATCTTTGCGGTGATCGACTGGGGATATATCAGAGATATCGTCATGCTGTTCACTGTGTATCTTCTGTGATACTACGATCATCTGCTTTACATTTTAAAGACATCAGATGTCCTGCAGTGCTCCTGGTACATTCATCTGCCAAGAATAAAATATTTTAAAATAATGTAACATGAAAAATATTCATGTATATAATAAATTAAAATAAAAATCCCATACAAAAGGCAACATACATAGCAAAACTATTAACTGATTTTTTTAATATAATCTTTGCCCTAATCAATTCTAGTAATGTCCATTCCAGATTCTGCCCAGTAGGGCATCCTCGTACCATTCTACTACTGCTGAGTGATATAGTTGTGGTGTCCTGGTACCATTCTACTATTGCTGAGTGATATAGTTGTGGTGTCCTGGTACCATTCTCCTACTGCTGAGTGATACAGTTTGGTGTCCTGGTACCATTCTACTACTGCTGAGTGATATATTGTGGTGTCCTGTACCATCTACTACTGCTGAGTGATATAGTTGTGGGTCCTGATACAATTCTCCTACTGCTGAGTGTTATAGTTGTGGTGCGGCCGTAAATCTGTTCCAGAATTCCTGTGGGCGCTGTGAGTTAGGAAATGTATAATGTATTGTATGTGCGGACACTGAGGACTGATAAATGTGCATTGTGCTGTGTACTGTGCTGCCCTTTACTGGCTGATGTGTGAATATGAACATTAGGTCTTCAGTCTCCTCACAAGCTACCATAGACCCTGTGGGAGAAGCCTCCACACTCAGTGATGACACCTCCTATAAGCTGGTACAAACAAGTTCCCTAAACTGGGAATGACATGCACTGTGCCTTTAAGGGGGCCATCACACGCACAGATATCTTTAGCGATATTGTAAGCGATCACGTGCACGCGCAATCGCTTACAATATCGCTCACATCGCTGGTGAGATGTCACACAGACAGACTCACCAGCGATGTGGAGCCGCGATCTCGCTGGTAACTATGGTACACATCGGGTAACTAGGCGCCGCGCGTCGCTTAGTTACCCGACGTGTACCATAGTTACCATCTCCCAGCATAGGCTCTGCGCTGGGAGATCGTTCATCGTGGTGTTATACACCACGATGAAGCAGATCGTGGCATCGTTCATCGCTAGATCTGAGAACCGAACCTCAGATCAGCGATGTCACGATCAAGCGATTTAACATCGTAAATCGCTTGATTACATGCAACGATATCTTGCCCGATATCGCTTAAGCGATCAAAAAGGAGATCGCTTAAACGATATCGGGCAAGAAATCGTTGCGTGTGACGGCCGCCTAAGAGAGACTGTAAAGACCGTATTAGGTTCTGTACACACCTGGTGCTTTTGCATTTTGGGCATTTTTACTTGCAGATATTAACCATTTCTACAAGTGTAAACACCTCCCAGCACAGCCTATGGGTTTCTGCAGTGCTGTGACACCTTCTGCAGATTTTGATGCAGATATAAGAAGTAGCTGCTCATTCTTTGTGTTTGACCTATAGAGAATGATAGGGGAAATCCGCCCCTTTGCTCAGAGCTATAGCTTACGCATTTGTTCACTGACGGAGCTGTGTGACAAAGCATCACTTTTTGGCTCATTTTTATTTGATTTTTTCTATGGTGTTCATTGAAGGGGTTAACTAGTGTGACAGTTATAGAGCGGGTTGTTCCAGACTTAGCAACACCAAAATATGTGAGTTTGCTTTATTTTTGCTTGTACATAAAATAAATTATTTTTGGTGTAATTTTTATGATTTTGTACATTTTTTTTGCTGAGTCCCTGTATATACAGGAGTGTCCCGAGGGTTCCTATACCATCTGCATGAGTGCAATCTCCTGCTATTGACAATTGTTGTGGACATGAAGGATCTTCTAGGGGTCCAGCAGCCCATTCATATCCTGTGACTTCACCATCTGCTGCCAGGGGAACTACATGTCCCAGCTGCTCCCTGCAATATATGGCACTTCCCCGGGTCTGACTGCACCAATCTAAGCATCAAACTGTAGAAAATTTACCATCAATTTTGTAGTTTATACAGGATTAAACATTACTGCTGTTGGCAGCTCATCCCTCTGTGTAAGTAAAGGATGTGCTGCCGACTATAATAAAAATACATGAGAAAAAAAAATCCCAAAATATTTTTTAACTACATAAATAGTAAGAAACTAAAAAATGATTGTGTTGGCCCCTTTAAAAATAGTCTGGGTGAAATGGTGGATGAGGATGAGGAAAAAGCCAATATGCTAAATGACTTTTTTTCAGCAGTATTTACATAAGAAAATCCCATGACAGACAATATGATCAGTGATCACAACAATTCTCCATTAAATGTCACCTGCTTAACCCAGCAGGAAGTAAGACACCGCCTAAAAATCACTAAAATTGGCAAATCCCTGGGCCTGGATGAGATACACCCCAGAGTGCTGCAGGAATAAAGCACTGTCATAGATAGACCATTATTTTTAATATTTAAAAAGATTCCATAATAACAGGGTCTGTACCACAGGACTGGCGTATAGCAAATGTGGTGCCAGTATTCAAAAAGGGGACAAAAACTGAACTTGGAAATTATAGGCCAGTAAACTTAACCTCTACTGTGGGTAAAATCCTAGAGGGTTTTCTAAGAGATGCTATACTGGAGGATCTGAAGAAAAATAACCTCATGACCCAATATCAACATGGTTTTACGAGGGACCGTTCCTGTCAAACTAATCTGATAAGCTTCTACAAAGAGGTAAGTTGTGGACTGGACCAAAGAAATGCAGTGGACGTGGTGTATATGGACTTTTCAAAAGCTTTTGATACGGTGCCACACAAAAGGTTGATACCTAAAATGAGGGCAATGGGGATAGGGGAAAATATATGCAAGTGGGTTAAAAACTGGCTTAACGTTAGGAAACAAAGGGTGGTCATTAATGGAACACACTCAGAATGGGTCACAGTTAACAGTGGGGTACCACAGGGGTCAGTGTTGGGCCTACTTCTTTTTAATATATTTATTAGTTAATGACCTTGTAGGGTGCATACAGAGTGGAATCTCAATATTTGCAGATGACACTAAACTTTGCAGGGTAATCAATACAGAGAAGGACAATGTTATATTACAGGAGGATTTATGTAAACTAGAAGCTTGGGCTGCTAAATGGCAAATGAGCTTTAATGGGGATAAATGTAAAGGTCATGCACTTGGGCAGAGGAAACAAAAGGTATAATTGTGTGCTTAATTGTAAAACACTGGGCAAAACTGTCACTGAAAAAGACCTGGGTGTATGGGTAGATGACAAACTCATATTTAGTGGCCAGTGTCAGGCAGCTGCTGCAAAGGCAAATAAAATAATGGGATGCAATAAAAGAGGCATAGATGCTCATGAGGAGAACATAATTTTACCTCTATACAAGTCACTAGTGCGACCACACTTAGAATATTGTGTACAATTCTGGTCTCCGGTGTATAAGAAAAACATAGCTGAACTAGAGCGGGTCCAGAGAAGAGCGACCAAGGTTATTAGAGGACTGAGGTGGTTTGCAATACCAAGACAGGTTATTAGAGGACTGAGGAGTCTACAATACCAAGACAGGTTATTAGAGGACTGAGGGGTCTACAATACCAAGACAGGTTATTAGAGGACTGAGGGGTCTACAGGTTATTAAACTTGGGGTTATGTAGCTTGGAAAAACAAAGGCATAGGGGTGATAATGTATACATATATGAGGGGACAGTACAGAGAACTTTTTAATGATCTTTTTACTCTTAGGCCTGAGACGGGGACAAGGGGGTTGTACCTCTCTACAGAGACGGGGACAAGGGGGCGTCTCTACAGAGACGGGGACAAGGGGGCGTCCTCTACAGAGACGGGGACAAGGGGGCGTCATCTACAGAGACGGGAACAAGGGGGCGTCCTCTACGTCTGGAGGAAAGAAGGTTTAATCATAATCACAGACGCGGATTCTTTACTGTAAGAGCAGTGAGACTATGGAGCTCTCTCCACATGATGGTGTAATCAGGAGTCACTACTAACATTTAAGAAGGGCCTGGACGCCTTTCTTGAAAACTATAATATTACCAGTTATATATACTAGATTCTTTGATAGGGCGTTGATCCAGGGATTAGTCTGATTGCCGTATCTGGAGTCAGGAAGGAATTTTTTCCCCAATGTGGAGTTTAGTGTTGCCACATGGGTTTTTTTTGCCTTCCTCTGGATCAACATGTTAGGCTATGGGGTGAACTAGATGGACTTAAAGTCTTCCTTCAACCTTAAAAACTATGTTACTATGAGGAGAGGGAACAATCCATCACTGATAATGAAAGAACAATTATCTTCCTCCATCATCACTCGATGCTCGTTAGAAGCCATTATCTGCCCGTGTAAAATGACCCGAGGCCGCATTTATGTGTTTCACCAGGGCGGGATTTCTATACCGCAACAAAACCTCACCGCTGGCTGCAAAATCAGCGCAGAATGTGCAATAACTGGAATTGTATCAAAAACACATCATGGCCACAACGTATGAAAGCAGCATCAGAGGTGTTATCCACCACTATCATCCTTAGTATACAACCCCAATATAAAATCAGTGGGGTCTGACACTCACCACCACCAATCAGCTGTTACCAGCTTTGGTAGTGGCTGGATGTAAACCATATACAGAGTGGAACAGCACAGAGCTGGAAATATTTGTCTATAACTCCATAAGACAACACTGCACATCGCTAAAGATCCCCCTCCCCACAGTGAGGCATGGTGGGGGCAGCATTGTGCATCACTAGAAGATCCCCCTCCCCACAGTGAGGCATGGTGCGGGCAGCATTGTGCATCACTAAAAGATCCCCTCCCCACAGTGAGGCATGGTGGGGGCAGCACTGTGCATCACTAAAAGATCCCCCTCCCCACAGTGAGGCATGGTGGGGGCAGCATTGTGCTTTGTGAGGACTATTACCTATCAGAACAACAACAACCATAAGTGAATACATATTACCATAAGTATTCATTGGAATAGAAGAATCTCCAGCTGAAAAAAATGAAAAACCACAAAACAGAAAATCTCTGGCCCAGAACTGTCCGGTCCGGTAAATGAGGAAAATGCGACTATTCTCTGCTTTATTTAGTGGTGACCCTCACTGGGGCGGTTACCTGCAGGACTGTCCTCTGTACACCGCTCATCACCCCGCACAGCATGGCCTTCCTCCAGTATACCTGCAGGAGCGTCCTCTGTACACCGCACAGCACTGCCTCCCTCCATTATACCTGCAGGAGCGTCCTCTGTACACCGCACAGCACTGCCTTCCTCCATTATATCTGCAGGACTGTCCTCTGTACACCGCTCATCACCCCGCACAGCACGGCCTTCCTTCATTATCTCTGCAGGACTGTCCTCTGTACACCGCTCATCACCCCGCACAGCACGGCATTCCTTCATTATATCTGCAGGAGCGTCCTCTGTACACCGCTCATCACCCCGCACAGCATGGCCTTCCTCCAGTTCTCAACCATACGCCAGTACTAGTCCTCTGTACACTGCTCATCACCCCGCACAGCACGGCCTTCCTCCAGTATACCTGCAGGAGCGTCCTCTGTACACCGCTCATCACCCCGCACAGCACGGCCTTCCTCCATTATACCTGCAGGACTGTCCTCTGTACACCGCTCATCACCCGCACAGCACGGCCTTCCTCCAGTATACCTGCAGGAGCGTCCTCTGTATACCGCTCATCACCTCGCACAGCACCACCTTCCTCCATTATACCTGCAGGACTGTCCTCAGTACACCGCACAGCACTGCCTCCCTCCATTATACCTGCAGGACTGTCCTCAGTACACCGCACAGCACTGCCTCCCTCCATTATACCTGCAGGACTGTCCTCAGTACACGCACCCCGCACAGCACCTGCCTTCCCTCCATTATATCTGCAGGAGCACCGTCCTCTGTACACCGCTCATCACCCCGCACAGCACCGCGTTCCTCCATTATATCTGGCAGAGCATCCGCTCTGTACACCGCTCGATCACGGACAGCACCGACTCATCAATATATCTGTGGAATAAGATTCTACAGTTTACCGGATTCGTAACTGGGAAAGAAATGAGAAAAAGTCACAGAGGGGAAGAAGGAGCAAAAGTCACAGAGGGGAAGAAGGAGAAAAGTCACAGAGGGGAAGAAGGAGCAAAAGTCACAGAGGGGAAGAAGGAGCAAAAGTCACAGAGGGGGGAAGAAGGAGCAAAAGTCACAGAGGGGAAGAAGGAGCAAAAGTCACAGAGGGGAAGAAGGAGCAAAAGTCACAGAGGGGAAGAAGGAGCAAAAGTCACAGAGGGGAAGAAGGAGCAAAAGTCACAGAGGGGAAGAAGGAGCAAAAGTCACAGAGGGGAAGAAGGAGCAAAAGTCACAGAGGGGAAGAAGGAGCAAAAGTCACAGAGGGGAAGAAGGAGCAAAAGTCACAGAGGGGAAGAAGGAGCAAAAGTCACAGAGGGGAAGAAGGAGCAAAAGTCACAGAGGGGAAGAAGGAGCAAAAGTCACAGAGGGGAAGAAGGAGCAAAAGTCACAGAGGGGAAGAAGGAACAAAAGTCACAGAGGGGAAGAAGAGCAAAGTCACAGAGGGAAGAAGGAAGAAAATCACAGAGGGGAAGAAGGAGCAAAAGCACAGAGGGGAAGAAGGAGCAAAAGTCACAGAGGGGGGAAGAAGGAGCAAAAGTCACAGAGGGGGGGAAGAAGGAGCAAAAGTCACAGAGGGGGGGAAGAAGGAGCAAAAGTCACAGAGGGGGGAAGAAGGAGCAAAAGTCACAGAGGGAGGAAGAAGGAGCAAAAGTCACAGAGGGGGAAGAAGGAGCAAAAGTCACAGAGGGGGAAGAAGGAGCAAAAGTCACAGAGGGGGAAGAAGGAGCAAAAGTCACAGAGGGGAAGAAGGAGCAAAAGTCACAGAGGGGGAAGAAGGAGCAAAAGTCACAGAGGGAGGAAGAAGGAGCAAAAGTCACAGAGGGAGAAGAAGGAGCAAAAGTCACAGAGGGGAAGAAGGAACAAAAGTCACAGAGGGGAAGAAGGAGCAAAAGTCACAGAGGGGAAGAAGAGAGAAAATCACAGAGGGAGAAGAAGGAGCAAAAGCCACAGAGGGGAAGAAGGAGCAAAAGTCACAGAGGGGGGAAGAAGGAGCAAAAGTCACAGAGGGGGGAAGAAGGAGCAAAAGTCACAGAGGGGGGGAAGAAGGAGCAAAAGTCACAGAGGGGGGGAAGAAGGAGCAAAAGTCACAGAGGGAGGAAGAAGGAGCAAAAGTCACAGAGGGGAAGAAGGAGCAAAAGTCACAGAGGAGAAGAAGGAGCAAAAGTCACAGAGGGGGGAAGAAGGAGCAAAAGTCACAGAGGGGGGAAGAAGGAGCAAAAGTCACAGAGGGGGAAGAAGGAGCAAAAGTCACAGAGGGAGGAAGAAGGAGCAAAAGTCACAGAGGGGGAAGAAGGAGCAAAAGTCACAGAGGGGAAGAAGGAGTAAAAGTCACAGAGGGGAAGAAGGAGCAAAAGTCACAGAGGGGGGAAGAAGGAGCAAAAGTCACATAGGGGAAGAAGGAGCAAAAGTCACAGAGGGGAAGAAGGAGGAAAAGTCACAGAGGAGAAGAAGGAGCAAAAGTCACAGAGGAGAAGAAGGAGGAAAAGTCACAGAGGGGGAAGAAGGAGCAAAAGTCACATAGGGGAAGAAGGAGCAAAAGTCACAGAGGGGAAGAAGGAGGAAAAGTCACAGAGGGGAAGAAGGAGCAAAAGTCACAGAGGGGAAGAAGGAGCAAAAGTCACAGAGGGGAAGAAGGAGCAAAAGTCACAGAGGGGAGAAGGAGCAAAAGTCACAGAGGGGAAGAAGGAGCAAAAGTCACAGTCGGAAGGACGAATATTGTAGAAAATTGTAGAGGACCAGAGAAGATCAGTAATCAGGATCCATCAGGTCTCCTGACACTTCTTTAGTAGTAAATACTCATTCTCTGTTCTAGGATTCTGGAGCCTCTCTCCTTTTATCTCAGTGTTGCACAGTTCATCTGTTATTCCTACTGATAATGTAGGAATACATTATTATATTGACAGCTGGTTGTTAGCAGTTGGGTGGTGCCATGGCCTAATCAATTGACTATGTCATGGTAGGCACATGCCCCTTTGATAAAGATAATGCAATTACCCAGTCATCATGGATGTTGCTGATATCCAGTAGGGGCCCATGTCATCAGAGGATCCTTCACATCCGGATCTGATGTGGGATAAGGGAATTTTTTTCCCCCGCATTCCTTCAAGATCTGTAACTTTTACACTTTTATGACACATAGACTAGTGACGAGCGAGCAGTAAAACGCTCGGGTGCTTGACCCGAGCACCGAGCCCAATGTTAAGGTACCGTTACACATAGACATATCTCTGGAGACATTTCTTGAAACTCACTGGTTGTAGTGAAATCCTGGACACATTGTTACATTTGTACACGGCCACAAAATGGAACAACCAGTGAGTTTCAAGCAATGTCTCCAGAGATATGTCTATGTGTAACGGTACCTTTAATCTACGGGAAACCCGAGCATTTTTCTGGCGGCATCCCAGGCAGTCTGCATAAATCCTAAAAATGTCACCAATGTATAAGAACAGCGCTCAAATGACATGGGTACAGCCTGGGCAAGACCCTTGTAAGCATTTCTGACACCCAGGTCACTGCTGTGAACAACGTTGTCTGAGTATTTGGAGCTGGAACACACATCGCCGTTCAGACAATGCCTATTCCAGCGCCTGTAATGTGAGCGCAGGGGGAAGTGATGTGACATGGAGGGAGGAAGAATCCTTGTTCCTCTCCCAGCGTCACATGAGTGACATGAAGTTTAAATCATGTCTAAATCTCCCGTGCAGATATCAGCTGTTCAGTGTCGGTGCGGGAGATTTAGACACAGGTGATCTGACTGCAATCTCCTGCGCTGACACCGAACAGCTGAACGCGGCTCGGGAGATTTAGACAGTTGTCAGAGGTGAGAATGTGATTTTTTTTTGTTCTCTTGCTTTTCGTTTTAGCAGTGAATGTACAGGAAGCTAGAAGCTGCCGCACATACGCTGCTAAAGCGAAAGTAACATGTCACATGGGGGGAGGAACGAGCACAGCGCCGTCAGGTCTGATATAGACCTGATGACACTGTGCGGCCAGCCAATCACTGTAATGCCACAACCAACATGGCAGTGGCATTAGTGTCTGGCCCCCAATCCCTGCATGTGGGCTGGCTCTGTAAAGAGCGCCAACATGCAGGGAGGGCTTTGAGACAGCATTATAGTATATAGAGGATAATGGGGGTGCATTATAATATTTTTATTACTATGGGGGACTATGGAATGTATTATAATACATAGATGACAATGAGCGTACATTGTAATATATGGAGGAATATGGGGATGCATTATAATAATTGGAAGACTATGGTGGTGGGAGGGGAAGACCATATATACCAGGATAAAGGACATTATACACGGGCCCATACATCTGACCAATGTGTGTACACGGAGTGTGAGAGGTGGGGGGGGGGGGCAGGTTTAAATTTGGCACCGTGGCTCATCAGACTAGTTACACCACTGACAATAAGGAAGAAATACAAAAGAAAGTGTTTTATAGATGTGTGCAGAAGTCAGATCTGGTTACATCTAAAATTAACAGGATTTGTTGTGACTGTTACAATAGAAAAAAAAAGTCTGAACTGCTAGAATTGGGTGTTTGGTTGCACAACTCCACAGAAAACTGCATAAAGAAGATAATCAATATGTTGTAAGTAGTAAGTCGCCAAGCTAGTAAAAAAAATATATATTGTGGTCACCACACACACCCCCACACACACCCCCACACACACCCCCACACACTCACACACAGTCACACCCCCTCACACACAGTCACACCCCTCACACCCTCACACCCTCACACCCTCACACCCTCACACCTCACACCCTCACACCCTCACACCCTCACACCCTCACACCTCCATTGGAGAGATGGAGACAGAACATTTTGTCAATGATTTTCTCTCTTTTTTTTTTTTTTTTATACCAGAAAAAAAACCTTAAGGGTTTAAACACAGTCATGTTAGGTAGACCATCTGTTCCAACTTAACTGTAGGACATCATTCACTGGTGGTCATGTGCCCACTGCCCTAAGGAAGAAACAATGTGTGTGTATAGCCTGCGGTGGCTAGGAGGGATAAGGAGCTGCCCAGGGCTGGTAGGAGACAGAGAAGGGTCAGAGCAGCAGGAGCTGCTGTATGAAGTTCTGTGTGTGGAGTTTTAACACAGCCTGGGAGCGTTAACACAGTTTGGCAGCGTGGACTTGGCCTTCCCAGGGGCCCTGGCTAAGAGAGAGCCTGACAGCCGTATCGGTCCGAGTGAAACCCTATACACCAGCTGTGACCCAGAGCTACAAAAGGTCTGTGCTGATATGAACTTGTAAATAAATCGTGTGCGGTGTGAACAAGTACCTGAGTCACTGCCTTCTGTCGTGCCGATCCTAACTGCTACTTTACAAAGTACAGTACATATATATCACACAAAGTACATATATATCACATCACCTATATACAGGATCTACTTTTACTTTAGTTCACTATTTTGTAGACCCATAGGGCATACCACCCCCTTGGCCCAAGGGCCTCTCGTAGGTCACCAGATCGCCCTGGTACAGTTCCCTGTAAGGGTGCACCTTGTGGAGGGAAGCCTCAATGTCTCAGCGTCTGAAAAACACCTCCTCCTACAGCCCAAGCTCCCAAAATGAACCTCCACCCATTGTGTAAATGGAAGGCCACCACAGTACCTGACTGCCGCTCCTCCGGGGACATGTTTGCTGGCCATTCCCTGGCCCGAGCTTTTGCCAGGAGGTTCTCCTGTTCTTGGACCCACCAGTGCTCCCGGCAATGTTACCTCTCCGCCTGGTCAGACTGGAAGCGCTGGAACCCATAGTCTGCTTGCTCCGAGGCTGGGACTGGAGCTCGGCCCGGCGTACTGTCCATGGCGGCTGCATCGACCTGTCCAATCGAACTGTGCTGCTGGTGCTCCTACTACACCGCGCGGGGCCCGGATGCCCCGACTTCCTGCAAGCTGTCGGCTTCGTCCTCCTCCACGGGATCCAGGTGGCTGTATGGCTCCTCTATCTTGGCCTCCACCACCACATCAGGCATCTCCGCGAGGACCTCTGGAATGTCTGCTTCTGGCTCCTTAGGTTCCTCTGGCTCGGCTCCGGGCTCCTCTCTCGCTGCAATGACTAGCTGTGGGTCATCTTGAGCAGCCTCAGGCTCACCTTGGAGCTGGTCTCCTGCCTGCGTCTCCAAGCCAGAAGTCTCTGCGGGCTCCGGGTTACCGAATTCTCGCCTCTCAGCCCGCTGGGACAAAGTGTAGTATGCAGTGTGTTGTGAAAGTATTTGGTCCCCTTGAACTTTTCAACCTTTTGCCACATTTCAGGCTTCAGACAAAGATATAAAATTCCAATTTTTTCGTGAAGAATCAACAAGTGGGACACAATCGTGAGGTGGAACAAAATTAATTGGATATTTTAAACTTTTTTAACAAATAATAAACTGAAAAGTGGGGCGTGCAATATTATTTGGCCCCCTTGAGTTTGTAGCGCCACACCTTTTGCTGCGAATACAGCTGCAGTCTCTTGGGGTTTGTCTTATTCTTCCTTGCAAAACAGCTGGAGCTCAGTGAGGTTGGATGGAGGCGTTTGTGATCAGCAGTTTTCAGCTCTTTCCACAGATTCTCCGTTGGATTCAGGTCTGGATGTGACTCGGCCATTCTAACACCTGGAGACGGTGATTTTTGAACCTTTCCATTGTAGATTTTGCTTTATGTTTGGGATCATTATCGTGTTGGAAAATAAATCTCCGTCCCAGTCTCAGGTCTTTTGCAGACTCCAGCAGGTTTTCTTCCAGAATGGTCCTCTATTTGGCTCCGTCCATCTTCCCTGTCCCTGCTGAAGAAAAGCCCAAACCATGATGCTGCCTCCACCATGTGTGACAGTGGGGATGGTGTTTTCAGGCCACCACCATGTGTGACAGTGAGGATGGTGTTTTCAGGCCCCCACCATGTGTGACAGTGGGGATGGTGTTATGAGGCCACCACCATGTGTGACAGTGGGGATGGTGTTTTCAGGCCACCACCATGTGTGACAGCGGGGATGGTGTTTTCAGGCCACCACCATGTGTGACAGTGGGGATGGTGTTTTCAGGCCTCCACCATGTGTGACAGTGGGGATGGTGTTTTCAGGGTGATGAGCTGTGTTGCTTTTACTTCAAACATATCGTTTTACATTGTGGCCATAGTGTGATTTTGGTTTCCTCTGAGCAGAGCCCCTGATTCCACATGTTTGGGGTTCCCAGGTGGCTTCAAACCAGACTTTGTATGGATATCTTTGAGAAATGGCTTCTTCTTGCCGCTCTTCCATAAAGGCCAGATTTGTGCAGTGTACGACTGATTGTTGTCCTATGGACAGACTCTCTCACCTCAGCTGTAGATCTCTGCAGATCATCCAGAGGGATCATGGGCCTTGTGGCCTCATCTCTGATCAGTCTTCTCCTTGTTCCAGATGAAAGTTTAGAGGGACGGCCGGGTCTTGGTAGATTTGCAGTGGTCTGATCCTCCTTCCATTTCAATATGATCACTTGCATAGCGGCTCCTTGAGATGTTTAAAACTTGGGGAAATCTTTTTGTATCCAAATCTAACATTAAACACTGCCACAACAGTATCTGGGACCTGCCTGGTGAGTTCCTTGGTCTTCATGATGCTCTCTGCACTTGAAACAGACCCCTGACCCTATCACAGAGCAGGTGCATTTATACGGAGACTTGATTACACACAGGTGGATTCTATTTATCATTACCAGTCATTTAGGACAACATTGGATCATTCAGAGATCCTCACTGAACTTCTGGAGGGAGTTTGCTGCACTGAAAGTAAAGGGGCGAATAATATTACACGCCCCACGCCTCAGTTTTTTATTTGTTGAAAAAGTTTAAAATATGCAATAAATTTGGTTCCCCCTCACGATTGTGTCCCGATTGTTGTTGATTCTTTACAAAAATATTAGAATTTATATCTTTACGTTTGAAGCCTGAAATGTGGCAAAAGGATGAAAAGTTCAAGGGGCCGAATACTTTCACAAGGCACTGTATATTAATTTAATACATCATTAAAAGTTTGTGATCTTATAACATTATATTTTTAGTAGAATAGCAAATATTCAACCTGTTTTCATCTGATAAAACAAACTTGTTCTTACCTGAGATAACGGATATTATCTTTGATAACGTTGAATTTGTAGATAACAGAGAGGAGCGCCACCTTGTGGTTGGGACGTTCTGCTGAAGTTACTGCAGAAACAAGTCCCTGTTATCTCACATCATCATTGTAAATCCGCCTCTTCTCTGTCTATAGAAAGCCGGAATAATTATATTATATTGGTGACCTGCTGTGTCTCCTGCAGGAAGATAAAGATTTATTCTGTGAATTCAGATGTCGTCTAATCTTTTATTGGTAATAAAATACAAATACTCCATGGACAGGGACCGTCCCGGTTGCAGCACACCTTGTGGTGGTGGATGGCTTTACACTGTTGGTGAGTACAGACAGTGTGCACTAAGTCCCCTATGTTATTTATATGCTCTATTAATATTTACAGCAGGGTATATACTTACCTTGTGTCTATCAAAGTCTAAACACCCTGCAGATACAATGGAGGGTTTAGATCAGAGGTTATTCCTGTGTGTGAACGGCCCAGTCACCGTCCAGACCCAAATCCACCCAGAATCTGAGAAGAGACGGGAAAATGACTGATCACAGACGTCTCCATCCAATCTCACTGAGCGAGAGCAAAGAAGAAGGGAGAATGTCTCCTCTAGATGAGCAAAGCTGGAGAGACAGACCCCAAAAGACAGAGAAAGGTGGTCCGACAAAGTGCTGACTCAGGGGGTGAATACTAATACAAGACAGAGAAAGGTGGTCCTACAAAGTGCTGACTCAGGGGCTGAATACTAATACAAGACAGAGAAAGGTGGTCCTACAAAGTGCTGACTCAGGGGCTGAATACTAATACAAGACAGAGAAAGGTGGTCCTACAAAGTGCTGACTCAGGGGGTGAATACTAATACAAGACAGAGAAAGGTGGTCCTACAAAGTGCTGACTACAGGAGGCTGAATACTAATACAAGACAGAGAAAGGTGGTCCTACAAAGTGCTGACTCAGGGGGTGAATATTAATACAAGACAGAGAAAGGTGGTCCTACAAAGTGCTGACTCAGGGGGCTGAATACGAATACAAGACAGAGAAAGGTGGTCCTACAAAGTGCTGACTCAGGGGCTGAATACTAATACAAGACAGAGAAAGGTGGTCCTACAAAGTGCTGACTCAGGGGCTGAATACTAATACAAGACAGAGAAAGGTGGTCCTACAAAGTGCTGACTCAGGGGGTGAATACTAATACAAGACAGAGAAAGGTGTTCCTACAAAGTGCTGACTCAGGGGGTGAATACTAATACAAGACAGAGAAAGGTGGTCCTACAAAGTGCTGACTCAGGGGGGTGAATACTAATACAAGACAGAGAAAGGTGTTCCTACAAAGTGCTGACTCAGGGGTGAATACTAATACAAGACAGAGAAAGGTGGTCCTACAAAGTACTGACTCAGGGGGTGAATACTAATACAAGACAGAGAAAGGTGGTCCTACAAAGTGCTGACTCAGGGGGCTGAATACTAATACAAGACAGAGAAAGGTGGTCCTACAAAGTGCTGACTCAGGGGTCGAATACTAATACAAGACAGAGAAAGGTGGTCCTACAAAGTGCTGACTCAGGGGGTGAATACTAATACAAGACAGAGAAAGGTGGTCCTACAAAGTGCTGACTCGGGGTGAATACTAATACAAGACAGGGAAAGGTGGTCCTACAAAGTGCTGACTCAAGGGGTGAATACTAACACAAGACAGAGAAAGGTGGTCCTACAAAGTGCTGACTCAGGGGGCTGAATACTAATACAAGACAGAGAAAGGTGGTCCTACAAAGTACTAACTAAGGGGGTGAATACTAATACAAGACAGAGAAAGGTGGTCCTACAAAGTGCTGACTCAGGGGGTGAATACTAATACAAGATAGGGAAAGGTGGTCCTACAAAGTGCTGACTCAGGAGTCGAATACTAATACAAGACAGAGAAAGGTGGTCCTACAAAGTGCAGACTCAGGGGGCTGAATACTAATACAAGACAGAGAAAGGTGGTCCTACAAAGTGCTGACTCAGGGGGTGAATACTAATACAAGATAGGGAAAGGTGGTCCTACAAAGTGCTGACTCAGGGGTCGAATACTAATACAAGACAGAGAAAGATGGTCCTACAAAGTGCTGACTCAGGGGGCTGAATACTAATACAAGACAGAGAAAGGTGGTCCTACAAAGTGCTGACTCAGGGGGCTGAATACTAATACAAGACAGAGAAAGGTGGTCCTACAAAGTACTGACTCGGGGGGTGAATACTAATACAAGACAGAGAAAGGTGGTCCTACAAAGTGCTGACTCAGGGGCTGAATACTAATACACTACACAGAGGACAGAAGACATGTTCTCTGGGGTCTCGCTATCTAGTGATGAAGGGTCGAGAGGTGTGACAATCCACCATGTGACCACACTGAGGGCATAAACCACCAATACACACAGATGGGTGGAGTCAAGCCTGGCCACACCCACACGACCTCACCAATCTGTCCTGTGACTCCTCAGTAACTCAGGCAGTGTGCGCTCATTGGGTGCCTGACACAGCAGCCGCCATGTTGGATAAGGGAAAGTTGTCATAAACCTGCAATAGTGGTGCGATAATATGATCACATAGAGGCAATAAATCCACAACCAAGGTCACATGACTGTAAATAACAGATCCTGGAGACTGAGAATAAGTATTATCCCAGGAAGGAAAAATCCTAGACAATGTCCCAATTCCAGACTTGAGGAGGAGCTGGTAGGGGCCCACATCTAGAGTCACAGGGGGCAAAGAGGGGCCACAAATTCCCCATCTCTACAGTCCCAAGCCAGCCCCCCCAACACACCGGAAAAGCCACAATTATGGTGAGAACAGGAGACACAGCTCAGAACACAGTATCACATATGGTAAAATTAGATACACAGCTCAGACAGCATTACACAGGGTAGGATTAGATACACAGCTCAGACAGCATTACACAGGGTAGGATTAGATACACAGCTCAGTACACAGAATCACACATGGTAGGATTAGATACACAGCTCAGACAGCATTACACAGGGTAGGATTAGATACACAGCTCAGTACACAGTATCACACATGGTAGGATTAGATACACAGCTCAGACAGCATTACACAGGGTAGGATTAGATACACAGCTCAGTACACAGTATCACACATGGTAGGATTAGATACACAGCTCAGCAGACAGTATCACACAGGACAGGACCTCGAGGGTGCGCTCCCCCCATGCTATGAGGTCTTACCCCCACATCCCCGCTTCCATTATAATCACCTCCATGACTGCGTGGACTTAAACATGAACGCTCATTCTGTTTTTGGAAGAAGCCGCCAAGTCACCCCCACCACTGGAAAACCACCCAAGCCGCTCATGCCCTGCAACCTCCGGCCGCTCTGTGTAAGGCCTGTTTCACACATGCATGCCCTCGGCATGTTTGCAGTCCATGCCGACACATACTGGAGGCACTGACATACGGGGACACATGATCCTCTATGGCCCCTTCAGATGTCCGTTATTCAACACGGACTGTGTCGCCGTGTGGAGCAGATGCGTGTCCGTGTGCTGCACACGATGAAATGTCTGTTTTTCAGCAGAAACACAGACCCATTCAGATCAATGGGTCCATGCAAAAATTTCCCACACACGGATGTCATCCGTGACATCCATGTACACAGACCAGAACCAAAATTTGTAAGTTAAAAAACAAAGAATTTCCTCCTCCTTTCAGTGCTGTCTGCTCCGCTCACTTCTGGGGCCGCTCATTAGTCTCATCTAATATTCACTGCACCGAGAGCTACAGCGGCCCTGGAGGAGTGAGGAACAGCGGTGCTGGAGGGATGAGAGTGTACAGTGACAGGCTGTCCATGTGCTATCTCGATGTGTGACACACAGAAGCACGGCCTCTAAAAACAGTCTCACATGTACCTGTTTTGCACGGATGTGTGATCAGGCCTAACAGTATACGGCCAATGCTATAGACAAACACATGAGAGCACACCCAGAATCAGAAGTTAGTCTAGTTCCACCAGTGTAACATTGTGATCAGACTGTATGAAGTCGTGGCCTCGTCACAGTGACCTCTCAGTGGCTCCATAACTAGAAATTGCATTAAAAGGTGCAGTGCCAAACACCGCCGTAGCCACAATACACCAGCAGGGCGGCGACATGGTACCCACATCCTCCATACTGCGAGGCCGAGTCCTCATGACTCCAGACAACACCGCCCCACAGATACAAAACCACAGCAACAATGGCCGACACACTGCACCAAACACCCAGAGAAAGAAGCTGGAAAACAACTCACCTTCCACCAGCTCTCAGGATGTGACTGACAGCAAACATAGGCCGGAGCCCCCTGCAGTCTCCAGCTATAGACAATGTGCCAAATGGGAGGAGCCCAGGACAAATGGGAGGAGTGCGATTCTGTATGTGCTTCCATGTGCATTTCTGCAGTGTTGATATTTTCCATGTCTCCTCTGTGTTGCATTACTTTGCCCCACGCTCCTCCCATTTGCCACATTGTCTATAAGCTGGAGACTGCAGCCTGTGTTTGCTGGTGGAAGGTGAGTTGTTTTCCAGCTTCTTTCTCTGGGTGTTTGGTGCAGTGTGTCGGCCATTGTTGCTGTGGTTTTGTATCTGTGGGGCGGTGTGGTCTGGAGTCATGAGGACTCAGCCTCGCAGTGTGGGGGATGTGAGCACCAGGTCGCCGCCCTGCTGGTGCATTGTTGCATACATTTTTACCCAGCTACACCAGATCAACTCATGATTTTGGATGTGTTTGTCTACAGCATTGGCCTATTATGTGTAATACTGTGTGCTGAGCCGTGTATCTAATCCTCCAAAAATAAACCATACAGAGAGGCGCCCTTGTGTGTACCTGCTGGTCTAGTGGGGATTGTTGGATCACTCACCTTTCATGGTTGAGCACCTCTGCACATCCACAGTGTGGGCCTCTGGGGTGTAGTCACACACCGCACGATCCTCCGATGCTCAGGCTGGGACGGTCACGTAGGAGCAACGTCACCGCAGGTCCTTCACTCTCTGCTCCGGCGCTGTAAACTGCAGCTCCAGCCGCTCCCAGGGGGATTTCAGTGGTACAGAGGTAATTATGCGTTTTTTGGTATAGCTCATGAATTCAGCATCTAGGCACATATTACCTTTTTGTTAGAACTGCTTTATTTAAGGTCTCTTTCACACATCCATGTCACCACGGACATGTGATACAAGGCCTTTTGTGGGTGGGGCGTGAACACGTGTCACGGACGTGTGACACGTGGTATCTGTAGTTAGCACACAAACAGCCTGGCCTCACATACTCACCTCCCTCCCTCGCCGCTGTTCCACTCACTTCCGGGCCGCTGTCAGACTCTGTGAAGTGAATATTCATGGGCCTAATGAGCGGCTCCAGAAGTGGGAGGAACTGTCAGCGCTGGAGCAACGTGAAATTCTTTCTTTTTTTTTTTTTTTTTTACACTTTTCACTTTTGTCCGTGGTCCGTGCACACGGATGACATCCGTCATGGACGTTTTGAAGCAAAAGAAAGCGGTCTGTGCCTCCGCAAAAAAAACGGACATGTCTCCGTGTGGAGCATATGGACACGCATGTGCTCCACACAGAGACACGGCCGTGCGGAAATACGGATGTGTGAATGGGGCCATATGGGAACATGTGTCCGTGCCTCCGGCATGTGTCAGCACAGACCACATACACTGGAGGCAAGGATGTGTGAATGAGGCCTAACAAATGTGGCTCTCACAACATGTTTCTGCGGGTCACCTCCTTCATCAGGTCTATCTAATCCTATCCTCTGTAATACTGTGTACTGAGCTGTGTATCTAATCCCATCCTCTGTAATACTGTGTACTGAGCTGTGTATCTAATCCTAATCCTATCCTGTGTGATACTGTTTACTGAGCTGTGTATCCTATTCTCCCCATGTTTGTGGCTTTTCTCATTTCTAGTGGAGGGGGCTGGCTTGTTTCTTGGGTTAGGGGGGCTGGCTTGTTTCTCGAGGAGGAAAGATAGAGGATTTGTGGCCCCTTTGACTCCAGATGTCCCCGGTTTGGCCCCTGCTGGTTCTTCCTCATGTCTGGCATGGGGCATTGTCTGGGATTCTTCCTTCCAGGGATAACACTTAAGGCCCCAACACACGGGGCAACATTGCCGGCAACTGAGGGGCGTGGCCAAGTTGCGGCGACATCGCTGGAGTGTTGCCCTGTAAACAGGGTGATTTCAATGGCGATAGTTGCTTCAGCAACATCGCCTGGTTTACCAACAATGTTGTGAATCCAGGCGATGTTGCTCAGGCGATCTGCCTGCATCGCCCGGTCTGACGCGGCAACCGTTATGTTGCCGGCAGCTTCCCCATAGACTCCCATGTTAAGGTACCTTTACACGCTGCTACAGAAGGTTGAAAACAACCGGGTTACGGAGACAAATGTATCTTGCACCGTCAAATCAACCCTCTGTAGCGGCGTGTAAATCAAGTTGTTGCCACCCGTCACTGTAGACACCTGTTTTTCAGCCGTGCTCTAAAACAGGTTGATTACAACTCGATGGTAGCGGCGTCTAAATAAGGTACGGTAAGGTTTTTTTCGCCACCTAGTTAACTCCCCGGGGCGTGACACAGCCTCCGGGATACCGCGCCCCATCAGCGATCATTGGTGGAAGCTCCTGCATTACGATTGGTTGTCCCTGCATAGGGCGGCATATATAAGGAGTTGACCAGTCACACTACACAATTGTAATAGCATCATGTATTAAACAGCCTCCTGCGCTGCCTGGCCAATCATGATGCTATTGCTTTGTCCTATCAGCGTACGAGCGTCTCGTAATCCACAATTCTGGCACGCCTATGTGTTGTCCCTGCTGCCCCAGGTCCGCCCATATTACCTTCTGTAGCGGCGTGTAAATGAGGTAAGGTGCTCGGCAGAAGGTAACTTGTGGCACCCGGCGGCTCCTCCAGAGATAGATTAAACCTTCTGTAGAGCACCTTGTAGCGGCGTGTAAAGGCGGTATTGAGTACCGTTTGCAACCGTTGGAACGTGCACGTGAGACACCCGGTTGTTTCTAACCTTCTGTAGCGGCGTGTAAAGGTACCTTTAAGGATCACTGCCAGGGTTGAATTTAACCCTGGCAGCGATAGTTGCTAGCAACATCGCTGATGAGTTGCCGGCGATGTCTCCTCGTCTTATAGCTCATCATCGATGTTGGAGAGCGGCCAAAAAACGTGCGCGCTCCCGGGAGCTGCCGGCGATGTTGCCCCGTGTGACGGGGCCTTTATTCTCAGTCTCCTGGATCTGTTATTTACAGTCATGTGACTTTGGCTTTATTATCTTGTTTATGGGTTTATTGCCTCTATGTGATCATATTATCACAGCACTATTGTGACACGCCCCTCCAGGGCCTTAGGATACTCGGAACCGGGCTTTGAGGCTTCACGGGAGTCACCGGGGTCAAGACCCAGCTCCATGACCCTGGCGGTGTCATTAAAAGTTTGGTGTGGGTGTCTCTCTCTTGGGGTAGGTCATGAGGCGAGGAGGGTTCATTAGGCAAGGGATGACCGGACCTAGGGATACTTGCTTGTTGCAGCTATAGATGGCCACTGCTGCACAACAGTTCCTTTGGGGGGCTGATAGTAGGGAGGCAGCAGTGTTGTAAAGCCCTCTATGGGTAGGGCTGACCCCCAGGGCAGCAGAAGGTACCTGAGTGAAATAGTAGTGTTTCTGGTACTCTTGACGCGTCAAGGAAGTTCACAGACACAGCGGGGTGCAGTCTTCAGATCTTTTACTCACAGTTACTAGGCACCAACCCGCGGAGCACTGAGTTTTTGGAGGCAGGGATTCAGCTACTTCCTGGTATTAGGATGGTACATAACCGGCACCCCTTCTCTCTCCTTCTCGGTCATCTCACACAGCACTTGCCTCACCCTCCTGCCTTGCACCTCGCCACACAGAGCTCTGAGCCAATGACTGTGGGCTTTTCTTAGGGGTTGACCTGCAGTATCTCCCAATAACCCTCTTGTTGCCACCTTTTCAGGAGATGTGTACGGTTGTCAGCTGTGTCACCATGGAAGTTCCACAGCCTCCGGGTTGCTACCTGAGCCTGGTCTGTCACTAGTCTTGGGGTCCCGGTGCCCCTCTTCTGTGGCCTGGTCCCTCCACTTGCCTGTGCCTGACAATAGATGTGAGCCCCACGGGTGGATTGCTCCGTGCCCATGCCTCTGGGACCCTCTCTTTCTCCTGGAACCGCCTGGTTCTCTTCCTCTGCTCCTCGGTCTGGCCTCAGGATGAGCTCCCACTAGCTCCAGTCCTCTGAACACTTCTCTCAAGTTCTTTTCCTTCTGTGACAGGCTTTCTTTCTCTAGTTTCCCTCCAACTCAACTCTCGCTGTTCAGCTATTTTCTCTCTGTCCAACTATCTCTGCTTTATGCTGTCTAACTGTCTCTCCTCCTTTCTAGATCTTTCCCACTCTATTTATGCCCTCTGTCACATGTTCCACGTCATCTACGTGTGTGCTTCCTAACTTCACTCCTTCGAGTTGCTCTCTCTAACTACTTCCTCTCCATTTTAGGCAGGAGTCACACTAGTGTATGACTCGTGTGATGGTGCATGGCCTGGACCGGCCACGGCTCTCCTGACCTGAGGGTGTCCGCTACATAGAAATACATGAAGGTCAGGAGAGTTGCAGACAGTCCAGGCAATGCGATGGGATCCTCGTACAAGTTGTATGCTAGTGTGACTCCAGCCTAATTGTGAGTATAGGGGAATTGCAGCAGATTAATTCACTCTTACTGAAAATAAATCTGTACACACAGACCAGCACTGATATTACCGCCATATAGTGATACCAGTCCTGAAGTGCTGTACATGAGAAAGGGTTACATACAGACAAGTTAAAAATACAATGAACAAAGTGACAGACTGATACAGAGGGGAGAGAGGACCCTGCCCTTGTGGGCTTACATTCTACAGGGCAATGGGGAGGGAGACAGTAGGTTGGGTTTGCTCGGGTGGTGCTGGAGTGCCAGATCCGGTGGAGGTGGAGCTCCGGGTCCAGTGGGGTTGAGGCGGCACTGTGGTCATTGCAGGTTGCAGGCTGTTCTGAAAAGATGGGTTTTCAGGAGCCAGCAAATGATACACTGAAAGAGCGGTCAGAAAGATAGGAAGAGAGCCAGGAGAGAGCCGTGTCCTCTATACCAATGGAGTGCAACATAGAGAGTAGGAGATGGTGGTCAACAGTGTCAAAAGCTACAGAGAGATCAAGAAGGATAAGCAGAGAGTGGTCACCATTACGTTTTGCTGTCAGTAGGTCATTGCTCATTTTGATTAGGGCAGTTTCTGTAAAGTGAAGGGGGCGGAAGCCAGACTGAAATGAATCTAGAAGAGAGTGAGCGGAGAGGTAACGGGTGAAGCGGGAGTAGACCAGGCGCTCCAGGAGTTTAGAGATGAAGGGGAAATTGGAGACTGGTCTGTAGTTATTTGTGCAGGATGGGTCGAGAGAAACTTCAGGTCTGCTACAGTTCAAGCCTGCCGACATGGAGGAACTACTGAAGCAGTTGGTGATTACTCAGCGGCAACAGGAGCAGTTCCAACAGCAGCAGAGAACCAATGAATTGCTTCTACAGCAGATTGTGGCACTGCGAGATACGTCACCAGCGCTTACCCCGGAACGTCGTGAGGCCCGGGACAGGGTCCGCTCTGCATTGAGGAAGCTGAGTCAGGAGGACGATGTGGAAGCTTTTCACCATCTATGAGTGCACAGCGGAGCGGGAAAACCTACCAGACGACCAGTGGGCTGAAGTAGTGGCTCCGTTCCTGATGAGCGACGCCTAGAAGGCCTACTTTGACCTCAGTCGGGAGGATGCTCAGGACTACGGGAAGCTAAAAGGTGAGATCCTTGCTCGACTGGGGGTTAATACCGTGTTTCCTCGAAAATAAGACACTGTCTTATATTTTTTGGGGGCCAAAAGTGGCCCCATGTCTTATTTTCGGGGTATGGCTTATATTGGCAGCCACCAGCCTACGTACATACACATACCCATACATACACACATATACACAAATATACAGTTAGGGCCAGAAATATTTGGACAGTGACACAAGTTTTGTTATTTTAGCTGTATACAAAAACATGTTCAGAAATACAATTATATATATAATATGGGCTGAAAGTGCACACTCCCAGCTGCAATATGAGAGTTTCCACATCCAAATCGGAGAAAGGGTTTAGGAATTATAGCTCTGTAATGCATAGCCTCCTCTTCTTCAAGGGACCAAAAGTAATTGGACAATGGACTCTAGGGGCTGCAATTAACTCTGAAGGCGTCTCCCTCGTTAACCTGTAATCAATGAAGTAGTTAAAAGGTCAGGGCTGGATTCCAGGTGTGTGGTTTTGCATTTGGAAGCTGTTGCTGTGACCAGACAACATGCAGTCAAAGGAACTCTCAACTGAGGTGAAGCAGAACATCCTGAGGCTGAAAAAAAAGAAAAAATCCATCAGAGAGATAGCAGACATGCTTGGAGTAGCAAAATCAACAGTTGGGTACATTCTGAGAAAAAAGGAATTGACTGGTGAGCTTGGGAACTGTAAAAGGCCTGGGCGTCCACGGATGACAACAGTGGTGGATGATCGCCGCACACTTTATTTGGTGAAGAAGAACCCGTTCACAACATCAACTGAAGTCCAGAACACTCTCAGTGAAGTAGGTGTATCTGTCTCTAAGTCAACAGTAAAGAGAAGACTCCATGACAGTAAATACAAAGGGTTCACATCTAGATGCAAACCATTCATCAATTCCAAAAATAGACAGGCCAGAGTTAAATTTGCTGAAAAACACCTCAAGAAGCCAGCTCAGTTCTGGAAAAGTATTCTATGGACAGATGAGACAAAGATCAACCTGTACCAGAATGATGGGAAGAAAAAAGTTTGGAGAAGAAAGGGAACGGCACATGATCCAAGGCACACCACATCTTCTGTAAAACATGGTGGAGGCAACGTGATGGCATGGGCATGCATGGCTTTCAATGGCACTGGGTCACTTGTGTTTATTGATGACACTAGTAAAAAGGCCCGATGCAATTGCATCGGAAGCGCGGTGAAATGAATTGTGTGTATACAGGCGGGTGAGTGGCTAGCAGAGTATACATGGGGCTCTGTGGGTAGCAGACTATACAGGCGGGTCTGTGGGTAGCAGAGTATACAGACTGCTCTGAGGGTAGCAGATTATACAGGCGGCTCTCTGGGTAGAAAAGTATACAGGCGGCTCTGTGGGTAGCAGAGTATACAGGCGGGTTTGTGGTTAGCAGATTATACAGGCGGCTCTGTGTGTAGCAGAGTATAGAGAAGGCTCTGTGGGTAGCAGAGTATAGAGGCGGCTCTGTGGGTAGCAGAATATAGAAACGGCTCTGTGGGTAGCAGAGAATACAGGCGGGTCTGTGGGTAGGAGAGTATAGAGGCGGCTCTGTGGGTAGCAGAGTATAGAGGCAGCTCTGTGGGTAGCAGAGTATACAGGCGGGTGTGTGGGTAGGAGAGTATACAGGCGGCTCTGTGGATAGCAGAGTATGATGTGGCGGGAGGCTGGAGGAGTGAGGGGAGCAGAGGCTGGAGGGGTGAGGAGAGCAGAGGCTGGAGTGGTGAGGAGAGGTCCAGATGGAGGGGTGAGGAGAGGTCTGGCTGGAGGGGTGAGAAGAGATGCGGCTGGAGGGGTGACATCACCGCTCGGCGGCAGGACGTGGCTGCGTGCTGGGGCTGATCGCAGCCCCAGTCACACGGCATTGTCCTCTGCGGCGGGTTGGGTGATGCAGAGAGGGATCAGTTCTTGCCCTCAGGTCACACATGTGACCTGAGCGGAAGGAGTGGATTGGGCGGTGTGTGGTAAAGACAGGACGGTCATCCGATTGGTCTAGGACGCCAAGTCCTGGGCAATGGGATGGGCGTCCTGTGTGTACAACACAGCGCCCAATCAGCTTGCAGGGTCGGCGGTGGCAGGCAATGGGAGTGAGCGGGGCGTGTCAGGCTTTGCAGGCTGACACGGTCCGCTCACTCCCATTGGCTGTTGCCGGCCACAGGACGACGTCCCTGGCTCCCGGCACCCGGCCACAGCCCGTAGACCGCTACTCCACCAGCATGGCGACATTGAGAGCCCAGCGGTGAGAGAGTGGCGAGGGGCGGAAGGCTCCGGCGGCATCCGGGCAGCATGGACCTCGCGGAGGGCGCAAGGGCGGTGGCGATGGAGCGGGGCCGACGGTTGGCAGGATGGCAGCGGTGTCAGGTAGTGCGGCTGAGGATGGAGGAGGCTGAGAGGCTGGAGGAGGCTGAGAGGCTGGAGGAGGCTGTGAGACTGGAGGAGGCTGTGAGGATGGGGAGGCTGTGAGGATGGGGAGGCAGTGAGGCTGGAGGAGGCAGTGAGGCTGGAGGAGGCAGTGAGGCTGGAGGAGGCAGTGAGGCTGGAGGAGGCAGTGAGGCTGGAGGAGGCTGGGGGAGGCTGTGAGGCTGGAGGAGGCTGTGAGGATGGGGAGGCTGTGAGGCTGGAGGAGGCTGTGAGGCTGAAGGAGGCTGTGAGGCTGGAGGAGGCTGTGAAGATGGAGGAGGCTGTGAGGATGGGGAGGCTGTGAGGCTGGAGGAGGCTGTGAGGCTGGAGGAGGCTGTGAGGATAGGGAGGCTGTGAGGCTGGAGGAGGCTGTGAGGCTGGAGGAGGCTGTGAGGCTGGAGGAGGCTGTGAGGCTGGGGGAGGCTGTGAGGCTGGAGGAGGCTGTGAGGCTGGAGGAGGCTGTGAGGCTGGAGGAGGCTGTGAGGCTGGAGGAGGCTGTGAGGATGGGAGGCTGTGAGGCTGGAGGAGGCAGTGAGGCTGGGGGAGGCTGTGAGGCTGGAGGAGGCAGTGAGGCTGGAGGAGGCTGTGAGGCTGGAGGAGGCTGTGAGGATGGGGAGGATGTGAGGCTGGAGGAGGATGTGAGGCTGGAGGAGACTGTGAGGCTGGAGGAGACTGTGAGGCTGGAGGAGGCAGTGAGGATGGGGAGGCAGTGAGGATGGGGAGGCTGTGAGGCTGGAGGAGGCTGTGAGGCTGGAGGAGGATGTGAGGCTGGAGGAGGCTGTGAGGATGGGGAGGCTGTGAGGATGGGGAGGCTGTGAGGCTGGGGGAGGCTGTGAGGCTGGGGGAGGCTGTGAGGCTGGAGGAGGTTGTGAGGCTGGAGGAGGCTGTGAGGATGGGGAGGCTGTGAGGCTGGAGGAGGCTGTGAGGCTGGAGGAGGCTGTGAGGCTGGAGGAGGCTGTGAGGCTGGAGGAGGTTGTGAGGATGGGGAGGCTGTGAGGCTGGAGGAGGCTGTGAGGCTGGAGGAGGATGTGAGGCTTGAGGAGGCTGTGAGGCTGGAGGAGGCAGTGAGGATGGGGAGGCTGTGAGGCTGGAGGAGGCTGTGAGGCTGGAGGAGGCTGTGAGGATGGGGAGGGTGTGAGGCTGGAGGAGGCAGTGAGGCTGGAGGAGGCTGTGAGGCTGGGGAGGCTGTGAGGCTGGGGGAGGCTGTGAGGCTGGAGGAGGTTGTGAGGCTGGAGGAGGCTGTGAGGCTGGAGGAGGCTGTGAGGCTGGAGGAGGCTGTGAGGATGGGGAGGCTGTGAGGCTGGAGGAGGCTGTGAGGCTGTGAGGATGGGGAGGATGTGAGGCTGGAGGAGACTGTGAGGCTGAGGTGAGGGGAGACTGTGAGGCTGGAGGAGGCTGTGAGGCTGGAGGAGGCTGTGAGGCTGGGGAGGCTGTGAGGCTGGAGGAGGAGTGAGAGCTGTGAGGAGGGATGTGAGGCTGGAGGAGGCTGTAGTAGGAGGTGTGAGGCTGAGGAGTTGAGGCTGGAGGAGGCTGTGGAGGGGAGGCTGGAAGGAGGCTGTGAGGCTGGAGGAGGCTGTGAGGCTGGAGGCGGAGGCTGGAGGATGTGGGTGAGAGCTGGATGGTGAGGATGGGAGAGGCTGTGAGGCTGGAGGAGGGTGTGAGGATGGGAGGGTAGGCTAGGTGAGGCTGGAGGAGACTGTGAGGCTGGAGGAGGCTGTGAGGATGGGGAGGCTGTGAGGCTGGAGGAGGCTGTGAGGCTGGAGGAGGCTGTGAGGATGGGGAGGCTGTGAGGCTGGAGGAGGATGTGAGGCTGGAGGAGGATGTGAGGCTGGAGGAGGCTGTGAGGATGGGAGGCTGTGAGGCTGGAGGAGCTGTGAGGATGGGGAGGCTGTGAGGATGGGGAGGCTGTGAGGCTGGAGGAGGGTGAGTGAGGCTGGAGGAGGGGGGGTGGAGGCTGGAGGAGGCTGTGAGGATGGGGAGGCTGTGAGGCTGGAGGAGGCTGTGAGGTATGGGAGGCTGTGAGGATGGGGAGGCGTGAGGCTTGGAGGAGCTGTGAGGCTGGAGGAGGACTGTGAGGCTGGAGGAGGCAGTGAGAGGATGAGGGGAGGCTGTGAGGCTGGAGGAGGCTGTGAGGTGGAGGAGGCTGTGAGGATGGGGAGGTGTGAGGCTGGAGGAGGCAGTGAGGCTGGAGGAGGCTGTGAGGCTGGAGGAGGCTGTGAGGCTGGAGGAGGCTGTGAGGCTGGGGGGAGGCTGTGGAGGCTGGAGGAGGCTGTGAGGATGGGGAGGCTTGGTGGAGGGCTGGAGGAGGAGTTGAGGCTGGAGGAGGCTGTGAGGCTGGAGGAGGCTGTGAGGATGGAGGAGGCTGTGAGGCTGGAGGAGGCTGTGAGGCTGGAGGAGGCTGTGAGGCGGCCTGTGAGGCTGAAGGAGGCTGTGAGGATGGAGGAGGCTGTGAGGCTGGAGGAGGCTGTGAGGCTGGAGGAGGCTGTGAAGCTGGAGGAGGCTGTGAGGATGGGGAGGCTGTGAGGCTGGAGGAGGGTGTGAGGCTGTAGGAGGCTGTGAGGATGGGGAGGCTGTAGGAGGCTGTGAGGATGGGGAGGCAGTGAGGCTGGAGGAGACTGTGAGGCTGGAGGAGGCAGTGAGGATGGGGAGGCTGTGAGGCTGGAGGAGATATTTACTGTACTGAGCATGCTCAGTACAGTAAAAGGTCTCCAAACAGGAAGGCAGGGGTTAAAAAAAAAAAAAAGTTAATGCTCACCTCTCCCCGAGCCCCCGCCGTCTCCTGCCGTCTTCCTCCAGGCTTCCTCCAGGCTTTTGGTGGCTGCCGCAGGCTCCCAGTGTCTGCAGAGCTCGTCTAGTGCAGTTGAAGACCTGCGGTGATGTCACAGTCACGTGACACCAGGTTACCATGCAGTAACCTGGTGTCACGTGACTGTGACATCACCACAGGTCCTTGACTGCAGTAGAAGAGCTCTGCAGACACTCGGAGCCTGCGGCAGCCACCGGAAGCCTGGAGGAAGACGGCAGGAGACGGCGGGGGCTCGGGGAGAGGTGAGCATTAACTTTTTTTTTTTTTTTTACAGTAGTGCGGGTCTGCGGCTCGTGATGACGCTGCGCATCATCACTCGCAGTCCCGCAAAGCATGTTGGGATTTGGCGACAGCGCCCGAATTCCCAACTGCGGATTATATAAGTAGATAACAGCAGACAAGAGTAGCCGGATGAATTCTGAAGTGTACCGGGATATACTTTCAGCCCAGATTCAGCCAAATGCTGCAAAGTTGATTGGACGGCGCTTCATAGTACAGATGGACAATGACCCCAAGCATACAGCCAAAGCTACCCAGGAGTTCATGAGTGCAAAAAAGTGGAACATTCTGCAATGGACAAGTCAATCACCAGATCTTAACCCAATTGAGCATGCATTTCACTTGCTCAAATCCAGACTTAAGACGGAAAGACCCACAAACAAGCAAGACCTGAAGGCTGCGGCTGTAAAGGCCTGGCAAAGCATTAAGAAGGAGGAAACCCAGCGTTTGGTGATGTCCATGGGTTCCAGACTTAAGGCAGTGATTGCCTCCAAAGGATTCGCAACAAAATATTGAAAATAAAAATATTTTGTTTGGGTTATGTTTATTTGTCCAATTACTTTTGACCTCCTAAAATGTGGAGTGTTTGTAAAGAAATGTGTACAATTCCTACATTTTCTATCAGATATTTTTGTTCAACCCTTCAAATTAAACGTTACAATCTGCACTTGAATTCTGTTGTAGAGGTTTCATTTCAAATCCAATGTGGTGGCATGCAGAGCCCAACTCGCGAAAATGGTGTCACTGTCCAAATATTTCTGGCCCTAACTGTATATAGGTGTTCCAGAAAAATCCAAATGTGTGTGTACCAAAATATAAAGGCATATGTAGCCAGGTGATGGATTATATTATAGTGGTACCCCAATATGACAATCTATAGCATAAACATATGGTTAATGTGCAAAAACACAGCAGATGCATATGACTAAAAAAACATATTTAGCATAGAAAAACCCTGGGATAAGTTTATGGTATAAAGCATGTATTATCCTAACGCAATACCCAATTATTGATTAATGTGGCCGGACCCCACAGAGCCCAACGCGTGTCGCTGCTAGCCAGGCAGCTTCGTCAGGGGTGGCTGCTTGTGTTGCAGGTCGTGAGTATAAATGAGAGTTACAGCGTTCATTACCGCGATTCAGCTGGCGGTGGGCGTGAAACGGAAACATGTCAGTCACGTGACCACATTCCTATGGTACCATATACACAGTGGGAAAACCGGAAGTGCGTCATGGTTACTTGACGCGGTAATCGGGTAACCAGATAAACAAATCAACACACTCCCGGAGATTCGGGAATGCAGATAGAATAGGCCAGAGATGGCAGAAAGCCACAATACATTATGTTACCGCTGTACATGAGATAAAGCAGAGGTACTGGCGTATAATAGTTACTGTAACAAGGGGAAAAGAGTAACATGTATCTAACATTAACATTGCACCAGAATATTCTTACCTATGCCAATTGGGGGGGCTATCTTATATATAAAACCCGAAGGCCACATCCGGAAAAGGCCACGCCCACTTCCGTGATGGTCGTCGCCCAGGCTCATCCAGTGCACTGTAGCCGGGCTGCCCCCGGCTACAGGCAAAGGGACAGGAACGTTCCGACCTCGGAAGTTCCGTGTGCCCTCCAACCACTCCCCTCCACCCTCCGCCCTCCACAAACTAGCCAATATACCGGGGGAGTAGGGGGGGCCCATTGCCCGCCACCTCGGGGGGCCACACACACCCTGGGGGTCCCCGCTGCGCGCCTGGAGAGGAGGGAGGGCGGAACTTCCTGTCCTGCAGCTCTGCCCGCCCCTCCTCTCCTACACCAGACGCGCGGCCACCGGTCAGTCAGCACCCCCACACGCTCCTCTGCCCTCCAGACTCCGCTCCAGCCTGTGTCCGCCGCCTCCGCTCCAGCCTGTGCCCGCCGCCTCCGCTCCAGCCTGTGCCCGCCGCCTCCGCTCCAGCCTGTGCCCGCCGCCTCCGCTCCAGCCTGTGCCCTCTGCCCCCTCCAGCCTCTGTGCCCGCGGTAAGTCACCAGCCTCACACGCTCCTCTGCCCCCTCCAGCCGGTGCCCCCTCTGTCCCTTCTGCCCCCTCCAGCCTGTGCCCCCTCTGCCCCCTCCAGCCTGTGCCCCCTCTGCCCCTCCAGCCTGTAACCCCTCTGCCCCCTCCAGCCTGTGCCCCCTCAGTCCCCTCCAGCCTGTGCCCCCTCAGTCCCCTTCAGCCTGTGCCCCCTCTGTCCCCTCCAGCCTGTGCCCCCTCTGTCCCCTCCAGCCTGTGCCCCCTCTGTCCCCTCCAGCCTGTAACCCCTCTGTCCCCTTTGCCCCCTCCAGCCTGTAACCCCTCTGTCCCCTTTGCCCCCTCCAGCCTGTGCCCCCTCTGTCCCCTCCAGCCTGTAACCCCTCTGTCCCTCTGCCCCCTCCAGCCTGTGCCCCCTCAGTCCCCTCCAGCCTGTGCCCCCTCAGTCCCCTCCAGCCTGTGCCCCCTCAGTCCCCTCCAGCCTGTGCCCCCTCTGCCCCCTCCAGCCTGTGCCCCATCAGTCCCCTCCAGCCTGTGCCCCCTCTCTCCCCTCTGCCCCTCCACCCTGTGCCCCCTCAGTCCCCTCTGCCCCCTCCAGCCTGTGCCCCCTCTGTCCCCACTGCCCCCTCCAGCCTGTGCCCCCTCTGCCCCCTCCAGCCTGTGCCCCCTCTGTCCCCTCCAGCCTGTGCCCCCTCTGTCCCCTCCAGCCTGTGCCCCCTCTGTCCCCTCCAGCCTGTAACCCCTCTGTCCCCTTTGCCCCCTCCAGCCTGTGCCCCCTCTGTCCCCTCCAGCCTGTAACCCCTCTGTCCCTCTGCCCCCTCCAGCCTGTGCCCCCTCTGTCCCCTCCAGCCTGTGCCCCCTCTGTCCCCTCTGCCCCCTCCAGCCTGTGCCCCCTCTGTCCCCTCTGCCCCCTCCAGCCTGTGCCCCCTCAGTCCCCTCCAGCCTGTGCCCCCTCAGTCCCCTCCAGCCTGTGCCCCCTCTGTCCCCTCCAGCCTGTGCCCCCTCTGTCCCCTCCAGCCTGTGCCCCCTCTGTCCCCTCCAGCCTGTGCCCCCTCTGTCCCCTCCAGCCTGTGCCCCCTCCAGCCTGTAACCCCTCTGTCCCCTTTGCCCCCTCCAGCATGTAACCCCTCTGTCCCCTTTGCCCCCTCCAGCCTGTGCCCCCTCTGTCCCCTCCAGCCTGTAACCCCTCTGTCCCTCTGCCCCCTCCAGCCTGTGCCCCCTCTGTCCCCTCCAGCCTGTGCCCCCTCTGTCCCCTCTGCCCCCTCCAGCCTGTGCCCCCTCAGTCCCCTCCAGCCTGTGCCCCCTCTCTCCCCTCTGCCCCCTCCACCCTGTGCCCCCTCAGTCCCCTCTGCCCCCTCCAGCCTGTGCCCCCTCTGTCCCCTCCCGCCTGTGCCCCCTCTGTCCCCTCCCGCCTGTGCCCCCTCTGTCCCCTCCCGCCTGTGCCCCCTCTGTCCCCTCCCGCCTGTGCCCCCTCTGTCCCCTCCCGCCTGTGCCCCCTCTGTCCCCTCCCGCCTGTGCCCCCTCTGTCCCCTCCCGCCTGTGCCCCCTCTGTCCCCTCCCGCCTGTAACCCCTCTGTCCCCTCTGCCCCTCCAGCCTGTGCCCCCTCTGTCCCCTCCAGCCTGTGCCCCCTCTGTCCCCTCCAGCCTGTGCCCCCTCTGTCCCCTCCAGCCTGTGCCCCCTCTGTCCCCTCCAGCCTGTGCCCCCTCTGTCCCCTCCAGCCTGTGCCCCCTCTGTCCCCTCCAGCCTGTGCCCCCTCTGTCCCCTCCAGCCTGTGCCCCCTCTGTCCCCTCCAGCCTGTGCCCCCTCTGTCCCCTCCAGCCTGTGCCCCCTCTGCCCCCTCCAGCCTGTGCCCCCTCTGCCCCCTCCAGCCTGTGCCCCCTCTGCCCCCTCCAGCCTGTGCCCCCTCTGCCCCCTCCAGCCTGTGCCCCCTCTGTCCCCTCCAGCCTGTGCCCCCTCTGTCCCCTCCAGCCTGTGCCCCCTCAGTCCCCTCCAGCCTGTGCCCCCCTCTGTCCCCTCTGCCCCCTCCAGCCTGTGCCCCCTCTGTCCCCTCTGCCCCCTCCAGCCTGTGCCCCCTCAGTCCCCTCTGCCCCCTCCAGCCTGTGCCCCCTCATGTCCCCTCTGCCCCCTCCAGCCTGTGCCCCCTCTGTCCCCTCTGTCCCCTCCAGCCTGTGCCCCCTCTGTCCCCTCCAGCCTGTGCCCCCTCAGTCCCCTCTGCCCCCTCCAGCCTGTGCCCCCTCATTCCCCTCCCGCCTGTGCCCCCTCTGCCCCTCCAGCCTGTGCCCCCTCTGTCCCCTCCAGCCTGTAACCCCTCTGTCCCCTCCAGCCTGTAACCCCTCTGTCCCCTCCAGCCTGTAACCCCTCTGTCCCCTCCAGCCTGTAACCCCTCTGTCCCCTCCAGCCTGTAACCCCTCCTGCCCCCTCCAGCCTGTGCCCCTCTGTCCCCTCTGCCCCCTCCACCTGTGCCCCCTCTGTCCCCTCCAGCCTGTGCCCCCTCAGTCCCCTCTGTCCCCTCCCGCCTGTGCCCCCTCTGTCCCCTCCCGCCTGTGCCCCTCTGTCCCCTCCAGCCTGTGCCCCTCTGTCCCCTCCAGCCTGTGCCCCCTCTGTCCCCTCCAGCCTGTAACCCCTCTGTCCCCTCCAGCCTGTAACCCCTCTGTCCCCTCCAGCCTGTAACCCCTCTGTCCCCTCCAGCCTGTAACCCCTCTGTCCCCTCCAGCCTGTAACCCCTCTGTCCCCTCCAGCCTGTAACCCCCTGTCCCCTCTGCCCCCTCCAGCCTGTGCCCCCTCCAGCCGTCCCCTGCCCCTTCCAGCCGTCCTCTGCCCCCTCCAGCCGTCCTCTGCCCCTCCAGCCGTCCTCTGCCCTCTCCAGTCGTCCGGGGGTGGCCACATGTTGACTCAGGATGTGTTGTTTGCCTTAGTTATTTTCTACAATAAACTCCATGTTTTGATCTTGGGTGTGCAAGTTTGTTCTGCATAATCTTTTTTCTTCCCTCTCATGATACACGATTATATATGCAGTCTTGCACCCCTTATTTATTTGAGAGCTGTGCATCACCAACCCCCCTTTTTTTCACAATTGCATTCCACTTCCTCCATCTTTATATGGGGGAGTTCTGGTGAATTTGCACGCACCCCGAAATCCTGGGGCTTCTCAGCTTTTCCTCTATTCTATAGGAAAAATCAATTTTTTGATATTTGTCATTGGTGTTTGTTTTCCAAAAGTGGTCCTTTCTGTTACAGCCTATGTCTCTGTCCTTTGGTTTTGGCAAGGACTCTTATTGATGGTCATTTGTTCATTATTGTTTTTTAGTTTAACATTTCTAAATCTTCATTCACCATCATGGACTGGGAGGCACGTGAGGCTCTATGGAGGAATAAAGGGCTCAATGTTGGTTCCAGACCTCCTGGACCCAATCCGGCTGTTAATAGCTTCACAACCCTATCTAATCAGGTGATAAGTGCCCACAAAAAGGGAGTCAATCTTTGGTGGAACATAAAAAGTCTGGAGGAATATTTAGCTGCTGGAATTGTCCCTAGGGGTCTACGGGTGACCATCTTTCCCGCTTGGGCACCAACTGAAGTCTTTAAAGATACTTGGGAACAGGGCCTAAACAGGTGCGCAAGCATATTGATTAATATATTATTGGAGCACGACAGGGAGCTTCTAAAACAGGAATGGGCTAACATCAAGGAGCTTGAGAATAAATTATCTAAATGTGATGACACTACGTTTATTTCCAACTTTCGTATACGCCTAAAGGAAACTATTGATAAATTTGAAGATGACATTATCGATAGAAAAAGCAGAAAATTCCTCAGGGATCAGCTAGATTACAAAGAGAAGAAGGCGTACAAGTGGCAACACCACAGAAACCCTCGTCCGAGACATCCCAAGCGCCCGAGGGGGCCCTCAAAACCTCGATCACAAGTTCCTGCCGGACCATCACCTCAACCTGATTCACCATCTCCACCACAAACGTCAAGTGAGGGTTTTTTATCCACCGAAAGCGAGTCCGACAACGGACTCGGAGAGGTAGACGCAGGAAGGCAACTAAGGAACAGGGTCGTACCAGACAATCTTCTCACAATCCCTCCCAGAACGAACAAGAAGTGAATATACAGCCGACCTCTTACGTACTCCCACAGTCCACTACTACTCAGGTGAGTGATGTGTCCGAAGAACTTCAGATTATTAATTTGTCCAATTACGTTCTGAACACTCATGAGGTGTCCGTATTAAAAAGAGGTTTAACATTCTCACTTATTCATGACCTGGATAAGTTCACTCTTATTAAAGATTTATTCCTATTTTGTAGGAGATTGGTGCTCCAGGCAATACATCGCAGACCGGAGATCATTAATAGTCTAGGGCAAAGTGAACAACAAACATTTCAAGACCTACTAGAGCTGATTCAGGAAACTCCCACCAACACAGGTATGCAAAGGTTCCCGCATAGATTGCCCTCTACCAAAAGCCCTCCCCTCTCATCAGTACCCTCTGTTAAACTTTGTTTCGAACTAGTCAAGAGTGAAATCAATCGATTTACTCCACAGAGGGCCACATTGCCTAACCTGAGTAAGGAGGAACAGAGGGCCCTGAACAACCTGAAAAACAATCAGCTATTCCTAATCAAGGAGGCTGATAAAGGAGGTAATGTGGTCCTCTGGCCTAGATCTATGTACCAGGAGGAGGCTTCGAGGCAACTGAGTAATGTGCAATTCTATCAAAAACTACCTTCAGACCCTACAGCTGTATTTAGCAAAAAACTATGCCGACTGTTAATGACTGCCTTCGAGCATGGCATTATAAGTCTACAGGAAAGGAAATTTATGTGGCCAAATAATCCAACTATAGCAACATTTTACATGTTGCCTAAGGTGCACAAAGACATTGCTATTCCACCAGGACGCCCTATTGTTTCATCTATAAACAGTTTATGTGAAAAAGCTTGCATTTACCTGGATTATTTTTTGCAGCCGATGGCGACGTCTTTGACATCATACATACGAGATACTGCACACTTTATTGAAAATATCAAGGATTTACAATTCTCCACCGAGGTTTATATTGTGACCTGTGACGTCGAGTCACTTTACTCGAATATTGCTCACGAAGAAGGGCTAATGGCAGTCACCTACTTCCTTGATCAAAAAGTAAGTTCTGACAGAATGCATGACTCATTCATCGTGGATTTGTTGAGATTCGTCCTGCAACACAACTATTTCTTGTTCAACCGAGTTTTCTACAAACAAACATCTGGTGTGGCGATGGGGGCACGTTGCGCGCCCTCTTTCGCCAACATCTTTCTGGGATGGTGGGAACGTGAGCTTGTATACCCCAGCCAGACATTCAAGGATCATGTATCTAACTGGTTTAGATACATTGATGATGTATGCTTTTTCTGGATGGGATCCCTGACTGAATTAACTGTATTTATGGAGGGTCTGAATAACAACAATTTAAACATACATCTTACATACAATGTATCGACCAGTCAGGCTACTTTCCTAGATCTACAGGTCACCCTATCTGAAGGTCGTTTGTACACAGAATTGTATCGTAAGCCCACCGCTACTAATAACCTTTTGCAATTTCAGAGCTTCCACCCCATGCATACAAAAAGAGGACTTCCGGTTGGGCAATTTTATCGCATTAGACGTACATGCACCACGGATGAGAAATTTCGACATCACGCTAAAGGCCTCACAGAACGACTTCGATTGAGGGGATACCCGAAACAAATAATTTCATCAGCCTTCCAGAGGGCATCCAAGGAAAACCAACTTTCTCTACTACAACCACGACCACGGGCTCAAGTTTCCACGGTGCGCTTCATCACCGACTACAATGATCGGTGGAGCGAGGTGAGTAAGATCCTAAACAATCATTGGGGTGTCTTGGTAGAGGATTCCCAAATTAGACCCCTTATTAATGCCCGACCACAAATGACAGCCAGAAGGGCAAAGAACATTGGGGACATTGTAACCCGTAGCCACTTTACAGAGACCACGGTCCCTCTAGGGCGAGGCATTCGTCTCCGGGGTTCGTTTCCCTGTGGAAACTGCAATATATGTGCCTTTATGCATCCAGTTCGGGATACATTCACGAATCCTTTGGACAACACAGGGCATAGATTGAATGCTTATATTAATTGCAAATCCAGGGATGTGATCTATGCCTTGGTATGCCCCTGCAACAAGGTTTATGTTGGACAAACAACCCAGGAATTGAGATGCAGAATCCAACATCATACATCTACAATTAATCTGGCTTCAGCGAACTTAGCCAAGGGCAAACCACTCACCCCTGTTGCGGCTCATTTCTTATCTATACATCGTGGCAGAACCAATGGATTGAGGGTCCTCGGGCTCCAAAAGCACCAGACTAATGGACGTGGGGGTTCTTCACGTAAATGGCTATTGCAAACAGAGGCCAGATGGATTTACAGATTACATTCCATGACCCCGTATGGATTAAACGAGGAACTTACTTTCACCGGTTTTTTAGGGTAAATAACATGTAGTCCTATTTTATGTATGATCAATATGCTTATACATATTTCCTTCTGTTTAATCCCCAACAGGATCCCTGTTATCATGAAACTTTCTTCTTCTCGGGCCAACTATACATGACCATTGGAACTACTGGGAACCGTCTTCATCGCTCCTCTTACAAAATGTTTGGATGATCAAATCCTTCCCTGAATAACTCCCTATTGATTTTTGGACATAACAACTGTAGGAGACCATAGTTGCTCTTTTATGTATTGACCTGTAATTTATGATTTTTCCTCCTTTCCTGTCCGGGATGCTGCAATCTGGGGACCTTTGCGTGACCGACACATGTTGCTGGGTCATCTTTTGGGGGATACTTATCCCCCTTGGGCTGTGTGTTTTATACAGTCCACCTCCCCTGGCTTGGCTTGATAGGTTAGGGTGGGTCTTGCGGTTTACGCATCTGGAATTGGGATTGTGACCTGTGACACATGGCCTGACCGATGTAACTCTATTTCTGAATATCACTAGATCTATAAATAAAGACCCAGTATCTGGATTGTCACCACTGTGGTTGGGCTGTGCATTGTCACTTTGATGGACCCCTCGATTATTGTGTATTTTCTTTAACACTCTATATGTAAGCCTGGAGATTTTAATGATTATATAATATTATAATAAAGATATTTTTGTACATTCCTATCATACATGGTCTGCCATTTGATGTATATGCAATGTTCAGTCTTACATCTTTTTTCATATACACGATCACTCTCAGCTGAAATGGTTTGGATTTTTTATACAATTAATTGCAGCGAATGGGATCGAGATGGCCCTTATGGGAAAGCACCTTCCCTTGGGGTAGTCTGACCCTGATCCGCTCCTCTCGTTTTAGGTGTCTATTTGAACCATCAGCTCTTTACTGAGCTATGCATCATCCATTTGTTTGTTTACTATATGGGTCATCCATACTGATTATTTAATTAATTAATTTTTTCCTCCACAGCTGACACCCCCCTTGGTGCAGGGTAACTGAGGTATTATTCTGCCGAGGGACCTATGTCTACGTTTTTCCATTTATAGGTCTATGCGTTTTTTTTTTTTGTTTTTTTTTTTGGCCGTGGGTGTTTGCTTTATTTTTCGCCTGTATAATTGCCGCGAGGCCCCCCCTCCTTTGATGTTTTGTGGGGGGTCCTATTTCACAATGCTAGCCAGTTTGGATTAATTTCCGATATGGTGCGGCTACCACACTTGCCCTTTATGTGATTGCCTTGATCTCTCTGCCAGATCGGCGCGACTGTTGTCTTTTTCCATGACAACTAGTCCGCATCATTTCCGGCGCGACTTTGCCTTGGTGACGTTACACCTACCTACGCGCCATCGCTGTGCGCGCATATATACATAACGCGCTACCATAGTAACGGCATTACGCCACTTCCGATGCGCGTTCTTGTGGCGTCCTCATATGGATCTATGCGCGTACATATACACAACGCGCTGTTATGGCAACGGCATCACGTCTTTTCCGGTGCGCGATCAGGCGGCACCCTCACATGCGTGACTGACGCCAATAACAAACCGGGATTAGATGCACCCGGCGGCGCTACAATTGTATATATTTTATTTATTTATTTTTTTTTTTTTCTCTCCCCTTCTCCAAGCTTTAACCAATTGACAGTCTTGGACATAGTTGATTACAGGTAACCACACCTCTTGCTTCATTAGCGGTAATTGATTATCAGGACCCACTGGGCTGTATGGCTTTATAGCCTCTTGTATATAAGGCGGCTCTGACACAGGGCACATCAGACTCCCCTGAGGAAGCTGCCTAGTTGCAGCGTAACGCGTGGGGTCCCCGGTCACCCAGGTTGCAGCATCCATCTTTGGTATGATCCTTCACTTATGATGCATGTTCATATTGACTTTCATCCACACCATGTCTAATTGGTTCCTCCATGCACATGGAGGACCTTGCTGTATAGTTGTTTTACAGACTTCACATGGTGTGCTATTTTTGTTTAATTTTGACATTTCATCTGTCATTTCATTGGTATTGATCTGCTTGCAACCGGCATACTGGGACCTACTTTGTTTTAAGTGGTTTTAATTTTGTGTCTCATGTGTTGTTTGCCTTAGTTATTTTCTACAATAAACTCCATGTTTTGATCTTGGGTGTGCAAGTTTGTTCTGCATAATCTTTTTTCTTCCCTCTCAAAATATTTTTTAACTACATAAATAGTAAGAAACTAAAAAATGATGGTGTTGGCCCCTTTAAAAATATCTGGGTGAAATGGTGGATGAGGAAAAAGCCAATATGCTAAATGACTTTTTCAGCAGTATTTACATAAGAAAATCCCATGACAGACAATATGATCAGTGATCACAATAATTCTCCATTAAATGTCACCTGCTTAACCCAGCAGGAAGTAAGACACCGTCTAAAAATCACTAAAATTGGCAAATCCCTGGACCCGGATGAGATACACCCCAGAGTACTGCAGGAATAAAGCACTGTCATAGATAGACCATTATTTTTAATATTTAAAGATTCCATAATAACAGGGTCTGTACCACAGGACTGGCGTATAGCAAATGTGGTGCCAGTATTCAAAAAGGGGACAAAAACTGAACTTGGAAATTATAGGCCAGTAAACTTAACCTCTACTGTGGGTAAAATCCTAGAGGGTTTTCTAAGAGATGCTATACTGGAGTATCTGAAGAAAAATAACCTCATGACCCAATATCAACATGGTTTTATGAGGGACCGTTCCTGTCAAACTAATCTGATAAGCTTCTACAAAGAGGTAAGTTGTGGACTGGACCAAAGAAATGCAGTGGACGTGGTGTATATGGACTTTTGAAAAGCTTTTGATATGGTGCCACACAAAAGGTTGATACCTAAAATGAGGGCAATGGGGATAGGGGAAAATATATGTAAGTGGGTTAAAAACTGGCTTAACGTTAGGAAACAAAGGGTGGTCATTAATGGAACACTCTCAGAATGGGTCACAGTTAACAGTGGGGTACCACAGGGGTCAGTGTTGGGCCTACTTCTTTTTAATATATTTATTAGTTAATGACCTTGTAGGGGGCATACGGAGTGGAATCTCAATATTTGCAGATGACACTAAACTCTGTAGGGTAATCAATACAGAGGAGGACAATGTTATATTACAGGAGGATTTATGTAAACTAGAAGCTTGGGCTGATAAATGGCAAATGAGCTTTAATGGGGATAAATGTAAGGTCATGCACTTGTGCAGAGGAAATAAAAGGGATAATTATGTGCTTAATTGTAAAACACTGGGCAAAACTGTCACTGAAAAAGACCTGGGTGTATGGGTAGATGACAAACTCGCATTTAGTGGCCAGTGTCAGGCAGCTGCTGCAAAGGCAAATAAAATAATGGGATGTATTTAAAGAGGCATAGATGCTCATGAGGAGAACATAGTGTTACCTCTATACAAGTCACTAGTGCGACCACACTTAGAATATTGTGTACAATTCTGGTCTCCGGTGTATAAGAAACACGTAACTGAACTAGAGCGGGTCCAGAGAAGAGCGACAAAAGTCATTAGAGGACTGAGGGGTCTGCAATACCAAGACAGGTTATTAGAGGACTGAGGGGTCTGCAATACCAAGACAGGTTATTAGAGGACTGAGGGGTCTGCAATACCAAGACAGGTTATTAAAGGACTGAGGGGTCTGCAATACCAAGACAGGTTATTAGAGGACTGAGGGGTCTGCAATACCAAGACCGGTTATTAGAGGACTGAGGGGTCTGCAATACCAAGACCGGTTATTAGAGGACTGAGGGGTCTGCAATACCAAGACCGGTTATTAGAGGACTGAGGGGTCTACAATACCAAGACCGGTTATTAGAGGACTGAGGGGTCTGCAATACCAAGACCGGTTATTAGAGGACTGAGGGGTCTGCAATACCAAGACCGGTTATTAGAGGACTGAGGGGTCTACAATACCAAGACAGGTTATTAGAGAACTGAGGGGTCTGCAATACCAAGACAGGTTATTAGAGCACTGAGGGGTCTGCAATACCAAGACAGGTTATTAGAGGACTGAGGGGTCTGCAATACCAAGACAGGTTATTAGAGGACTGGGGGGTCTACAATACCAAGACAGGTTATTAGAGGACTGAGGGGTCTGCAATACCAAGACAGGTTATTAGAGGACTGAGGGGTCTGCAATACCAAGACAGGTTATTAGAGGACTGGGTGGTTTGCAATACCAAGACCGGTTATTAGAGGACTGGGGGGTCTGCAATACCAAGAGAGGTTATTAGAGGACTGAGGGGTCTACAATACCAAGACAGGTTATTAGAGGACTGGGTGGTCTGCAATACCAAGAGAGGTTATTAGAGGACTGAGGGGTCTGCAATACCAAGACAGGTTATTAGAGGACTGAAGGGTCTGCAATACCAAGACAGGTTATTAGAGGACTGAAGGGTCTACAATACCAAGACAGGATATTAAACATGGGATTATTTCGCTTGGAAAATCGAAGGGGTGATCTTATAATGATGTATAAATATATGAGGGGACAGTACAGAGACCTTTTTAATGATCTTTTTACTCTTAGGTCTGAGATGGGGACAAGGGGGCGTCCTCTACAGAGACTGGGACAAGGGGGCGTCCTCTACAGAGACTGGGACAAGGGGGCGTCCTCTACAGAGACGGGGACAAGGGGGCGTCCTCTACAGAGACGGGGACAAGGGGGCGTCCTCTACAGAGACGGGGACAAGGGGGCGTCCTCTACAGAGACGGGGACAAGGGGGCGTCCTCTACAGAGACGGGGACAAGGGGGCGTCCTCTACAGAGACGGGGACAAGGGGGCGTCCTCTACAGAGACGGGGACAAGGGGGCGTCCTCTACGTCTGGAGGAAAGAAGGTTTAATCATAATCACAGACGTGGATTCTTTACTGTAAGAGCAGTGACACTATGGAGCTCTCTCCACATGATGGTGTAATGAGGAGTCACTACTAATATTTAAGAAGGGCCTGGATGCCTTTCTTGAAAACTATAATATTATCAGTTATACATACTAGATTCTTTGATAGGGCGTTGATCCAGGGATCTAGTCTGATTGCCGTATCTGGAGTCAGGAAGGAATTTTTTCCCCCAATGTGGAGCTTAGTGTTGCCACATGGTTTTTTTTGCCTTCCTCTGGATCATCATGTTAGGCTATGGGGGAACTGGATGGACTTAAGGTCTTCCTTCAACCTAAAAAACTATGTTACTATGAGAAGAGGGAACAATCCATCACTGATCATGAAAGAACAATTCTCTTCCTCCATCATCACTCGGTGCTCGTTAGAGGCCATTATCTGCCCGGGTAAAATGACCCGAGGCCGCATTTATGTGTTACACCAGGGCAGGATTTCTATACCGTGACAAAACCTCACCGCTGGCTGCAAAATCAGCAGCAGAATGTGCAATAACTGGAATTGTATCAAAAACACATCATGGCCGCAACATACGAAAGCAGCATCAGAGGTGTTATCCACCACTATCATCCTTAGTATACACCCCCAATATAAAATCAGTGTGGTCTGACACTCACCACCACCGATCAGCTGTTACCAGCTCTGGTAGTGGCTGGATATAAGCCATATACAGAGTGGAACAGCACAGAGCTGGAAATATTTGTCTATAACTCCATAAGACAACACTGCACATCACTAAAGATCTCCCTCCCCACAGTGAGGCATGGTGGGGGCAGCATTGTGCATCACTAAAAGATCCCCCTCCCCACAGTGAGGCATGGTGGGGGTAGCATTGTGCTTTGTGAGGACTATTACCTATCAGAACAACAACAACCATAAGTGAATACATATTACCATAAGTATTCATTGGAATAGAATAATCTCCGGCTGAAAAAAATGAAAAACCACAAAACAGAAAATCTCTGGCCCAGAACTGTCCGGTCCGGTAAATGAGGAAAATGCGACTATTCTCTGCTTTATTTAGTGGTGACCCTCACTGGGGCGGTTACCTGCAGGACTGTCCTCTGTACACCACTCATCACCCCGCACAGCACAGCCTTCCTCCAGTATACCTGCAGGAGCGTCCTCTGTACACCATTTATCACACCGCACAGCATGGCCTTCCTCCATTATATCTGCAGGACTGTCCTCTGTACACCGCTCATCACCCCGCACATCACGGCCTTCCTTCATTATACCTGCAGGACCGTCCTCTGTACACCACTCATCACCCCGCACAGCACCGCCTTCCTTCATTATATCTGCAGGACTGTCCTCTGTACACCACTCAAAACCCCGCACAGCACCGCCTTCCTCCCGTATACCTGCAGGACTGTCCTCTGTACACTGCTCATCACCCCGCACAGCACGGCCTTCCTCCCGTATACCTGCAGGAGCGTCCTCTGTACACCGCTCATCACCCCGCACAGTACGGCCTTCCTCCAGTATACCTGCAGGAGCGTCCTCTGTATACCGCTCATCACCTCGCACAGCACAGCCTTCCTCCATTATACCTGCAGGACTGTCCTCAGTACACCGCACAGCACTGCCTCCCTCCATTATACCTGCAGGAGCATCATCTGTACACCATTTATCACACTGCACAGCACTGCCTTCCTCCATTATACCTGCAGGACTGTCCTCTGTACACCACTCATCACCTCGCACAGCACCGCCTTCCTCCATTATACCTGCAGGACTGTCCTCTGTACACAGCTCATCACCTCGCACAGCACCGCGTTCCTCTATTATATCTACAGGAGTGTCCTCTGTACACCGTTCATCACCTCGCACAGCACGGCCTTCCTCCATTATATCTGCTGGAATAAGATTCTTCAGCTCTTTACCCGGATTTCGTAACTGGGAAAGAAATAATAAAAAAGTCACAGAGGGGAAGAAGGAGCAAAAGCCACAGAGGGGAAGAAGGAGCAAAAGTCACAGAGGGAAGAAGGAGCAAAAGTCACAGAGGGGAAGAAGGAGCAAAAGTCACAGAGGGGAAGAAGGAGCAAAAGTCACAGAGGGGAAGAAGGAGCAAAAGTCACAGAGGGGAAGAAGGAGCAAAAGTCACAGAGGGGAAGAAGGAGCAAAAGTCACAGAGGGGAAGAAGGAGCAAAAGTCACAGAGGGGAAGAAGGAACCCCCCGACTTTTTGGCATAGCTGCAAAGGAATAGATGGTAGAATGAAAATATAATCCCCCTTATGGTTAGTAATTACTTCATGGACATTTACAAAATTGGAAAGATCCCATTTAGGGTGGAGATTTGCCCTGGGACATTTATCCAATTACAATTTCCCAGAGTCTATTAGTGGTTCTGTACATGGTGTAGCCCAACTCATCATCAAATCCACATACCGTATATAGAGCGATTCGTCCAGGAAGGCCCATGACAAGAGGACATCTGTGTGATCTCTTTTTTGGCCATCCAATATTATACTCCAAAGAGCAGTAGTTCGATTCTTCCCAGGGTGACTGTGGGTTATCTTCATCCCAGAAATCCTGTGAATAGAAATTCCTCGTTGAGTCCAGTCGGGGACATGGAGTTGAGATGGTAAATCCACTTAGTTTCCAATTTAAACAGCAATTTCTTTACACCCCCACTCGTCTGACATATTGTGATCGCAGCACCATCTCCGAAAATGGTAACCACTGCATGTGCTGGTGCCTCCTTTGCGGACGCTGAAGCATCCTGGCCGTAACCAACGTGCGGTGTGACGTAATGACGTTTAGTACGCTCCGCCCTGTGGTCATGCTGCCTACTCTGCCCCAGTATAAAGATGGCTGCCCAGCGTCGCTCAGCACTATGGGGAGATACGGAGCTGATGCTCCTCATCAACATGTGTGACCGGCAGGACTACTGGTGAAATTTGCACCATGAGCACCCAGTACTGCACAAGCAGGTTGTGCTCATGAAAATTGAGAGGTCACTTATGAGAAGGCTGGGGTTGGGGTTGAGCGGAGCTCTGTGCAGATCCGCAAGAAAATTTTTGGACCTGAAATATAAGTCCAGGGACCGCCTTGCCACCATACGGGCCCGGATACAGAGAATGCATGGTGAGTATTTACAAACCCCGTAGCTTTTACAGCCAGCCATGAGCATCCTACTGACGTTAGGCCTTCCATCAGTGCCTGAACTCCTGGCCTCACATGAGAGGGCAATGCAGGAGCTTCTGCGCCACGGGGAGCTGCTGAGGAGGCTGGCTGAAGGCCAGAATTACCCAGGCCTGTTGGCCCTAGGCAGAGCTGCTCTGCAGCCTGTGTTTTGTGTGTTTCTATGTTTGTGTTTTAATTATTGGGTAAACCCCTTTATCCTAACTTTATAAAAAAAAAAACAAACGTCCTTACAAAAGTTTCTGACAATAAATATTTTCACTTTTTTCAATATGGCCGAGTCATCATTCAACCCCTTAAACACGTAACACACGTGTTACCAAAACATGCGTGTATAAGTGTCCACAGCTGCACAGGGGCATTGTGTGGGCTTTTGTGTGTACAGGTAGATGTTCTACCAGGGGCCCCAAAATCCAGACCTCGAGGGCCGCACACAGTCCAGGTTTTCACAAACCCATTACAATTTGACAGTTGGTCATTTGAATATCAACTGTCAAATGCGATGGTAATCCTCCAAACCTGCACTGTGCGGCCCTCGAGGCTGGAGTTTGAGACCCCTGGGTTTTACCTTGAACACACATGTATGCAGGAATGCTACACTTACCAAACAAACACTCTTCACAAGCACAGTTGGAAATATAACAATTTAATACACCTCACCATGTGCTAATGGACAACTGGCCTGATGGTGGTCTTGACCTGGGCAATGTGCCTTCAACCACCTTAGGCTACATGAAGAGTATGGCACATAAATACATAAACATGTATTAAATGTTACAAACACAATTAAAGTTAACAAAAATAAACACATGCTGTTTAATCAAGAAAATCAACAAAATTGTGCTCCCAAAAACTACAAGTTGTGGTAGCGTGTCTCGTCAGTGGGATAGTCATCTGCAGGAGCTGACGGGGCTTCCGGCCCCGTGTTCCCATAGGAATATGGTGTCGGCCTATGCGTAAGGAAGGATGGTATGGAGTCTCTAAGCATATCAGGAGCTTGTGCAGACACAAACAGGTGGCCTTGAAGGCTGGGAGAGTGATGGCTGCTCCAGGGGCTCAGCGAGGATCGTTCTTGTAGTGCCTCTCCCAGCTAGGCCGGCGTCCAGGGCTAGGTGGATGACCCTCTCCACGTTTGTTGTTGTCGATCCATCTGGGCCAGCCGCTCATTTACCACGTGAGCAAACAAACAGAATTGCTGGTTCTCCTGCTGGAACAGCACCCTTTATGCCCAAGCCCCCAGCTCGGTGGTTGGGTGCTGGTGGAATCATCGCCTCCGAGACTGGAACCTAGGCACAGGGTGCTGCCCAGAACCACTAGCCTCACGTGGCTCCCACCCCCTGTGATGTTGTTGGGGAGGATCAACGAGGGCTGCTGATGGTCCGGTGGAGCTGGATTCCTCTGGGTTCTACAAAGAGAAAAAAAAAGGTTCAGTTGTAATGGCCAAGCAACATTTCTGCAACAACTATATTTACACAGAGTTGAAGTAGGATGTGCTAGGTAATGCACCTGCCATAACTACTTGGGGTAAGATGGGGACATATGTGAGGTTGTACAGTATGTCTGCGAGTACAACAACGTTTGTGCTATTTAAGCAAGTTAATGGTTGAGCCTTGTAATAAACTAATTGGACTACAGTATGTCAGCCATCACATTGACATTATGGTTACATTATGTGGGCCTGCACATTAATATGTCACTACAACTCGAAATACGTTAAGTTACTCCATCCAACTATGGCTAAGCCAACCAAGATTACTACGGTACTTACATCCACCAACGAAGCAGTCGGTTCCGGAGTGGCGGGAGGCCTTTGTGAAAGGTCCCTGCTGACGGCCATAGGACAAGGGGTCTCCTTGGTTCAAGGTGAACAGGAGGAGGTCATACCGTAGCACCAGAGTGTGGGCACATAGACCTCCAACCCAGCGTCTGAGCGCTGGGAATTGTTCACCTTGGCATGTTCTTTCTTGAAGACTGCCCGCAGGGACTGGATCTTTCATTTCACAAAGGCCTCGTCGCATCTGTCAGCTGCATGGTGTTCCTGACAGACTGCAACCAGTTCATGCGCCACTCTCTTCACCTCTCTATTCTTATAGTAGGGTGACTTGCTTCACCACAAACATTCGTTAGCCCTGTACGTCTCTATGAAGGCCCAAATAAACTCCTGGAATGAGGTTATCTGAAGTACAACAAAATACACAGTGAGGGACACACATACTGTACATGTATGTATGAGTTGGTCCCTGAAGAGCATTAATGTTCATGTTGTGGCCTGTGCCACCCACCATTGAGTAGCACACCTATATGTGAAGGTGTAACCAGATCAAAGTAAAGTTTGAAGCCATATTTGGACACTGAGCACTAAACATGACATATGGGATAATGGGTAAAGAAGGGATTAAAACAACCCGTGAGAAGGTTATTTGGGCTCACATGCAATGGCCAGGGCATCAGCTTGGAGACAGATGTTCAAGTTTGTCACGTAAAACAGTATTGTCTTTGACATTTAGTATCTGGCAAATTGCCATTAGTTTCCCACAATCATTTTGGTACAATAAGACCATATGTAATGTTTACTGTGCCGGGGAACACTATGTAATACACACCATGCAGTGGATGCACATGGCTAGACTGAGAAAAAAAAAAAACACCATTGGGCCTTTCCATATCAAGTGATCCAAATATGAATATTTTTTTACCTGATGTCTTTAGATTTTTTTTATTTTTTCTTTCTATATGAAGTACAACTATAGTTAATTACAAATAAAAAGTTTGTGAGGGAATTGAGTTGATAGGCTGTCTAAAAATGTGTTTTTAAGGCACGCTTAAAATCATGGGAGCTAGAAATTGTTTGCAATGTTTGGGCAGTGCATTCCAGAGCACAGGCACAGCACGAGAGAAGTCTTGGAGACGGAAGTGTGAGCTTTGGATTATGGGTGAAATTAGTCAAGATTAGTTGCAGAACGGAGGGCAGGGGTAAGTGATAGCAGAGATGAGGGATGAAATATAGGAGGGTGCAGGACTGTGGAAGGCTTTGTGGGTGAGAGAGATAAGTATGTATTGTATCCTGTAGCTGATGGGCAACCAGTGTAACATCTGGCATAAGGGAGAAGCATCGCTGAAGCAACTGGATAGAAAAATGGCCCTGGCTGCTCCGTTAAGGATGGACTGGAAAGGAGAAAGTTTGGTTGGAGGGAGACCAATCAGTAAAGAGTTGCAGTAATCCAAACGAGAATGAATAAGAGCAACAGTAAGTGTTTTTGTACTTTCAAGGGTGAGAAATGGTCGAATTCTAGAAATGTTTTTTAGGTGCAAGTAACTTGAGCGAATAATTGATTGGATATAGGGGTTAAAGGATAGCTCAGCGTCAAATAAATATCCCAAGGCAGCGAACCTGCTGTTTGGGAGTTATGGCTGACCCATCAAAGATAATTGATATGTCTGGGGTCAGATGGCCAGTACAGTGAGGAAAGATGAGAAATTCAATTTTGGGTAGATTCAGTTTCAGAAAGAGGGAGGACATGATGTGAGAGACGGCAGAAAGCTCTTGTATTTTGTATTAATGTGGGTGTGATATAGTGGCATTAAGTGAATAATTGGGTGTCATCAATGTAGAGATGATACTAAAAGCCGAAACTACTGATGATTTGACAGATAGAAGCAGTGTATAGTGAGAAGAGAAGAGAGCCCCAGACTGAACCCTGAAGAACCCAGACAGTGAGAGGAAGAGGAGGGGGAAGAGGAGCCCGCAAAAGAAACAGTGAAGGAGCGGTCAAGAGGTAGCAGGAGAGAAGCAGTGTACTGGAGGTTGAATGAATGGAGCTTGTAAGGAGGAGCTGATGATCCACGGTGTCGAAGGCGGCAGAGAGATCTAGAAGGATCAGGAGTGTGTAGTGGCCATTGGATTTAGCTGTTGGTAAGTCACTGAGGACTTTGATGAGGGCAGTTTCAGTGGAGTGTAAAGAGCGAATTCCAGATTGTAAAGGATCGTGGAGACTGTGATCAGAGAGATTTCAGATCAGACAGGAGTGGACCAAGCGTTCCAGGAGTTTAGAGATAAAGGGAAGATTAGAGACAGGTCTGTAGTTAGCAGCACAGCTCTGGTCCAGGGATTTTTTTTTTTTGAGTAGTGGAGTTATGATGGAGTGTTTAAATGAAGAGGGAAAGATACTGGATGAAAGAGAGAGGTTAAATATTTTAGTTAGATAGGTAGGGAGAGGGACTGAAGGTGTTAAGTAATGGGGTCACTAGAGCAGGTTGTAGACTTGGAAGATGCAAGGAGTCGGGTATCTTCTGTAGCTGGCTCACAAATGGAAAATGAGCTTGAGGTGTTGGGAGTGAGTGGAATCCAGGCTGTGAGGGATCGTGCAGAAATATCCTGGTGGATGTGGTTGATTTTTTTGTAAGACAAAAGTGACTGCGATCCAAAGAAATTCAAGCACAAATGAGAAACACAAATAATTTATCAGTTTGGAATAGTTATAAAGCCATTTCTAAAGCTTTGTGACTCCAGTGAATCATAGTGACAGTCATTATCCACCAATGATGAAAACATGGATCAGTGGTTGTACCTTCTCAGGAATGGCCGGCCGACTAAAATAACCCCAAAAGTGCAGCAACGACTCACCCAAGAGATCACAAAAGACCCCACAACAACATCCAAACAACAGCAGGCCTCACTTTCCTCAGTTAATGTCAATGTTCATGACTCCACCATAAGATGAAAACTGGGCAAAAATACCCGCATGGCAGAGCTCCAACACAAAAACCACTAACTAGTAAAAAGAATGTAAAGACTCATCTCAGTTTTGCCAGAAAACATCTTGGACTGATGAGACAAAACGTGACCATTTTGGAAGGTGAATGTCCCATTATATGTGGGGTAGAGGTAACAGCATTTCAGAAAAGGAACATCATACCAACAGTAAAGTATGGTGGTGGTACTGTGATGGTCTGGGGCTGTTTTGCTGCTTTAGAACTTGGAAGACTTACTGTAGTAAATGGAACCATGAATTTTTGCTGTCTACCAAAAAATCCTGAAGGAAAATGTCTGTCGAATTTATTTGTGACCTCAAGCTGATGCACACTTGGGTTATGCGGCAGGACAATGATCCAAACACACCAGCAAGTCACCTCTAAATGGCTTAAGAAAAACAAAACTAAGACTTCGGAGTGGTCTAAGCAAAGTACGGACCTTAATCCAATTGAGATGCTGTAGCCGAACCTTAAAAAAGGTGGTTCATGCTCAGAAACCCTCCAATGTGGCTGAATTACAACGATTCAGCAAAGATGAATGGGCCAAAATTACTCCAGAGCGTTGTAAAAGACTCATTGCCAGTTATCACAAATGGTTGATTGCAATTCTTGCTGCTAAGGCGGCACAACCAGTTATTAGGTTAAGGGGGCAATCACTTTTACACACAGGGCCCTGTAGGTTTGGATTTCTTTTTCCCCATAATAATAAAGATCTTCATTTATAAGCTGCATTTTGTGTTTCTTAATATTTAAAATTGTTTGGTGATCTGAAACAGTTAAGTGTGACAAACAGTGAAAAGAAAAAGAAACCAGGAAGGGGCAAACACTTTCACACCACTATACAGTATATACACTGCACAATACCATTCTCCTGTGCTGTATATTGGGTGTAATTATCAGTATCTGCTTTTATTCAGGATTTGGTTATAGGGGTGTGGTCTTTATGGGGGTGTGGTAAAATGTCCGTAAATATGTTCGAATACATATTAGACTTTCCGTGAATTTCTGTACAGTTGTTCAGAATAAAAGAACTGAATAACGGGTTGGTGACCGTAACTCTTACACATGTGCAAAGTAAGATGACGCCCCCCAGTGGATGCACTAAAAAAAATACAATTCAATTCAACATTGATCAAAACAACATTTTATGTAACATTTTTTATTTTTTTAATATAAAAACCTGGCTGCTTCTTTCAAGGGCCGGCTTCACACCACGTTTTTTTGGCTGTCAGGATGTGTTCGGTGCTTTGCAGGAGGCACCGGACGCAGCCCGACAGCTCCGGACAAACAGAACGGAGGGTTAATATGCCCTCCGGTCCTGTTTACAACCGAATTCGGCAGAGCGCAGCTGCAGGAGCTGTCCCTGCTGAAATGACAGAATCGCGGCTAGCTACCCGCGGTTCTGAAATGTCATCAGGGACAGCTCCAGGTGCTGAAGTTCAGCGCAGCCGCCGCTGAGCTTCAGCACCCGCCATCTGGGAACCTGGCAGATTTTCTGTCGGGTCAGGCGCCCCATAGACTCCCATGTTATGGGGCACCAGATCGCGCTGGATCTGGGAGAATCCGGCATGATCTGGTTTGGTTTAATTTTTTGCCCCGGACACAAAAATGCTGCGTGCTCCGATTTTGTGTCCAGGGCAAAAAAGAATGGAGGCTGATACTGCTGGACAGGGACAAAACCTGATGGCAAATCACTGTCATCCGGCACCATAGGGCTACATTGTGTCAAAATTGGGTCCGGGGCTGTCAGGTTCACATCGGACAGCCCGGACCTGATCACACGGTGGTGTGAAGCTGGCCTAAGAGCAAGATATCACTGCAGGAAGGTGAATGGACCATAGACACCTAAGGTCTCACAACATCATGTACTTTTGTTACAATCTGACAATAAAAAAGCTTCACTGTGTAAATATTCTTGCATTTGAAAAGAGCCGATATCCAAATAAAACATTTATCAAATTCTGAACTTGAAAATATATTCTCTCCTGTGTGAATTCTCTCATGTGCTAGATGATTTGATTTAATTGAAAAGCATTTCTGACATCATGGACATGAATATGGCTTCTCTCCTGTGTGAATTCTCTCATGTGTAACAAGATATGATTTCTGAGTAAAACATTTCCCACATTCTGAACATGAATATGGCTTCTCTCCTGTGTGAATTCTCTCATGTATAACCAGATGTGATTTCTGAGTAAAACATTTCCCACATTCTGCACATGAATATGGCTTCTCTCCTGTGTGAGTTCTCTCATGTGTAACAAGATTAACTTTCTGCGTAAAACATTTCTGACATTGTGGACATGAATATGGCTTCTCTCCTGTGTGAGTTCTCTCATGTGCTATAACATTTGATTTAGTTGAAAAGCATTTCTGACATTGTGGACATAAATATGGCTTCACTCTTGTGTGAACGTTATCGTGTTTAACAAGATCTGATTTATTAGTAAAATATTTCCCACATTTTGCACATGAATATGGCTTCTCCCCTGTATGAATTCTCTCATGTTTAACAAGATGTGATTTCTGAGTAAAGCCTTTCCCACATTCTGCACATGAATATGGCTTCTCTCCTGTGTGAATTCTCTCATGTGCAACAAGACTAACTTTCTGTGTAAAACATTTCTGACATTGTGGACATGAATATGGCTTCTCTCCTGTGTGAATTCTCTTATGTGCTATAACATTTGATTTAGATGAAAAGCATTTCTGACATTGTGGACATAAATATGGCTTCTCTCCTGTGTGAATTCTCTCATGTATAAGAAGATCTGATTTCAGAGTAAAGCCTTTCCCACATTCTGCACATGAATATGGCTTCTCTCCTGTGTGAATGCTCTCATGTGCAACAAGACTAACTTTCTGCGTAAAACATTTCCCACATTCTGAACATGAATACGGCTTCTCTCCTGTGTGAATTTTCTCATGAATAATAAGATGCGATTTCTGAGCAAAACATTTCCCACATTCTGAACATAAATATGGCTTCTCTCCTGTGTGAATTCTCTCATGAATAATAAGATGTGTTTTATTAGTAAAACATTTCCCACATTCTGAACATGAATATGGCTTCTTCCTTCTTCTTTGACTTTTATTTTGTTTAATATTCTGAGATGATTTCGGAGATAATACTTCATTAAAATCAGATGACAGATCTTTGCGGTGATCAGCTGGGGATATATCGGAGATATCATCATGCTGTTCACGCGTATCTTCTGTGATACTACGATTATCTACTTTACATTTTAAAGACATCAGATGTCCTGCAGTGCTCCTGGTACATTCATCTGCAAAGAAAAAAATAATATTTTAAAATTATGTAACATGAAAAATATTCAGATATATAATAAATTAAAATAAAAATCACCTACAAAAGGTAACATACATAGCAAAATTATTAAGTGATTTTTTTTTTATATAATCTTTGCCCTAATCAATTCTAGCAATATCCATTCCAGATTCTGCCCAGTAGGGCATCCTCGTACCATTCTACTACTGCTGAGTGATATAGTTGTGGTGTCCTGGTATCATTCTCCTACTGCTCAGTGATATAGTTGTGGTATCCCAGTATCATTAATGCTACTACTGCTGAGTGATGTAGTTGTGGTATCCTGGTACCATTCTACTACTGCTGAGTGATGTAGTTGTGGTGTCCTGGTACCATTCTCCTACTGCTGAGTGATATAGTTGTGGTGTCCTGGTATCATTCTACTACTGCTGAGTGATATAGTTGTGGTGTCCTGGTATCATTCTACTACTGCTGAGTGATATAGTTGTGGTGTCCTGGTACCATTCTACTACTGATGAGTGATATAGTTGTGGTGTCCTGGTACCATTCTACTGCTGAGTGATATAGTTGTGGTGTCCTGGTATCATTCTACTACTGCTGAGTGATATAGTTGTGGTATCCTGGTACCATTCTACTACTGCTGAGTGATGTAGTTGTGGTGTCCAAGTACCATTCTACTACTGCTGAGTGATATAGTTGTGGTGTCCTGGTACCATTCTACTACTGCTGAGTGATATAGTTGTGGTGTACTGGTACCATTCTACTACTGCTGAGTGATATAGTTGTGGTGTCCTGGTACCATTCTACTACTGCAGAGTGATATAGTTGTGGTGTCCTGGTATCATTCTACTACTGCTGAGTGATATAGTTTGTGGTGTGCTGGTATCATTCTACTACTGCTGAGTGATATAGTTGGGTATCCTGGTACCATTCTACTACTGCTGAGTGATATAGTTGTGGTGTCCTGGTATCATTCTCCTACTGCTGAGTGATATAGTTGTGGTGTCCTGGTACCATTCTACTACTGCAGAGTGATATAGTTGTGGTGTCCTGGTACCATTCTACTACTGCTGAGTGATATAGTTGTGGTGTCCTGGTACCATTCTACTACTGCTGAGTGATATAGTTGTGGTGTCCTGGTATCATTCTACTACTGCTGAGTGATATAGTTGTGGTGTACTGGTACCATTCTCCTACTACTGAGTGATATAGTTGTGGTGTCCTGGTATCATTCTCCTACTGCAGAGTGATATAGTTGTGGTATCCCGGTATCATTCTACTACTGCTGAGTGATATAGTTGTGGTGTCCCGGTATCATTCTACTACTGCTGAGTGATATAGTTGTGGTATCCTGGTATCATTCTACTACTGCTGAGTGATATAGTTGTGGTGTCCTGGTATCATTCTCCTACTGCAGAGTGATATAGTTGTGGTGTCCTGGTACCAGTCTCCTACTGCTGAGTGATATAGTTGTGATGTCCTGGTACCATTCTACTACTGCTGAGTGATATAGTTGTGGTGTCCTGGTACCATTCTACTACTGCTGAGTGATATAGTTGTGGTGTCCTGGTACCATTCTCCTACTGCTGAGTGATGTAGTTGTGGTGTCCTGGTATCATTCTACTACTGCTGAGTGATATAGTTGTGGTGTCCTGGTACCATTCTACTACTGCTGAGTGATATAGTTGTGGTGTCCTGGTACCATTCTACTACTGCTGAGTGATATAGTTGTGGTGTCCTGGTACCATTCTACTACTGCTGAGTGATATAGTTGTGGTGTCCGGTATCATTCTACTACTGCTGAGTGATATAGTTGTGGTGTCCTGGTATCATTCTACTACTGCTGAGTGATATAGTTGTGGTGTCCTGGTATCATTCTACTACTGCTGAGTGATATAGTTGTGGTGTCCGGTATCATTCTACTACTGCTGAGTGATATAGTTGTGGTGTCCTGGTATCATTCTACTACTGCTGAGTGATATAGTTGTGGTGTCCTGGTATCATTCTACTACTGCTGAGTGATATAGTTGTGGTGTCCGGTACATTCTACTACTGCTGAGTGATATAGTTGTGGTGTCCTGGTACATTCTACTACTGCTGAGTGATATAGTTGTGGTGTCCGGTATCATTCTACTACTGCTGAGTGATATAGTTGTGGTGTCCTGGTATCATTCTACTACTGCTGAGTGATATAGTTGTGGTGTCCGGTATCATTCTACTACTGCTGAGTGATATAGTTGTGGTGTCCTGGTACATTCTACTACTGCTGAGTGATATAGTTGTGGTGTCCTGGTATCATTCTACTACTGCTGAGTGATATAGTTGTGGTGTCCGGTATCATTCTACTACTGCTGAGTGATATAGTTGTGGTGTCCTGGTATCATTCTACTACTGCTGAGTGATATAGTTGTGGTGTCCTGGTATCATTCTACTACTGCGAGTGATTAGTTGTGGTGTCCTGGTATCATTCTACTACTGCTGAGTGATATAGTTGTGGTGTCCTGGTACATTCTACTACTGCTGAGTGATATAGTTGTGGTGTCCTGGTATCATTCTACTACTGCTGAGTGATATAGTTGTGGTTCCTGGTACATTCTACTACTGCTGAGTGATATAGTTGTGGTGTCCTGGTACCATTCTACTACTGCTGAGTGATATAGTTGTGGTGTCCTGGTACATTCTACTACTGCTGAGTGATATAGTTGTGGTATCCTGGTATCATTCTACTACTGCTGAGTGATATAGTTGTGGTGTCCTGGTACATTCTACTACTGCAGAGTGATATAGTTGTGGTGTCCTAGGTACATTCTACTACTGCTGAGTGATATAGTTGTGGTGTCCTGGTATCATTCTCCTACTGCTGAGTGATATAGTTGTGGTGTCCGGTATCATTCTACTACTGCGAGTGATATAGTTGTGGTGTCCTGGTACATTCTACTATGCTGAGTGATATAGTTGTGTGTCCTGGTACCATTCTACTACTGCTGAGTGATATAGTTGTGGTGTCCTGGTATCATTCTACTACTGCTGAGTGATTAGTTGTGGTGTCCTGGTATCATTCTACTACTGCTGAGTGATTAGTTGTGGTGTCCTGTATCATTCTACTACTGCGAGTGATATAGTTGTGGTGTCCGGTATCATTCTACTACTGCTGAGTGATTAGTTGTGGTGTCCCGGTACATTCTACTACTGCAGAGTGATATAGTTGTGGTGTCCTGGTATCATTCTACTACTGCTGAGTGATATAGTTGTGTTCCTGGTACCATTCTACTACTGCTGAGTGATATAGTTGTGGTGTCCTGGTACCATTCTACTACTGCGAGTGATATAGTTGTGGTGTCCTGGTATCATTCTACTACTGCTGAGTGATATAGTTGTGGTGTCCTGGTATCATTCTACTACTGCTGAGTGATATAGTTGTGGTGTCCTGGTATCATTCTACTACTGCTGAGTGATATAGTTGTGGTGTCCTGGTATCATTCTACTACTGCTGAGTGATATAGTTGTGGTGTCCTGGTATCATTCTACTACTGCTGAGTGATATAGTTGTGGTGTCCTGGTATCATTCTACTACTGCTGAGTGATATAGTTGTGGTGTCCTGGTATCATTCTACTACTGCTGAGTGATATAGTTGTGGTGTCCTGGTATCATTCTACTACTGCTGAGTGATATAGTTGTGGTGTCCTGGTATCATTCTACTACTGCTGAGTGATATAGTTGTGGTGTCCTGGTACATTCTACTACTGCTGAGTGATATAGTTGTGGTGTCCTGGTACCATTCTACTACTGCTGAGTGATATAGTTGTGGTGTCCTGGTATCATTCTACTACTGCTGAGTGATATAGTTGTGGTGTCCTGGTATCATTCTACTACTGCTGAGTGATATAGTTGTGGTGTCCTGGTACATTCTACTACTGCTGAGTGATATAGTTGTGGTGTCCTGGTATCATTCTACTACTGCTGAGTGATATAGTTGTGGTGTCCTGGTACATTCTACTACTGCTGAGTGATATAGTTGTGGTGTCCTGGTATCATTCTACTACTGCTGAGTGATATAGTTGTGGTGTCCTGGTATCATTCTACTACTGCTGAGTGATATAGTTGTGGTGTCCTGGTACATTCTACTACTGCTGAGTGATATAGTTGTGGTGTCCTGGTATCATTCTACTACTGCTGAGTGATATAGTTGTGGTGTCCGGTATCATTCTACTACTGCTGAGTGATATAGTTGTGGTGTCCTGGTATCATTCTACTACTGCTGAGTGATATAGTTGTGGTGTCCTGGTATCATTCTACTACTGCTGAGTGATATAGTTGTGGTGTCCTGGTATCATTCTACTACTGCTGAGTGATATAGTTGTGGTGTCCTGGTATCATTCTACTACTGCTGAGTGATATAGTTGTGGTGTCCTGGTATCATTCTACTACTGCTGAGTGATATAGTTGTGGTGTCCTGGTACCATTCTACTACTGCTGAGTGATATAGTTGTGGTGTCCTGGTATCATTCTACTACTGCTGAGTGATATAGTTGTGGTGTCCTGGTATCATTCTACTACTGCTGAGTGATATAGTTGTGGTGTCCTGGTATCATTCTACTACTGCTGAGTGATATAGTTGTGGTGTCCTGGTACCATTCTACTACTGCTGAGTGATATAGTTGTAGTGTCCTGGTATCATTCTACTACTGCAGAGTGATATAGTTGTGGTGTCCAGGTATCATTCTACTACTGCAGAGTGATATAGTTGTGGTGTCCTGGTATCATTCTACTACTGCTGAGTGATATAGTTGTGGTGTCCTGGTATCATTCTACTACTGCAGAGTGATATAGTTGTGGTGTCCTGGTATCATTCTACTACTGCTGAGTGATATAGTTGTGGTGTCCTGGTATCATTCTACTACTGCTGAGTGATATAGTTGTGGTGTCCAGGTATCATTCTACTACTGCAGAGTGATATAGTTGTGGTGTTATTTATTTATTTTTTTTTTTCTCTCCCCTTCTCCAAGCTTTAACCAATTGACAGTCTTGGACATAGTTGATTACAGGTAACCACACCTCTTGCTTCATTAGCGGTAATTGATTATCAGGACCCACTGGGCTGTATGGCTTTATAGCCTCTTGTATATAAGGCGGCTCTGACACAGGGCACATCAGACTCCCCTGAGGAAGCTGCCTAGTTGCAGCGTAACGCGTGGGGTCCCCGGTCACCCAGGTTGCAGCATCCATCTTTGGTATGATCCTTCACTTATGATGCATGTTCATATTGACTTTCATCCACACCATGTCTAATTGGTTCCTCCATGCACATGGAGGACCTTGCTGTATAGTTGTTTTACAGACTTCACATGGTGTGCTATTTTTGTTTAATTTTGACATTTCATCTGTCATTTCATTGGTATTGATCTGCTTGCAACCGGCATACTGGGACCTACTTTTTTTAAGTGGTTTTAATTTTGTGTCTCATGTGTTGTTTGCCTTAGTTATTTTCTACAATAAACTCCATGTTTTGATCTTGGGTGTGCAAGTTTGTTCTGCATAATCTTTTTTCTTCCCTCTCATGATACACGATTATATATGCAGTCTTGCACCCCTTATTTATTTGAGAGCTGTGCATCACCAACCCCCTTTTTTTCACAATTGCATTCCACTTCCTCCATCTTTATATGGGGGAGTTCTGGTGAATTTGCACGCACCCCGAAATCCTGGGGCTTCTCAGCTTTTCCTCTATTCTATAGGAAAAATCAATTTTTTGATATTTGTCATTGGTGTTTGTTTTCCAAAAGTGGTCCTTTCTGTTACAGCCTATGTCTCTGTCCTTTGGTTTTGGCAAGGACTCTTATTGATGGTCATTTGTTCATTATTGTTTTTTAGTTTAACATTTCTAAATCTTCATTCACCATCATGGACTGGGAGGCACGTGAGGCTCTATGGAGGAATAAAGGGCTCAATGTTGGTTCCAGACCTCCTGGACCCAATCCGGCTGTTAATAGCTTCACAACCCTATCTAATCAGGTGATAAGTGCCCACAAAAAGGGAGTCAATCTTTGGTGGAACATAAAAAGTCTGGAGGAATATTTAGCTGCTGGAATTGTCCCTAGGGGTCTACGGGTGACCATCTTTCCCGCTTGGGCACCAACTGAAGTCTTTAAAGATACTTGGGAACAGGGCCTAAACAGGTGCGCAAGCATATTGATTAATATATTATTGGAGCACGACAGGGAGCTTCTAAAACAGGAATGGGCTAACATCAAGGAGCTTGAGAATAAATTATCTAAATGTGATGACACTACGTTTATTTCCAACTTTCGTATACGCCTAAAGGAAACTATTGATAAATTTGAAGATGACATTATCGATAGAAAAAGCAGAAAATTCCTCAGGGATCAGCTAGATTACAAAGAGAAGAAGGCGTACAAGTGGCAACACCACAGAAACCCTCGTCCGAGACATCCCAAGCGCCCGAGGGGGCCCTCAAAACCTCGATCACAAGTTCCTGCCGGACCATCACCTCAACCTGATTCACCATCTCCACCACAAACGTCAAGTGAGGGTTTTTTATCCACCGAAAGCGAGTCCGACAACGGACTCGGAGAGGTAGACGCAGGAAGGCAACTAAGGAACAGGGTCGTACCAGACAATCTTCTCACAATCCCTCCCAGAACGAACAAGAAGTGAATATACAGCCGACCTCTTACGTACTCCCACAGTCCACTACTACTCAGGTGAGTGATGTGTCCGAAGAACTTCAGATTATTAATTTGTCCAATTACGTTCTGAACACTCATGAGGTGTCCGTATTAAAAAGAGGTTTAACATTCTCACTTATTCATGACCTGGATAAGTTCACTCTTATTAAAGATTTATTCCTATTTTGTAGGAGATTGGTGCTCCAGGCAATACATCGCAGACCGGAGATCATTAATAGTCTAGGGCAAAGTGAACAACAAACATTTCAAGACCTACTAGAGCTGATTCAGGAAACTCCCACCAACACAGGTATGCAAAGGTTCCCGCATAGATTGCCCTCTACCAAAAGCCCTCCCCTCTCATCAGTACCCTCTGTTAAACTTTGTTTCGAACTAGTCAAGAGTGAAATCAATCGATTTACTCCACAGAGGGCCACATTGCCTAACCTGAGTAAGGAGGAACAGAGGGCCCTGAACAACCTGAAAAACAATCAGCTATTCCTAATCAAGGAGGCTGATAAAGGAGGTAATGTGGTCCTCTGGCCTAGATCTATGTACCAGGAGGAGGCTTCGAGGCAACTGAGTAATGTGCAATTCTATCAAAAACTACCTTCAGACCCTACAGCTGTATTTAGCAAAAAACTATGCCGACTGTTAATGACTGCCTTCGAGCATGGCATTATAAGTCTACAGGAAAGGAAATTTATGTGGCCAAATAATCCAACTATAGCAACATTTTACATGTTGCCTAAGGTGCACAAAGACATTGCTATTCCACCAGGACGCCCTATTGTTTCATCTATAAACAGTTTATGTGAAAAAGCTTGCATTTACCTGGATTATTTTTTGCAGCCGATGGCGACGTCTTTGACATCATACATACGAGATACTGCACACTTTATTGAAAATATCAAGGATTTACAATTCTCCACCGAGGTTTATATTGTGACCTGTGACGTCGAGTCACTTTACTCGAATATTGCTCACGAAGAAGGGCTAATGGCAGTCACCTACTTCCTTGATCAAAAAGTAAGTTCTGACAGAATGCATGACTCATTCATCGTGGATTTGTTGAGATTCGTCCTGCAACACAACTATTTCTTGTTCAACCGAGTTTTCTACAAACAAACATCTGGTGTGGCGATGGGGGCACGTTGCGCGCCCTCTTTCGCCAACATCTTTCTGGGATGGTGGGAACGTGAGCTTGTATACCCCAGCCAGACATTCAAGGATCATGTATCTAACTGGTTTAGATACATTGATGATGTATGCTTTTTCTGGATGGGATCCCTGACTGAATTAACTGTATTTATGGAGGGTCTGAATAACAACAATTTAAACATACATCTTACATACAATGTATCGACCAGTCAGGCTACTTTCCTAGATCTACAGGTCACCCTATCTGAAGGTCGTTTGTACACAGAATTGTATCGTAAGCCCACCGCTACTAATAACCTTTTGCAATTTCAGAGCTTCCACCCCATGCATACAAAAAGAGGACTTCCGGTTGGGCAATTTTATCGCATTAGACGTACATGCACCACGGATGAGAAATTTCGACATCACGCTAAAGGCCTCACAGAACGACTTCGATTGAGGGGATACCCGAAACAAATAATTTCATCAGCCTTCCAGAGGGCATCCAAGGAAAACCAACTTTCTCTACTACAACCACGACCACGGGCTCAAGTTTCCACGGTGCGCTTCATCACCGACTACAATGATCGGTGGAGCGAGGTGAGTAAGATCCTAAACAATCATTGGGGTGTCTTGGTAGAGGATTCCCAAATTAGACCCCTTATTAATGCCCGACCACAAATGACAGCCAGAAGGGCAAAGAACATTGGGGACATTGTAACCCGTAGCCACTTTACAGAGACCACGGTCCCTCTAGGGCGAGGCATTCGTCTCCGGGGTTCGTTTCCCTGTGGAAACTGCAATATATGTGCCTTTATGCATCCAGTTCGGGATACATTCACGAATCCTTTGGACAACACAGGGCATAGATTGAATGCTTATATTAATTGCAAATCCAGGGATGTGATCTATGCCTTGGTATGCCCCTGCAACAAGGTTTATGTTGGACAAACAACCCAGGAATTGAGATGCAGAATCCAACATCATACATCTACAATTAATCTGGCTTCAGCGAACTTAGCCAAGGGCAAACCACTCACCCCTGTTGCGGCTCATTTCTTATCTATACATCGTGGCAGAACCAATGGATTGAGGGTCCTCGGGCTCCAAAAGCACCAGACTAATGGACGTGGGGGTTCTTCACGTAAATGGCTATTGCAAACAGAGGCCAGATGGATTTACAGATTACATTCCATGACCCCGTATGGATTAAACGAGGAACTTACTTTCACCGGTTTTTTAGGGTAAATAACATGTAGTCCTATTTTATGTATGATCAATATGCTTATACATATTTCCTTCTGTTTAATCCCCAACAGGATCCCTGTTATCATGAAACTTTCTTCTTCTCGGGCCAACTATACATGACCATTGGAACTACTGGGAACCGTCTTCATCGCTCCTCTTACAAAATGTTTGGATGATCAAATCCTTCCCTGAATAACTCCCTATTGATTTTTGGACATAACAACTGTAGGAGACCATAGTTGCTCTTTTATGTATTGACCTGTAATTTATGATTTTTCCTCCTTTCCTGTCCGGGATGCTGCAATCTGGGGACCTTTGCGTGACCGACACATGTTGCTGGGTCATCTTTTGGGGGATACTTATCCCCCTTGGGCTGTGTGTTTTATACAGTCCACCTCCCCTGGCTTGGCTTGATAGGTTAGGGTGGGTCTTGCGGTTTACGCATCTGGAATTGGGATTGTGACCTGTGACACATGGCCTGACCGATGTAACTCTATTTCTGAATATCACTAGATCTATAAATAAAGACCCAGTATCTGGATTGTCACCACTGTGGTTGGGCTGTGCATTGTCACTTTGATGGACCCCTCGATTATTGTGTATTTTCTTTAACACTCTATATGTAAGCCTGGAGATTTTAATGATTATATAATATTATAATAAAGATATTTTTGTACATTCCTATCATACATGGTCTGCCATTTGATGTATATGCAATGTTCAGTCTTACATCTTTTTTCATATACACGATCACTCTCAGCTGAAATGGTTTGGATTTTTTATACAATTAATTGCAGCGAATGGGATCGAGATGGCCCTTATGGGAAAGCACCTTCCCTTGGGGTAGTCTGACCCTGATCCGCTCCTCTCGTTTTAGGTGTCTATTTGAACCATCAGCTCTTTACTGAGCTATGCATCATCCATTTGTTTGTTTACTATATGGGTCATCCATACTGATTATTTAATTAATTAATTTTTTCCTCCACAGCTGACACCCCCCTTGGTGCAGGGTAACTGAGGTATTATTCTGCCGAGGGACCTATGTCTACGTTTTTCCATTTATAGGTCTATGCGTTTTTTTTTTTGTTTTTTTTTTTGGCCGTGGGTGTTTGCTTTATTTTTCGCCTGTATAATTGCCGCGAGGCCCCCCCTCCTTTGATGTTTTGTGGGGGGTCCTATTTCACAATGCTAGCCAGTTTGGATTAATTTCCGATATGGTGCGGCTACCACACTTGCCCTTTATGTGATTGCCTTGATCTCTCTGCCAGATCGGCGCGACTGTTGTCTTTTTCCATGACAACTAGTCCGCATCATTTCCGGCGCGACTTTGCCTTGGTGACGTTACACCTACCTACGCGCCATCGCTGTGCGCGCATATATACATAACGCGCTACCATAGTAACGGCATTACGCCACTTCCGATGCGCGTTCTTGTGGCGTCCTCATATGGATCTATGCGCGTACATATACACAACGCGCTGTTATGGCAACGGCATCACGTCTTTTCCGGTGCGCGATCAGGCGGCACCCTCACATGCGTGACTGACGCCAATAACAAACCGGGATTAGATGCACCGGCGGCGCTACAATTGTATATATTTTATTTATTTATTTTTTTTTTTTCTCTCCCCTTCTCCAAGCTTTAACCAATTGACAGTCTTGGACATAGTTGATTACAGGTAACCACACCTCTTGCTTCATTAGCGGTAATTGATTATCAGGACCCACTGGGCTGTATGGCTTTATAGCCTCTTGTATATAAGGCGGCTCTGACACAGGGCACATCAGACTCCCCTGAGGAAGCTGCCTAGTTGCAGCGTAACGCGTGGGGTCCCCGGTCACCCAGGTTGCAGCATCCATCTTTGGTATGATCCTTCACTTATGATGCATGTTCATATTGACTTTCATCCACACCATGTCTAATTGGTTCCTCCATGCACATGGAGGACCTTGCTGTATAGTTGTTTTACAGACTTCACATGGTGTGCTATTTTTGTTTAATTTTGACATTTCATCTGTCATTTCATTGGTATTGATCTGCTTGCAACCGGCATACTGGGACCTACTTTGTTTTAAGTGGTTTTAATTTTGTGTCTCATGTGTTGTTTGCCTTAGTTATTTTCTACAATAAACTCCATGTTTTGATCTTGGGTGTGCAAGTTTGTTCTGCATAATCTTTTTTCTTCCCTCTCAAAATATTTTTTAACTACATAAATAGTAAGAAACTAAAAAATGATGGTGTTGGCCCCTTTAAAAATATCTGGGTGAAATGGTGGATGAGGAAAAAGCCAATATGCTAAATGACTTTTTCAGCAGTATTTACATAAGAAAATCCCATGACAGACAATATGATCAGTGATCACAATAATTCTCCATTAAATGTCACCTGCTTAACCCAGCAGGAAGTAAGACACCGTCTAAAAATCACTAAAATTGGCAAATCCCTGGACCCGGATGAGATACACCCCAGAGTACTGCAGGAATAAAGCACTGTCATAGATAGACCATTATTTTTAATATTTAAAGATTCCATAATAACAGGGTCTGTACCACAGGACTGGCGTATAGCAAATGTGGTGCCAGTATTCAAAAAGGGGACAAAAACTGAACTTGGAAATTATAGGCCAGTAAACTTAACCTCTACTGTGGGTAAAATCCTAGAGGGTTTTCTAAGAGATGCTATACTGGAGTATCTGAAGAAAAATAACCTCATGACCCAATATCAACATGGTTTTATGAGGGACCGTTCCTGTCAAACTAATCTGATAAGCTTCTACAAAGAGGTAAGTTGTGGACTGGACCAAAGAAATGCAGTGGACGTGGTGTATATGGACTTTTGAAAAGCTTTTGATATGGTGCCACACAAAAGGTTGATACCTAAAATGAGGGCAATGGGGATAGGGGAAAATATATGTAAGTGGGTTAAAAACTGGCTTAACGTTAGGAAACAAAGGGTGGTCATTAATGGAACACTCTCAGAATGGGTCACAGTTAACAGTGGGGTACCACAGGGGTCAGTGTTGGGCCTACTTCTTTTTAATATATTTATTAGTTAATGACCTTGTAGGGGGCATACGGAGTGGAATCTCAATATTTGCAGATGACACTAAACTCTGTAGGGTAATCAATACAGAGGAGGACAATGTTATATTACAGGAGGATTTATGTAAACTAGAAGCTTGGGCTGATAAATGGCAAATGAGCTTTAATGGGGATAAATGTAAGGTCATGCACTTGTGCAGAGGAAATAAAAGGGATAATTATGTGCTTAATTGTAAAACACTGGGCAAAACTGTCACTGAAAAAGACCTGGGTGTATGGGTAGATGACAAACTCGCATTTAGTGGCCAGTGTCAGGCAGCTGCTGCAAAGGCAAATAAAATAATGGGATGTATTTAAAGAGGCATAGATGCTCATGAGGAGAACATAGTGTTACCTCTATACAAGTCACTAGTGCGACCACACTTAGAATATTGTGTACAATTCTGGTCTCCGGTGTATAAGAAACACGTAACTGAACTAGAGCGGGTCCAGAGAAGAGCGACAAAAGTCATTAGAGGACTGAGGGGTCTGCAATACCAAGACAGGTTATTAGAGGACTGAGGGGTCTGCAATACCAAGACAGGTTATTAGAGGACTGAGGGGTCTGCAATACCAAGACAGGTTATTAAAGGACTGAGGGGTCTGCAATACCAAGACAGGTTATTAGAGGACTGAGGGGTCTGCAATACCAAGACCGGTTATTAGAGGACTGAGGGGTCTGCAATACCAAGACCGGTTATTAGAGGACTGAGGGGTCTGCAATACCAAGACCGGTTATTAGAGGACTGAGGGGTCTACAATACCAAGACCGGTTATTAGAGGACTGAGGGGTCTGCAATACCAAGACCGGTTATTAGAGGACTGAGGGGTCTGCAATACCAAGACCGGTTATTAGAGGACTGAGGGGTCTACAATACCAAGACAGGTTATTAGAGAACTGAGGGGTCTGCAATACCAAGACAGGTTATTAGAGCACTGAGGGGTCTGCAATACCAAGACAGGTTATTAGAGGACTGAGGGGTCTGCAATACCAAGACAGGTTATTAGAGGACTGGGGGGTCTACAATACCAAGACAGGTTATTAGAGGACTGAGGGGTCTGCAATACCAAGACAGGTTATTAGAGGACTGAGGGGTCTGCAATACCAAGACAGGTTATTAGAGGACTGGGTGGTTTGCAATACCAAGACCGGTTATTAGAGGACTGGGGGGTCTGCAATACCAAGAGAGGTTATTAGAGGACTGAGGGGTCTACAATACCAAGACAGGTTATTAGAGGACTGGGTGGTCTGCAATACCAAGAGAGGTTATTAGAGGACTGAGGGGTCTGCAATACCAAGACAGGTTATTAGAGGACTGAAGGGTCTGCAATACCAAGACAGGTTATTAGAGGACTGAAGGGTCTACAATACCAAGACAGGATATTAAACATGGGATTATTTCGCTTGGAAAATCGAAGGGGTGATCTTATAATGATGTATAAATATATGAGGGGACAGTACAGAGACCTTTTTAATGATCTTTTTACTCTTAGGTCTGAGATGGGGACAAGGGGGCGTCCTCTACAGAGACTGGGACAAGGGGGCGTCCTCTACAGAGACTGGGACAAGGGGGCGTCCTCTACAGAGACGGGGACAAGGGGGCGTCCTCTACAGAGACGGGGACAAGGGGGCGTCCTCTACAGAGACGGGGACAAGGGGGCGTCCTCTACAGAGACGGGGACAAGGGGGCGTCCTCTACAGAGACGGGGACAAGGGGGCGTCCTCTACAGAGACGGGGACAAGGGGGCGTCCTCTACAGAGACGGGGACAAGGGGGCGTCCTCTACGTCTGGAGGAAAGAAGGTTTAATCATAATCACAGACGTGGATTCTTTACTGTAAGAGCAGTGACACTATGGAGCTCTCTCCACATGATGGTGTAATGAGGAGTCACTACTAATATTTAAGAAGGGCCTGGATGCCTTTCTTGAAAACTATAATATTATCAGTTATACATACTAGATTCTTTGATAGGGCGTTGATCCAGGGATCTAGTCTGATTGCCGTATCTGGAGTCAGGAAGGAATTTTTTCCCCCAATGTGGAGCTTAGTGTTGCCCACATGGTTTTTTTTGCCTTCCTCTGGATCATCATGTTAGGCTATGGGGGAACTGGATGGACTTAAGGTCTTCCTTCAACCTAAAAAACTATGTTACTATGAGAAGAGGGAACAATCCATCACTGATCATGAAAGAACAATTCTCTTCCTCCATCATCACTCGGTGCTCGTTAGAGGCCATTATCTGCCCGGGTAAAATGACCCGAGGCCGCATTTATGTGTTACACCAGGCAGGATTTCTATACCGTGACAAAACCTCACCGCTGGCTGCAAAATCAGCAGCAGAATGTGCAATAACTGGAATTGTATCAAAAACACATCATGGCCGCAACATACGAAAGCAGCATCAGAGGTGTTATCCACCACTATCATCCTTAGTATACACCCCCAATATAAAATCAGTGTGGTCTGACACTCACCACCACCGATCAGCTGTTACCAGCTCTGGTAGTGGCTGGATATAAGCCATATACAGAGTGGAACAGCACAGAGCTGGAAATATTTGTCTATAACTCCATAAGACAACACTGCACATCACTAAAGATCTCCCTCCCCACAGTGAGGCATGGTGGGGGCAGCATTGTGCATCACTAAAAGATCCCCCTCCCCACAGTGAGGCATGGTGGGGGTAGCATTGTGCTTTGTGAGGACTATTACCTATCAGAACAACAACAACCATAAGTGAATACATATTACCATAAGTATTCATTGGAATAGAATAATCTCCGGCTGAAAAAAATGAAAAACCACAAAACAGAAAATCTCTGGCCCAGAACTGTCCGGTCCGGTAAATGAGGAAAATGCGACTATTCTCTGCTTTATTTAGTGGTGACCCTCACTGGGGCGGTTACCTGCAGGACTGTCCTCTGTACACCACTCATCACCCCGCACAGCACAGCCTTCCTCCAGTATACCTGCAGGAGCGTCCTCTGTACACCATTTATCACACCGCACAGCATGGCCTTCCTCCATTATATCTGCAGGACTGTCCTCTGTACACCGCTCATCACCCCGCACATCACGGCCTTCCTTCATTATACCTGCAGGACCGTCCTCTGTACACCACTCATCACCCGCACAGCACCGCCTTCCTTCATTATATCTGCAGGACTGTCCTCTGTACACCACTCAAAACCCCGCACAGCACCGCCTTCCTCCCGTATACCTGCAGGACTGTCCTCTGTACACTGCTCATCACCCCGCACAGCACGGCCTTCCTCCCGTATACCTGCAGGAGCGTCCTCTGTACACCGCTCATCACCCCGCACAGTACGGCCTTCCTCCAGTATACCTGCAGGAGCGTCCTCTGTATACCGCTCATCACCTCGCACAGCACAGCCTTCCTCCATTATACCTGCAGGACTGTCCTCAGTACACCGCACAGCACTGCCTCCCTCCATTATACCTGCAGGAGCATCATCTGTACACCATTTATCACACTGCACAGCACTGCCTTCCTCCATTATACCTGCAGGACTGTCCTCTGTACACCACTCATCACCTCGCACAGCACCGCCTTCCTCCATTATACCTGCAGGACTGTCCTCTGTACACAGCTCATCACCTCGCACAGCACCGCGTTCCTCTATTATATCTACAGGAGTGTCCTCTGTACACCGTTCATCACCTCGCACAGCACGGCCTTCCTCCATTATATCTGCTGGAATAAGATTCTTCAGCTCTTTACCCGGATTTCGTAACTGGGAAAGAAATAATAAAAAAGTCACAGAGGGGAAGAAGGAGCAAAAGCCACAGAGGGGAAGAAGGAGCAAAAGTCACAGAGGGAAGAAGGAGCAAAAGTCACAGAGGGGAAGAAGGAGCAAAAGTCACAGAGGGGAAGAAGGAGCAAAAGTCACAGAGGGGAAGAAGGAGCAAAAGTCACAGAGGGGAAGAAGGAGCAAAAGTCACAGAGGGGAAGAAGGAGCAAAAGTCACAGAGGGGAAGAAGGAGCAAAAGTCACAGAGGGGAAGAAGGAGCAAAAGTCACAGAGAAAGAAGGAGCAAAAGTCACAGAGAAAGAAGGAGCAAAAGTCACAGAGGAAGAAGGAGCAAAAGTCACAGAGGGGAAGAAGGAGCAAAAAAGTCACAGAGGGGAAGAAGGAGCAAAAGTCACAGAGAAAGAAGGAGCAAAAGTCACAGAGAAAGAAGGAGCAAAAGTCACAGAGGAAGAAGGAGCAAAAGTCACAGAGGGGAAGAAGGAGCAAAAGTCACAGAGGGGAAGAAGGAGCAAAAGTCACAGAGGGGGAAGAAGGAGCAAAAGTCACAGAGGAGGAAGAAGGAGCAAAAGTCACAGAGAAAGAAGGAGCAAAAGTCACAGAGGAGGAAGAAGGAGCAAAAGTCACAGAGGAGGAAGAAGGAGCAAAAGTCACAGAGGAGGAAGAAGGAGCAAAAGTCACAGAGGGGAAGAAGGAGCAAAAGTCACAGAGGGGAAGAAGGAGCAAAAGTCACAGAGGGGAAGAAGGAGCAAAAGTCACAGAGGGGAAGAAGGAGCAAAAGTCACAGAGGGGAAGAAGGAGCAAAAGTCACAGAGGGGGAAGAAGGAGGAAAAGTCACAGAAGGGAAGAAGGAGGAAAAGTCACAGAGGGGAAGAAGGAGCAAAAGTCACAGAGGGGAAGAAGGAGCAAAAGTCACAGAGGGGGAAGAAGGAGCAAAAGTCACAGAGGGGGAAGAAGGAGCAAAAGTCACAGAGGGGGGAAGAAGGAGCAAAAGTCACAGAGGGGGAAGAAGGAGCAAAAGTCACAGAGGGGGAAGAAGGAGCAAAAGTCACAGAGGGGAAGAAGGAGCAAAAGTCACAGAGGGGGAAGAAGGAGCAAAAGTCACAGAGGGGAAGAAGGAGGAAAAGTCACAGAAGGGAAGAAGGAGGAAAAGTCACAGGGGAAGAAGGAGGAAAAGTCACAGAGGGGGAAGAAGGAGGAAAAGTCACAGAAGGGAAGAAGGAGGAAAAGTCACAGAGGGGGAAGAAGGAGCAAAAGTCACAGAGGGGGAAGAAGGAGGAAAAGTCACAGAAGGGAAGAAGGAGGAAAAGTCACAGGGGAAGAAGGAGCAAAAGTACAGAGGAAGAAGGAGCAAAAGTCACAGAGGGGGAAGAAGGAGCAAAAGTCACAGAGGGGGAAGAAGGAGCAAAAGTCACAGAGGGGAAGAAGGAGCAAAAGTCACAGAGGGGGAAGGAAGAAAAGTCACAGAGGGGAAAAAGGAGCAAAAGCCACAGAGGGGAAGAAGGAGCAAAAGTCACAGAGGGGAAGAAGGAGCAAAAGTCACAGAGGGGAAGAAGGAGCAAAAGTCACAGAGGGGGAAGAAGGAGCAAAAGTCACAGAGGGGAAGAAGGAGCAAAAGTCACAGAGGAGGAAGGAAGAAAAGTCACAGAGGGGAAAAAGGAGCAAAAGCCACAGAGGGGAAGAAGGAGCAAAAGTCACAGAGGGGAAGAAGGAGCAAAAGTCACAGAGGGGAAGAAGGAGCAAAAGTCACAGAGGGGAAGAAGGAGCAAAAGTCACAGAGGGGGAAGAAGGAGCAAAAGTCACAGAGGGGGAAGAAGGAGCAAAAGTCACAGAGGGGAAGAAGGAGCAAAAGTCACAGAGGGAAGGACGAGTATTGTAGAAAGTTGTAGTGGACCAGAGAAGATCAGTAATCAGGATCCATCAGGTCTCCTGACACTTCTTTAGTAGTAGATACTCATTCTCTGTTCTAGGATTCTGGAGCCTCTCTCCTTTTATCTCAGCGTTGCACAGTTCATCTGTTATTCATACTGATATATTGACAGCTGGTTGTTAGCAGTTGGGTGGTGCCATGGCCTAATCAGTTGACTATGTCATGGTAGGCACATGCCCCTTTGATAAAGATAATGCAATTACCCAGTCATCATGGATGTTGCTGATAACCAGTAGAGGCTCGAGGGCTCAGAGGATCCTTCACATCCGGATCTGGTGTCTCCATCTCCTTCCATGTAAAGTGACTCCACGCTGGAGATCATACATGGACATTGCTGACAACCAGTAGAGGCCCATGTCCTCAGAGGATCCTTCACATCCGGATCTGATGCTCGATGCTCGGGTCGAGCATATCGAGATGCTCGGGTGCTCGACCCGAGCACCAAGCCCAATGTTAAGGTACCGTTACACACAGATATATCTCTGGAGACTTTGCTTGAAACTCACTGATTGTAGTGAAATCATGGACCACTGTTCCATTTTGTTGCCATGTACAAATGTAACAATGTGTCCATGATTTTACTGCAACCAGCGAGTTTCAAGCAATGTCTCCAGAGATATCTCTGTGTGCAACGGTACCTTTAACCTATGGGAAACCCGAGCATTTTTCTGGCGGCATCCCAGGCAGTCTGCATAAACCCTAAAAATGTCACCAATGTATAAGAACAGTGCTCAAATGACATGGGTACAGCCTGGGCAAGACCCTTGTAAGCATTTCTGACACCCAGGTCACTGCTGTGAACAATGTTGTGTGTTCCAGCTCCTAATACTCAGACATCACCGTTCAGACAATGCTTATTCCAGCGCCTATAATGCGAGCGCAGGGGGAAGTGATGTGACACGGGGGAGGAAGAATCCTTGTTCCTCTCCCAGTGTCACATGTGTGACATGGAGTTTAAATAGTGTTTAAATCTCCCGTGCAGATATCAGCTGTTCGGTGTCGGTGCGGGAGATTTAGACACAGGTGATCTGACTGCAATCTCCCGTGCCGACACCGAACAGCTGAACGCGGCACGGGAGATTTAGACAGTTGTCAGAGGTGAGAATGTGATTTTTTTTTATTCACTTGCTTTTCGCTTTAGCAGTGAATGTACAGGAAGCCAGAAGCTGCCGCACATATGCTGCTAAAGAGAAAGTAACATGTCACATGGGGGGAGGAACGAGCACAGCGCCGTCAGGTCTGATATAGACCTGATGACACTGTGCGGCCAGCCAATCACTGTAATGCCACAACCAACAAGGCGGACGCATTAGTGTCTGGCAGCCAATCCCTGCATGTGGGCTGGCTCTGTAAAGAGTGCCAACATGCAGGAAGGGGGAGCATGAGCCCGAGCACCGACGAGCATGAGCCCGAGCACCGAGCACCGACGAGCATGAGCCCGAGCACCGACGAGCAGGAGCCCGAGCACCGAGCACCGAGCAGCGACCAGCATGAGCCCGAGCAGCGACCAGCATGAGCCCGAGCAGCGACCAGCATGAGCCCGAGCAGCGACCAGTAGGAGCCCGAGCACCGACCAGCAGGAGCCCGAGCACCGACCAGCATGAGCCCGAGCACCGACCAGCATGAGCCCGAGCACCGACCAGCACCGACGAGCATGAGCCCGAGCACCGACCAGCATGAGCCCGAGCACCGACCAGCATGAGCCCGAGCACCGACCAGCACGAGCCCGAGCACCGACCAGCACGAGCCCGAGCACCGACCAGCACGAGCCCGAGCACCGACCAGCACGAGCCCGAGCACCGACCAGCACGAGCCCGAGCACCGACCAGCACGAGCCCGAGCACCGACCAGCACGAGCCCGAGCACCGACCAGCACGAGCCCGAGCACCGACCATCACGAGCCCGAGCACCGACCAGCACGAGCCCGAGCACCGACCAGCACGAGCCCGAGCACCGACCAGCATGAGCCCGAGCACCGACCAGCACGAGCCCGAGCACCGACGAGCATGAGCCCGAGCATGAGCCCAGCACCGACGAGCATGAGCCCGAGCATGAGCCCGAGCACCGACGAGCATGAGCCCGAGCATGAGCCCGAGCACCGACGATCATGAGCCCGAGCACCGACGAGCATGAGCCCGAGCACCGACGAGCATGAGCCCGAGCACCGACGAGCATGAGCCCGAGCACCGACGAGCATGAGCCCGAGCACCGACGAGCATGAGCCCGAGCACCGACGAGCATGAGCCCGAGCACCGACGAGCATGAGCACCGAGCACCGACGAGCATGAGCACCGAGCACCGACGAGCATGAGCCCGAGCACCGACCAGCACGAGCCCGAGCACCGACCAGCACGAGCCCGAGCACCGACCAGCATGAGCCCGAGCACCGACCAGCATGAGCCCGAGCACCGACGAGCACGAGCCCGAGCACCGACGAGCATGAGCCCGAGCATGAGCCCGAGCATGAGCCCGAGCACCGACGAGCATGAGCCCGAGCACCGACGAGCATGAGCCCGAGCACCGACGAGCATGAGCCCGAGCACCGACGAGCATGAGCCCGAGCACCGACGAGCATGAGCCCGAGCATGAGCCCGAGCACCGACGAGCATGAGCCCGAGCATGAGCCCGTGCACCGAAGAGCATGAGCCCGAGCACCAAGCACTGACGAGCATGAGCCCGAGCATGAGCCCGAGCACCAAACACTGACGAGCATGAGCCCGAGCACCAAGCACTGACGAGTATGAGCCCGAGCATGAGCCCGAGCACCAAGCACTGACGAGTATGAGCCCGAGCATGAGCCCGAGCACCAAACACTGACGAGCATGAGCCCGAGCACCGACGAGCATGAGCCCGAGCACCGACGAGCATGAGCCCGAGCACCGACGAGCATGAGCCTGAGCACCGACGAGCATGAGCCCGAGCACCGACGAGCATGAGCCCGAGCACCGACGAGCATGAGCCCGAGCACCGACGAGCATGAGCCCGAGCACCGACGAGCATGAGCCCGAGCACCGAGCACTGACGAGCATGAGCCCGAGCACCGAGCACTGACGAGCATGAGCACCGAGCACTGACGAGCATGAGCACCGAGCACTGACGAGCATGAGCACCGAGCACTGACGAGCATGAGCACCGAGCACTGACGAGCATGAGCACCGAGCACTGACGAGCATGAGCACCGAGCACTGACGAGCATGAGCACCGAGCACCGACGAGCATGAGCACCGAGCACCGACGAGCATGAGCCCGAGCACCGACCAGCATGAGCCCGAGCACCGACCAGCATGAGCCCAAGCACCGACCAGCACGAGCCCGAGCACCGACCAGCACGAGCCCGAGCACCGACGAGCACGAGCCCGAGCACCGACGAGCACGAGCCCGAGCACCGACGAGCACGAGCCCGAGCACCGACGAGCACGAGCCCGAGCACCGACGAGCATGAGCCCGAGCACCGACGAGCATGAGCCCGAGCATGAGCCCGAGCACCGACGAGCATGAGCCCGAGCACCGACGAGCATGAGCCCGAGCATGAGCCCGAGCACCGACGAGCATGAGCCCGAGCACCAAGCACTGACGAGCATGAGCCCGAGCATGAGCCCGAGCACCAAACACTGACGAGCATGAGCCCGAGCACCAAGCACTGACGAGTATGAGCCCGAGCATGAGCCCGAGCACCAAACACTGACGAGCATGAGCCCGAGCACCGACGAGCATGAGCCCGAGCACCGACGAGCATGAGCCCGAGCACCGACGAGCATGAGCCCGAGCACCGACGAGCATGAGCCCGAGCACCGACGAGCATGAGCCCGAGCACCGACGAGCATGAGCCCGAGCACCGACGAGCATGAGCCCGAGCACCGACGAGCATGAGCCCGAGCACCGACGAGCATGAGCCCGAGCACCGACAAGCATGAGCCCGAGCACCGACAAGCATGAGCCCGAGCACCGACGAGCATGAGCCCGAGCACCGAGCACTGACGAGCATGAGCCCGAGCACCGAGCACTGACGAGCATGAGCACCGAGCACTGACGAGCATGAGCACCGAGCACTGACGAGCATGAGCCCGAGCACCGACAAGCATGAGCCCGAGCACTGACGAGCATGAGCCGGAGCACCGAGCACTGACGAGCATGAGCCCGAGCACTGACGAGCATGAGCACCGAGCACTGACGAGCATGAGCACCGAGCACTGACGAGCATGAGCACCGAGCACTGACGAGCATGAGCCCGAGCACCGAACAATGACGAGCATGAGCCCGAGCACTGACGAGCATGAGCCCGAGCACTGACGAGCATGAGCCCGAGCACTGAGCACTGACGAGCATGAGCCCGAGCACCGAGCACTGACGAGCATGAGCCCGAGCACCGAGCACTGACGAGCATGAGCCCGAGCACCGAGCACTGACGAGCATGAGTCCGAGCACCGAGCACTGACGAGCATGCTCGCTCATCCCTACAACAGACACATGAGGGCTTGTATTTTATGGATTGAGTTGTAGGTGTGAATGTCACCATTCATTACACAATATAATGTACTGAAAAATCGGAAAAAAGATGTGAAGTAATTAAAAATAACACAATTCTGCCTGTGTATCTTGGATGATTGTTTATGTCAGCCCTAATACCGCGATACCAAACATGCATCGATTTTTGATTTTTTATATTTTAATGAAGAAAATTTAGAATATGGCAAAAATAAGTTTTGATTTTTGCTGTTCTGAGACCAGTAACATTTTTTTCTGGTGAAGGGGCTGAGTGAGGGCTTGTTTATTGCATGGTCCTGCAGCTACCTGAGGGACAGAAGGGGTGGTCACAATGGGCCCCGCGCTCAGAGGGGCCCACCCGGAGCAGGAGCTGCCCTTAACGAGACCATTATACTGAAGCTGTGCAGCAGAGCAGGGAGACGCGATGTTTCTGCACTATGGCTCTCTGTTCTATAGGCTGCAGGTCACCTTTTAGCCTGTCTATAGGATGGCAGGCGGTACAGTGGCCGAGGAGGTGGCACATGCAGAAGACATCAGAGCCACAGTGCCTTGCGTGTGTCATCCCTATGACAGCTTGTTGCCTTGCTGATGGATTTGTCGGGATCCTGGATTAGGTCAGTTAAAGTATATTATGTTTTTTATTTTAATTATAACTTGTGGGGGCATAAAAGTGTTGAGCCCCAGGCCCTAGGGTACTCGGGTATCAGGCTCAGAGGAGATTGCAGGGATGTCACGCGTGGCTGTGCCTGAGCCCGTGGCCTGGGTGACACTTCAATAGAGGGGTTATGTACAAGGAAAAGAGTTATTGTCATGTGACGCCACCTGTAGTACCTGGTGATGGATCACCGGCGCCGCCACAGTCCTCCGGAGGGCGATGGCATTGCGGCAGGAATAGCAACGCTCCCTACAGGTGGAGCTGGACCTCCGGGGCAGTGTAGAGAATAGGGGCAGCTTGGAGTGGGACTTGAGACCAGGGTAAGAAGCAGTAAGGCAGTCTATAGGGAGGCTGGGGACGGAGAGGAATAACGCACACACTCTGAAGAAAGTCTCTTACCTTTTACTGGTGGTATTCACAGGTAAGGATGTCCAGAGCACTGTCGGGTGACCAGGTGCACAGTGAGTCTCCACAGCAACTGGGTATAAGGCCTCCCTCAGGTTCCCTGCTGTCGCTGAAGCCCTGTCTGTATGCAACACAACTGGCCTCCTCACTCTCTCCTCCTGCGACGTCTGAGGGGTTACCCTCTCTGATCACTGCTGTGCGTTCCCACACTACGGTGTCTGGCTCCCTCTTGCTGGGTACGCAGGGGGATCGGGTGACTGAAGTCTCCACGGTGTGTCGGGGTTTTCTGTAGTCCTAAAGTGTTCCTGCAGGTGCTGATCCCAGAATTCTGGTACGTCTTGGATAAACTTTCAATAGTTCCTCTACTCCTTTGGCTAAGCTCCGTGCCTTCTGTCCCCACTCCTAGGCTTGGCTCAACGGCAGAAGGGCCACTCCGGGTCACTGGTTCGGGCCCGACCGCGGCACCGATCACCAGGGCATGTTCGCATCTCTCCTAGCATCTGCACACCCTAACTCCTCCCCAGCAGCAGTATTTATAGGGGATCTCACCTAAAGTTAGTGAGTCTAGCTCCCCCTCCTGTGCTGGGGTGGAAGGTGTTGCATACAGTAGATATCTGCTGTGGAACCCAGCTGTGCAGTAGGGAAGGCTGTGGCTACCTGTGTGAGCAGTGCGCCACAAAAGCTAGGAGGGATAGCCAATACTAGAGAAGAGAAAGGAGTAAAAAAATCTAAACAAACTGGAACAGTGGCAGCAACTCACAGAATGGTTTATAACAGGGAGAAATGCAAAGTCCTACATCTGGGCAAGAACAATAAAAAAAGCATCTACAGAATGGGAGGAATAGGGCTAAGCAACAGCACGTGTGAAAGAGACTTGTGTATACTAATAGATCACAGACCGAACAGGAGATGCAGCAGCAAAAAAGGCAAACACAATTCTGGGATGTATTAAGAGAAGCCACAGTCTAGATCACATGAAGTCATTATCCCCCTCTAGTGGGGGCAATTATAGAGTTTGGAACTAAATGTGGAGGCTCTTACAGTGTGGCAAACTCTCATACATAGGGACATCTGTGGGGGGTCCTCAAAGTGTGGGGACCATTATATAATTTGAGGGCTACTATAAAGTGTGGGGTAATAACACAGTGGTTTGGGGGAGCAGTGTGTGACGACATGGACTCTTTCAATGCATAGCATGAGTTAAGTTTCTTATATTTGCCAGACACGTTGGTATTTTGTTAACTTGTGATAATCTATTCATTGTTTCTACCAGACTCTTCGTTTACAAAGTTTGTGTTTACTAATGTAACTATCTCACCCCTTTGTCAGAGAAGGTCAGAGACTCAGACAATTAAGTATGCCAGCCTACTATTGTCCAAAGGATGTGTATTGATAATTTAACGTAAATCCCATTCACCCCTCTTTACCTTGACCCCCCCATCCCCTCTGTCAGAGACTCAAGACTCATAGGGCTATTATTTATGCGGCTTGAAATCTAACCAATGAGAGCACAGTCTTATTCCACCAATTGTGAAGTCCCCAATGTCCTGAAATTGAGTGCTAAAGGGTATATAAGGAGGTCTGTTCATTGACCAGGAGATATGGTAGATGCAGGGGTGAACCTAGCTTCTCTGCTGCCTGAGGCGAACTGCAAAACGGCACCCCCCCCCGGCTAGTAATTTTTTTTTCCATCGGTAAAAATAAATCTGGTTCATACAAATTTATATTTATCCTGTAAAAATGAGCAAAATAGTGGACATTTTAGTTTACAGAAACAGAAAAAATGATGTCCACAAAAGGATGTCAGCGCTATCACATGCACATACAAGAACCACACAGGAGAATCCAGAACAAGGATCATTAATGGCAATGGCGGCTTGTCACAAGCATATAGACACATAATGATGACTGGCAGAGCTGTGGTCCTGTAGGCAGACACAGTCCTGCATCCTTATAGCACAGAAATATTTGGCTGGGTCACATAGGTACATCTCTCACAACATTTCAACATTTACAGAGTAATTTTCCTCCTACTGAAGCCCCTAGATTCCCCTTTCATTGACCCTATAAAGTGTGATGCCAACAAAAGTGCCCCACAAACACTGTATGATCCCCCACAGTGCATTCCTCCACACGCACAGTATGATGACCTACTGTACCTCCTTCAACATACAGTATGAACCCCAACTATGACCCCCGCCCAGCCCTCCATGTAGTATAATGGCCCCCAACACAGCCCTTAAATAGCCCTTCATGAAGTATAAAGGCTCCCTTGTAGCCCTCCAAGTATTATGATGCCTCTCGTAGAGCCCTCCATATATTATAATGGCTTCCATGTAGTATAATTGGCTCTATATAATATAATGCACCCCACAGTCCTCCATATAGAATAATGCACCCCCACAGTCCTCCATATAGAATAATGCACCCCCACAGTCCTCCATATAGAATAATGCACCCCCATAATCTTCTATATAGTATAATGCACCCCCATAGTCATCCATATAGTATAATGCACCCCCATAGTCCTCAATATAGTATAATGGGCCCCCATTGTCCTCCTATATTATATTGCACATTACATATTTCCCATCAGTGTACTCACTGATTATAAAAAAAAAAAAAAAAAAGTAAATACTCACCTCTCTTCTCGCTGCTTCAGTCTCTTCAGCATCTGCTCTGCCGCTCTGCATGTCTCAGCACAGTGGGGCTCAGTGATGACATAGTGTCCCGCCGTGCTGAGCTGCAGAGGGAGGACAGCGGCGGCCGGGACTTGGGAGAACAATGCTGCTGGCAGAGGCGGCTGGGACTATAGGAGCAGGAGCGGCATCCGTGGAAGGCAGCCACTGGTACACACGCGGCTCCGCTCCGTACACCTCGCACACACGCGGCTCCGCTGCGTACACCTCGCACACACGCGGCTCCGCTGCATACAACTCGCGCACACGCGGCTCCGCTTCGTACAACTCGCGCACACGCGGCTCCGCTCCGTACACACGAGGTTCCGCTCCCTATACCTCGTAAATTCTCGGCTCTGCTACATCCACACTGTGAATCCTGACCACACACAAACTTCACCTCATCCAGGATTGAGGAGCTGATCATGTGACCCCCTGACACCTCCCCTCCATTGTCCATTGACATCATCACAGGTCCTCTCACCAAAGAGCTGCAGTGTGTGGCTCTGCCAGCTCAGCTCACTAGTGATCGGCAGTCCGGCTCTTTTTGATGACCCGGCTCTTTCGGCTCCAAAAAATTGCTCTTTTTGTAAATAATCCTCTGCTCCACCCTGTGATGAATACAGAACCTCCCCTGTACAGTGATCACCTCATTATACACCCTGGGATGATACAGATGTCCAGCCCAGGCCCTGGGGGTACTCTGATCACTCAGGCGCGGTCTCTGGGGGAAGTCACGGGTAGCGGTGCTTGAGGCCGTTGGCCCGGGGGATGCAGATGAAAAGAATGAGTGGGAAGAAAATAATAAAAATGTCTGTCGTGACGCCACCTATAGGGTTGCAGTGATGGCACCGGCGCTGCTTGGGCCTCCGGGGTGATGGGCGGCAGCAAGGTGGAACCGCTCCCTACAGGACGAGCGGGGGTCCCCGGGGCTGCAAGTTGTAATGACTCTCGATCTCTGGCTCTCAATTGTTGGTCCTTCGGGCGTCCTGGAAGCTAAACCTCCTTGTGGTGCTGGATTCTCTGTGGGCCTATTCTCTCTGTCCCTGCAGCTCGGACCCAGTGACCGGAACTCTGGTGGGGTGAGTCGGTATAACTCCTCTGCCCCCTTCTTGTAGAACGTTTCTCTCCTCTGCCTCCAACCCCTACCCTGCGGGTCTACCACTGTCTCAGGTGGTTGCTGGTATGGGCCTAGCGCGGCTCCAGTACCAGCTCAGCTCCCTCGGCTCTTCACAGTTCTGTAGTGACTGCACACTCTGGTGTTTTCCCTCCAGAACCTGTATTTATAGAGGGAACTGGCTTAAGGCAACCAGTTGGACTCCCCCTACAGGCCTGGGGTGAAAGGTGTTGTGTGTAAGTGGGCTACTCGCTGTGAGAAATCCTTCAGTGTCCCAAGGGAGTCTGTGGTGACCTGGTACAGGGTGCAACACAGAACCTCCCCTGTGCAGGGATGTAGAACCTCCCCAGTACAGTGATCTCCTCATTCTACACCTCTGTGTGTATCTAGTGAAGCAGTAAAGACTGTTTTTAACATTATTGTTTCCTCAGATTGTCAGCTCTTCAGGACAGGGTCCTCGCTCCCCTTGATTGGTGAGAGTGAGACACCTGGTACCTTACCGATCAGCTGTTCTCATTGCTGACAGAAGCCAGATCTACTCTTTCAGGCCTCATTCACACATCAGTGCCTTTGGCCCGTGTGCGGTCCGTGCCGACACATGCCGGAGGCATGGACATACGGGGACACATGTTCCCCTATGGCCCCCTTCACATGTCCATAATTCTGCACGGACCATGTCACCGTGTGGAGCACATGCGTGTCCATGTGCTCCACATGGTGACATGTCTGTTTTTATGCAGAAGCACAGACTGCTTTTGCCCTGAAACGTCCATGCACACAGATGTCATCCATGTGATATCCATGTGCACGGACCACGGACGAAAGTGAGAAGCCTAAAAATAAAGAATTTCATACTCGCCTCCCTCCAGCGCTGATAGTTCCTCTCACTTCTGATGCCACTCATTAGGCTCATGAATATTCACTTCACTGAGCCTGACAGCGGCCCGGAAGAGAGAGGAGCAGCGGCGCAGGCGGAAAGTGAGTATGCGATGACAGGCTGTCAGTGTGCCATCCACGGATGCATGGATTGCACACAGACAGCACACGTATGTCACACGTCCGTGACACATGCATCGACACCCCTTCCCCAAACGGCCTTGTCTCACACGTCCGTGGTGTCACGGATGTGTGAAATAGGCCTTATACAGTTGCTCTGGCTACTGTAGCGGCTGCAGACTGTACTGCACATGTGACTTTTATGGATTTGAATAGGAGGGCAAATGTGCATTAGATGCCATGGCTGCTAAATAGTAGACAGAGCAGCTCGTAAGGTAGCAATTCCAGCTGATACCTAGAACAGCTGTCAGGGTGCTAGGTGTCGTACTCCTACTGTTCAGACATTGCTGACCTAATCCCAAATCCCAACACCCACTTCACTTTGCAGCAGCACAGTGCATCAAGGAGCCTCCTACTGCTGCTGCCCCCTCCTCCTCATCGCATTGCTTCCTCTTACCATGGTAAGGGGCAGACTGGCCCAAGTGGCAGGGGGACAAGTGCCCCCCAGGTTGGTGGTATTGCCCTAATGATAAGGCCTTAATGATGAGGGCTGCACAGGCTTGTTTTGTGGCCGGCGGGCGGTGTGGTGAGTAACAGCGCCCCCCCCACAACTCCTCACCTGGCTCTGATAGCACCCTCCAACCCCCACCCCCCCGCTCATCACCTGGCTCTGATAGCAGCACCCCCCCGTTCCTCGATTGCTGTCATGGCCGGAGGACTCAGACTGCCACCTAGGGCTAGGTCCACCAGCCAGCCCCTGCATGGCGGTGACTGCCTGCATTCCACAGTGGAATGCATTTAGCAGGCTGGTGTCGCCTCCTCCATAATAGGAGTAGGCGGCACTTCCTGCTTTATGCGTTCCACAGTGGAACACAGGCAGTCACTACCTCCTCCTGTGTCTCAATTTTGGGAAGGAGAACGGAGCTGCAGGGGAACCAGGAGAGGCAAGTACAGATTTATTTTTTTAATGAGTACACGATGGCCAGAGGATTATGGGGGAGGAGAGGGCTGTATGGCGAGTTGTAAGGCTGCACTATGCTATATGGAAGGCTGTATTATACTATATGGAGGGCTGTGAGGCACTATTATACAATATAGAGCACTATGGGGGTGCATTATGCTATATGGAGTGCTGTGGGGGTCCATTATGCTATACCGAGGACTATGGGGTAAATTATGCTATAAGGAGAACTATGGGGGTGCATTATACTATATAGAGGGCTATGGGGATGCATTATACTATATAGAGGGATATGAAGCTGTATTATACTATATGGAGGACTAGAGGGGGTGCATTGTGCTATATGGAGGACTGTGAAGCTATATTATACTATATGGATGGCTATGGGGGGTGCATTATGCTATATGAAGAACTATGAGGCTGCATTATACTGTATGGAGGACTATGGGGTGCATTAGATTATATAGAGGACTAAGAGGTGCCGTATAATATATAGAGGGCTATGGGGGGGGTTGCATTATGCTATGGAGAACTATAAGGCTGCATTTTACTATATGGAGGAATATGAGGCTGCATTATAGTAGTATAGATGATAATGGGTGTGCATTATAATATTTTGATTACTATGGGGGACTATGGAATGCATTATAATACATAGATGACAGAGTACATTGTAATATATGGAGGAATATGGGGATGCATTATAATAATTGGAAGACTATGGTGGTGGGAGGAGAAGACCATATATACTAGGATAAAGGACATTATATAGGGCCCATACATCTGACCAATGTGTGTACACGGAGTGTGAGAGGTAGGGGGACAGGTCTAAATATCGCACCGTGGCTCATCAGACTAGTTACACCACTGGCAATAAGGAAGAAATACAAAAAATTTATATTGTGGTCACCACAAAAAAAAACAAGCAAAGACACACACACACACACGTCTTCCACTAAACATTGGAGAGATGGAGACAGAACATTTTGTCAATGATTTAGGATTTTCTCTTTTTTTTTTTATACCAGAAAAAAAACACCTTAAAATGGTACCTTTACACGCCGCTACAGAAGGTTGAAAACAACCGAGTTTCGGAGACAAATGTATCTTGCGCCGTCAAATCAACCCGAGGTAGCGGCGTGTAAATCAGGTTATTGCCACCCGTCACTTTTGGCACCTGTTTCAGAGCAGTGCTCTAAAACAGGTTGATTTCAACCCAATGGTAGCGGCGTCTAAGTAAGGTACGGTAAGGTTTTTTCGCCACCTAGTTAACTCCCTGGGGCGTGACACAGCCTCCGGGAAACCACCCCCTTCAGCGATCATTGGTGGAAGCTCCTGCGTTATGATTGGTTGTCGCTGCATAGGGCGGCATATTTAAGGAGCTGACCAGTCACACTACACATTTGCTATAGCGTCATGTATTAACCAGCCTTCCTGCGCTGCCTGGCCAATCATGATGCTATTGCTTTGTCCTATCATCGTACGAGCGTCTCGTAATCCACAACTCTGGCACGCCTATGTGTTGTCCCTGCTGCACCAGGTCCTCCCATATTGCCTTCTGTAGCGGCGTGTAAATGAGGGAAGGTGCTCTGCAGAAGGTAACTTGGGCACCCAGCGGTGCATCCAGAGATAGATTAAACCTTCTGTAGAGCACCTTGTAGCGGCGTGTAAAGGCGGTATCGGGTACCGTTTGATACCGTTGGTACGTGCTCGTGCACGTGAGACACCCGGTTGTTTCTAACCTTCTGTAGCGGCGTGTAAAGGTACCATAATGGTTTAAATACAGTCATGTCAGATAGGCCATCTGTCCCTGTCTGTCAAGGTCCCCTGACCCTAGTTTGGTATGTCTTTTTAAGGTGTACGCCGGGTCTTGGACGCGACTTCCTGTAGAAGCTCCGGTTTGACGGCTCGGGGATAGACTCCCACACCATGCTCAGAGCCAGTTCTCTGTTTTGGACTTGACCCTTCTGGTAAGTATCACCGGGTCCAGATTCAGGTGCACCGCAATGCCTGGTGTCTTTAGTGTCCCCTCCTGTTAGGACCCCCTCTCCTGAGGTGTCCTGCGCTGTCACTCTCCTGACTTTCTCTGTTCTCACACTCTTCCAATTCTCTACCCTCTGGCTTCTCCCACTGGGACTAGGTTCCCTAGCAACGACTTAACCCAATGGTCCCCTGTTCTAGGGTGTGTGGATGGGTGTTGTGAGGGTCCTTGATTAGCATCCCAGTTCCCTTGTAAGAGGGATACCACACTCTCTGATCTGGGTGTAGTACCCCTAAGTGGCATCCCGATTAGTGGGGCGCCACATTCCCCTTGGTTAAACTCACTCGTCCGTGAGTGACCCGACCCGTCACAGAGTTAAATTTGCATTTAAATTATAACATGAACAATGGCAATGTTTATTCAGCATTTATCTTCCTTTGCGGGAGATACCTTCTTGAACATTACCGGTTCAATGGGACCAACTAAAAACAAGAAAAAAAAAAATCATAAAGTACACAACACCGCGCAAAAACGCGTCCGGGTTCACACACAGTCCCGGTGGTCATTGTCTCTCACTCACAGCAGTGTCAATTGGACTGTCTTAAAGGCACACCATCTCAGAGACCAATGACTTAACCAGTTCATAGTCCAAAGGCTCAAACAGCATAAAGTTCACAAGTTGTCCAGCAATAATGTTGTGGTGATGTGACCGGCATGTGCCCCATGACCGATATACAGCACATGGGTGATTGTGTCTTTTGCTCTGTGGCAGCACTCACAGGGTTAACAGCAGTTAGATCTGAGTGAAGTGATTATTTCACACTGATTCCTTCCCACCTGCGGTGGCTAGGAGGGATAAGGAGCTGTCCAGGGCTGGGATGAGAGAGCAGGGTCAGAGCAGCAGGAGCTGCTGTATGAAGTTCTGTGTGTGCACAGGCTGGGTGGAGTTTTAACACAGCCTGGGAGCATTGGCTGTGTGCAGTTAACACAGTTTGGCAGCATGGACTTGGCCTTCCCAGGGGCCCTGGCTAAGAGAGAGCCTGACAGCCGTATCGGTCCGAGTGAAACCAGCTGTGGCCCAGAACTACAAAAGGTCTGTGCTGATATGAACTTGTAAATAAATCATGTGCAGTGTGAACAAGTACCTAAGTCACTGCCTTCTGTCGTGCCGATCCTAACCGCTACTTTACAAAGTACTTATAAATCACACAAAGTACATATATATCACATCAACTATATACAGGATCTACTTTTACTTTAGTTCACTATTTTGTAGACCCATAAAGCATACCACCCCCTTGGCCCCAAGGGCCTCTCGTAGGTCACCAGATCACCCTGGAACAGTTCCCTGTCCGGGTGCACCTTGGGGAGGTAAGCCTCAACGTCTCAGCGGCTGAAAAACACCTCCTCCTAAAGCCCAAGCTCCCGTATGTACCCCCACCCATTGTGTAGATGGAAGGCCACCACAGTACCTGACTGCCGCTCCTCCGGGGACATCTTCGCTGGCCATTCCCTGGCCCGAGCTTTTGCCAGGAGGTTCTCCTGTTCTTGGACCCACCAGTGCTCCCGGCGGCGTTACCTCTCCGCCTGGTCAGACTGGAAGCGCTGGAACCCATAGTCTGCTTGCTCCGGGGCTGAAACTGGAGCTCGGCCCGGCGTACCATCCATCGCGGTTGCATCGACCTATCCAATCGGTCTGTGCTGCGTCTACCACACCGCGCGAGGCCCAGATGCCCGACTTCCTGCAAGTTGTCGGCTTCGTCCTCCTCAGGTTCGTCCTCCTCCACGGTATCCAGGTGGCTGTAGGGCTCCTCTATCTCGGCCTCCTCCACCACATCAGGCATCTCCGCGAGGACCTCTGGGATGTCTGCTTCTGGCTCAGCTCCGGGCTCCTCTCTCGCTGCAATGACTAGCTGTGGGTCATCTCGACCCGCCTCAGGCTCACCTTGGAGCTGGTCTCCTGCCTGCGTCTCCAAGCCAGAAGTCTCTGCGGACTCCGGGTTACTGAGTTCTCGCCTCTCAGCCCGCTGGGACAAAGTGTAGTATGCAGTGTGTTGTGGAAGTATTTGGCCCCCTTGAACTTTTCAACCTTTTGACACATTTCAGGCTTCTGACAAAGATATAAAATTCCAATTTTTTCGTAAAGAATCAACAACAAGTGAGACCCAATCATGAAGTAGAAAGAATTTATTGGATATTTTAAACTTTTTTAACAAATAAAAAAAAACTGAAAAGTGGGGCGTGCAATATTATTTAGCCCCCTTGAGTTTGTAGCGCCACCTTTTGCTGCGATTACAGCTGCAGTCTCTTGGGGTTTGTCTCATTCTTCCTTGCAGAACAGCTGGAGCTCAGTGAGGTTGGATTGAGGCGTTTGTGATCAGCAGTTTTCAGCTCTTTCCACAGATTCTCCATTGGATTCAGGTCTGGATGTGACTCGTCCATTCTAACACCTGGAGACGGTGATTTTTGAACCTTTTCATTGTAGATTTTGCTTTATGTTTGGGATCATTGTCTTGTTGGAAGATAAATCTCCGTCCCAGTCTCGGGTCTTTTGCAGACTCCAGCAGGTTTTCTTCCAGAATGGTCCTGTATTTGGCTCCGTCCATCTTCCCATCAATTGTAAACATCTTCCCTGTCCCTGCTGAAGAAAAGCCCAAACCATGATGCTCCACCACCATGTGACAGTGGGGATGGTGTTTTCAGGCCACCACCATGTGTGACAGTGGGGATGGTGTTTTCAGGGTGATGAGCTTTGTTGCTTTTACGCCAATCATATAATTTTGCATTGTGGCCAAAAAATTTGATTTTGGTTTCCTCTGAGCAGAGCCCCTTATTCCACATGTTTGGGGTCTCCCAGGTGGATTGTGGCAAACTTCACACCAGACTTTTTATGGATATCTTTGAGAAATGGCTTCTTCTTGCCGCTCTTCCATAAAGGCCAGATTTGTGCGGTGTATGACTGATGTTGTCCTATGGACAGACTCTCCCACCTCAGCTGTAGATCTCTGCAGTTCATCCAGAGGGATCATGGGCCTTTTGGCCTCATCTCTGATCAGTCTTCTCCTTGTTCCAGATGAAAGTTTAGAGGGACGGCCGGGTCTTGGTAGATTTGCAGTGGTCTGATCCTCCTTCCATTACAATATGATCACTTGCACAGTGGCTCCTTGAGATGTTTAAAACTTGGGGAAATCTTTTTGTATCCAAATCTGGCATTAAACATTGCCACAACAGTATCTCGGACCTGCCTGGTGAGTTCCTTGGTCTTCATGATGATCTCTGCACTTGATACAGACCCCTGAGCCTATCACAGAGCAGGTGCATTTATACGGAGACTTGATCACACACAGGTGGATTCTATGTATAATTACCAGTCATTTAGGACAACATTGGATCATTCAGAGATCCGCACTGAACTTCTGGAGGGAGTTTGCTGCACGGAAAGTAAAGGGGCCGAATAATATTGCACGCCCCAGTTTTCAGATTTATATTTGTTAAAAAGTTTAAAATCTCCAATAAATTTGGTTCCCCCTCACGATTGTGTCCCACTTGTTGTTGATTTTTCACAAAAAAAAAATTGGTATTTCTATCTTTATGTTTGAAGCCTGAAATGTGCCAAAAGGTTGAAAAGTTCAAGGGGCTGAATACTTTCACAATGAACTGTATGTATATATAGGGGGCTGAATACTTTCACAACACACTGTATATTAATTTAATACATCATTAAAAGTTTGTGACCTTATAACATTATATTTTTAGTAGAACAGCAAATATTCAACCTATTTTCAGCTGATAAAACAAACTTGTTCTTACCTGAGATATCGGATATTATCTTTGGTAATGTTGAATTTGTAGATAGAGGAGCGCCGCCTTGTGGTTGGGACGTTCTGCTGAAGTTACTGCAGAAACAAGTCACTGTTATCTCACAACATCATTGTAAATCCGCCTCTTCTCTGTCTATAGAAAGCCGGAATAATCTAATATATAAAGCTGTATGTGTGTATGTATGTATGTATGTCCGGGATTGGCATCTACACCGTCGTAACTACAGCCACAAAATTTTGCACAGTCACATGTCTGGACCCCGGGAGCGTCATAGGTTATGTTGTGAGGCGAAATTTTAACCCGCGCATTCCAATTCACCAAACAATTTTGCCCCTATCTACATAATGGGGAAAAAGTGACAGTTACCAGTAGACAGTTGTGAATGAGAGGGGCTTAATGATAGCGCCAAAGACTAACAGCACATACCAGCATATAGTCACTAAGGTGGGGCCCAAACATGAGATATTCACCACACACAGGGACATGTATACACAACACACGCACACAAAGAGTAACAGCAAGTGTATAGTCGCTAAGGTGGAGCCCCAACATTGGATACTCACCACGCACCCGAACAAACACACACCACAAAGAGACACACATAACACAGACACACACACACCACACAGACCCCCCCCACAGAGACACACACACATAGCCACCCTATAGGGACACATGCACTCACCCCACAGAGACACACACACCACAAAGAGACACACACAACACAGATACACACACACACACACCACACAGACCCCCCCCCCCCCCCACAGGGACACACTTACATACACTCCCTATAGGGACACATGCACTCACCCCACAGGGACACACACACCACAAAGAGACACACACAACAGAGACACACACCACACAGACCCCCCCCACACAGGGACACACACATACACACCCTATAGGGACACATGCACACACCCCACAGGGACACACAACACAGAGACACACACCTCCCCCAAGGGGACACACACACTCTATAGCGACACATGCACTCACCCCACTGGGACACACACACACACAAAGAGACACACACAACACAGATACACACACACACACACCACACAGACCCTCCCCACATGGACACACACATACACACCCTATAGGGACACATGCACACACCCCACAGGGACACACACACACACCACAAAGAGACACACACAACACAGATACACACACACACACCACACAGACCCTCCCCACATGGACACACACATACACTCCCTATAGGGACACACACAACACAGACAAACACAGATGTGCACAAATCACCTCACATAACTCGCCTCATACCTGTGCTATCTTTAATTTCCAAACATAAACATCTGATTATAAACAGCCAATGTGCAACACATGTGCCATATAGGAAATTAAGGCAGATGTCAGTCACATGAGCTGTATATTATGTGTGTGTGTGTGAGGTAACATGTACTGCCCGGCCAGGGGGAGGGTTTACTGTTGGCTGGAGATTTATTAGGCTGCCTATAGCAATCAATCACAGCTCAGCTTCTATTTTCCTACAGGTCATTAATATGACATATTCAAATTCTATTTTGTTATAGCGAACAGCAGTTATTTATTAACCCGGGCGTAGCCGGGTACTACAGCTAGTTATATTATATTGGTGATCTGCTGTGTCTCCTGCAGGAAGATAAAGATTTATTCTGTGAATTCAGATGTCGTCTAATCTTTTATTGGTAATAAAATACAAATACTCCATGGACAGGGCCCGTCCCGGATGCAGCACACCTTGTGGTGGTGGATGGCTTTACACTGTTGGTGAGTACAGACAGTGTGCACTAAGTCCCCTATGTTATTTATATGCTCTATTACTATTTACAGCAGGGTATATACTTACCTTGTGTCTATCCAAGTCTAAACAGCAGTTATTTATTAACCCGGGCGTAGCCGGGTACTACTACTATCTAATATATAAAGCTAAATGTGTGTATATCTGGGATTGCATATATGGAAAGGAGAGAAGTCCGGCTTTCAGGATCGCGCTGTACACGAAACGCGTAGAGTTTTATAGAATAAAGAAAGTTATGATTACTGCTTGGTCCTTGGATTAACTCTTTGTGAACTGGAACAGCGCGATCCTGAAAGCCGGACTTCTCTCCTTTCCATATATGCAATTCTAGTGACCGGCTGATTGCTGCAGTTCATCGGATCCTATCCATTTGTGCTTATGGTTGTTGTGTTCCACACAACTGAACCAGGTGAGTGGATCCATATCTGTGAAACGATTTTACCATTGGATAAGACGCTATTGTGCGCTTCTGTCTCCCCCTTTTCATATATCTGGGATTGGCATCTACACCGTCGCAGCTACAGCCGCAAAATTTTGCAGAGTCACACGTCTGGACCCCTGGAGCGTCATAGGCTATGTTGTGAGGCGAAATTTTAACCCAGCGCATTCCAATTCACCAAACAATTTTGCCCCTATCTACATAATGGGGAAAAAGTGACAGTTACCAGTTGACAGTTGTGAATGAGAGGGGCTTAATGATAGCGCCAAAGACTAACAGCACATACCAGCATATAGTCACTAAGGTGGGGCCCAAACATGAGATATTCACCATGCACGGGGACATGTATACACACCACACGCACACAAAGAGTAACAGCAAGTGTATAGTCGTTAAGGTGCAGCCCCAACATTGGATACTCACCACGCACCCGAACAAACACACACCACAAAGAGACACACACAACACAGAGACACACACACGCCCCCAAGGGGACACACACATACACACCCTATAGGGGCACATGCACTCACCCCACAGGGACACACACACACACACCACAAAGAGACACACACAACAGAGACACATACCACACAGACCCCCCCCCCCACAGGAACACACACACATACACACCCTATAGGGACACATGCACTCACCCCACAGGGACACACACATACCACAAAGAGACACACACAACAGAGACACACACCACACAGACCCCATCCCACAGAGACACACACATACACACCCTATAGGGGCACATGCACTCACCCCACAGGGACACACACACACACCACCAAAAAGAGACACACACAACAGAGACACATACCACACAGACCCCCCCCCCCACAGGAACACACACACATACACACCCTATAGGGACACATGCACTCACCCCACAGGGACACACACATACCACAAAGAGACACACACAACAGAGACACACACCACACAGACCCCATCCCACAGAGACACACACATACACACCCCAGGGACACACACACCACACAGACAGACACAGATGTGCACAAATCACCTCACACAACTCGCCTCATACGTGTGCTATCTTTATTTTCCAAACATAAACATCTGATTAAAAACAGCCAATGTGCAACACATGTGCCATATAGGGAATTAAGGCAGATGTCAGTCACATGAGCTGTCTATTATGTGTATGTGTGAGGTAACATATACTGCCCGGCCAGGGGGAGGGTTTACTGTTGGCTGGAGATTTATTAGGCTGCCTATAGCAATCAATCACAGCTCAGCTTCTATTTTCCTACAGGTCATTAATATGACATATTCTAATTCTATTTTGTTATAGCGAACAGCAGTTATTTATTAACCCGGGCGTAGCCGGGTACTACAGCTAGTTATATTATATTGGTGATCTGCTGTGTCTCCTGCAGGAAGATAAAGATTTATTCTGTGAATTCAGATGTCGTGTAATCTTTTATTGGTAATAAAATACAAATACTCCATGGTCAGGGCCCGTCCCGGTTGCAGCACACCTTGTGGTGGTGGATGGCTTTACACTGTTGGTGAGTACAGACAGTGTGCACTAAGTCCCCTATGTTATTTATATGCTCTATTACTATTTACAGCAGGGTATATACTTACCTTGTGTCTATCAAAGTCTAAACACCCTGCAGATACAATGGAGGGTTTAGATCAGAGGATTTTCCTATGTGTGAACGGCCCAGTCACCGTCCAGACCCAAATCCACCCAGAATTTGAGAAGAGACGGGAAAATGACTGATCACAGACGTCTCCATCCAGTCTCACTAAGCGAGAGCAAAGAAGAAGGGAAAACGTCTCCTCTAGATGAGCAAAGCTGGAGAGACAGACCCCAAAAGACAGAGAAAGGTGGTCCTACAAAGTGCTGACTCAGGGGGTGAATACTAATACAAGACAGAGAAAGGTGGTCCTACAATGTGCTAACTCAGGGGCTGAATACTAATACAAGACAGAAAGGTGGTCCTACAAAGTGCTGACTCAGGGGCTGAATACTAATGCAAGACAGAGAAAGGTGGTCCTACAAAGTGCTGACTCAGGGGGCTGAATACTAATACAAGAAAGGGAAAGGTGGTCCTACAAAGTGCTGACTCAGGGGGTGAATACTAATACAAGACAGAAAGGTGGTCCTACAAAGTGCTGACTCAGGGGCTGAATACTAATGCAAGACAGAGAAAGGTGGTCCTACAAAGTGCTGACTCAGGGGGCTGAATACTAATACAAGAAAGGGAAAGGTGGTCCTACAAAGTGCTGACTCAGGGGGTGAATACTAATACAAGACAGAAAGGTGGTCCTACAAAGTGCTGACTCAGGGGCTGAATACTAATACAAGACAGAGAAAGGTGGTCCTACAAAGTGCTGACTCAGGGGGCTGAATACTAATACAACACAGAGAAAAGTGGTCCTACAAAGTGCTGACTCAGGGGCTGAATACTAATACAAGACAGAGAAAGGTGGTCCTACAAAGTGCTGACTCAGGGGCTGAATACTAATACAAGACAGAGAAAGGTGGTCGTACAAAGTGCTGACACAGGGGCTGAATGCTAATGCAAGACAGAAAGGTGGTCCTACAAAGTGCTGACTCAGGGGGTGAATACTAATGCAAGACAGAGAAAGGTGGTCCTACAAAGTGCTGACTCAGGGGGTGAATACTAATGCAAGACAGAGAAAGGTGGTCCTACAAAGTGCTGACTCAGGGGGCTGAATACTAATGCACTACACAGAGGACAGAAGACATGTTCTCTGGGGTCTTGCTATCTAGTGATGAAGGGTCGAGAGGTGTGACAATCCACCATGTTACCACACTGAGGGCATAAACCACCAATACACACAGATGGGTGGAGTCAAGCCTGGCCACACCCACACATGATAGCACCAATCTGTCATGTGACTCCTCAGTAACTCAGACAGGACACGCTCATTGGGTGCCTGACACAGCAGCCGCCATATTGGATAAGGGAAAACTGCCATAAACCTGGAATAGAAATACATAGTACAGGACTGGCATCACGTTATGTCTAGGTGCAAGCAAGAAAAAGACTGACATTTAACGTGAAAATCCACTGCAACACTAGACAGTATATGTATAGGGAATAGCATAATGGCTGAATGTGAACAGCAGGGCTGTCTGCACAGATAACAAAGACATAGGGTAAAATGACATGGCAGAACCTGCTGGTGAATCTAAAGAAATAGAGAAATCTTAGCTTAAAGCAGTGGCTACTGCGCCAAGAGCCCGATAACCACGTCGCGGTATATCTCATTATACCGTGATGTGGTTATCGGGCTCTTGACGCAATGGCCACTTCTTTAAGCTAAGATTTCTCTATTTCTTTAGATTCACCAGCAGGTTCTGCCATGTCATTTTACCCTATGTCTTTGTTATCTGTGCAGACAGCCCTGCTGTTCACATTCAGCCATTATGCTATTCCCTATACATATACTGTCTAGTGTTGCAGCGGATTTTCACTTTAAATGTCAGTTTTTTCTTGCTCGCACCTAAACATAAGGTGATGCCAGTCCTTTACTATGTATTTGTATTACTGATTATTGACGGAGCTCCCTTCCCCGCCCGGCAGCCATGTTTGGTATCATTTTGATGTAGTTATGTCCAGGATAACCCCTCACAGCTGGTTTTAATTGTATATAGAGGCATGAAAACCCACACATACAGCATTACACCACAAGAGAGGCACACGGCTAGGACCCGATATAATGAGATATACCGTGACGTGGTTATCGGGCTCTTGACCCAGTGGCCGCTGCTTTAAGCTAAGATTTCTCCGTTTTCTTTAGATTCACCAGCAGGTTCTGCCATGTTCTTTTTTAGCTGTGCAGACAGCCCTGCTATTCACATTCAGCCATTATGCTGTTGCCTATACATATACTGTCTAGTGTTGCAGCGGATTTTCACGTTAAAAATAAACCTGCAATAGAGCTGCGATAATATGATCACATAGAGGCAATAAAGCCACAAACAAGATAAAAAAGCCAAAGTCACATGACTGTAAATAACAGATCCAGGAGCGGAAATGACACCCAGGAGACTGAGAATAAGTCTTATCCTAGGAAGGAAGAATCCCAGACAGTGTCCCTATGCCAAACATGAGGAGGAGCTGGTAGGGGCCCACATCTAGAGTTACAGGGGGCAAAGAGGGGCCACAAATCCTCCATCTCTACAGTCCTAAGCCAGCCCCCCTCCCCGAGACACAAGACAGCCCCCCTCCCCGAGACACAAGCCAGTCCCCCTCCAACACACCCGAAAAGCCACAATTATGGGGAGAACAGGAGACACAGCATCACACATGGTAGGATTAGATACACAGCTCAGTACACAGCTCAGACAGCATTACACAGGGTAGGATTAGATACACAGCTCAGTACACAGCCCAGACAGCATCACACAGGGTAGGATTAGACACACAGCTCATCAGACAACAGGATCAGATGCATGGCTCAGCAAACAGTATCACACAGGACAGGACCTCAAGGGTGCGCTCCCCCCCATGCCACGGGGTCTTACCCCCACACCCCCGCTTCCATTATAATCACCTCCATGACTGCGTGGACTTAAACATGAACGCTCATTCTGTTTTTGGAAGAAGCCGCCAAGTCAGGCTCACCACTGGAAAACCACCCGAGCCGATCATGCCCTTCAACCTCCGGCCGCTCTGTGTAAGGCCTGTCTCACACATGCATGCCCTCGGCCCGTTTGCGGTCCATGCCGACACATACTGGAGGCACTGACATACGGGGACACATGATCCTCTATGGCCCCTTCAGATGTCCATTATTCACCATGGACTGTTTCGCCGTGTGGAGCAGATGCGTGTCCGTGTGCTGCACATGATGGCATGTCTGTTTTTCAGCAGAAGCACGGACCCATTCAGATCAATGGGTCCATGCAAAAATGTCCCACACACGGATGTCATCCATGTGACATCCGTGTACACAGACCAGAACCAAAATTTGTAAGTTAAAAAACAAAGAATTTCCTCCTCCTTTCAGCGCTGTCTGCTCCGCTCACTTCTGGGGCCGCTCATTAGTCTCATCTAAAATTCACTGCACCGAGAGCTACAGCGGCCCTGGAAGAGTGAGGAACAGCGGTGCTGGAGGGATGTCAGTATACAGGGACAGGCTGTGCGTGTGCTATCTCGATGTGTGGCACACAGAAGTACGGCCTCTAAAACAGCCTCACATGTACCTGTTTTGCACGGATGTGTTAAACAGGCCTAACAGTATACCGGCCAATGCTATAGACAAACACATGAGAGCACATCCAGAATCAGAAGTTAGTCTAGTTCCACCAGTGTAACATTGTGATCAGACTGTATGAAGTTGTGGCCTCGTCACAGTGACCTCTCAGTGGCTCCATAACTAGAAATTGCCTTCAAAAGGTGCAGCGCCATGTGCCAAACACCGCCGCAGCCACAATACAACAGCAGGGCGGCGACATGGTGCCCACATTCTCCATATTGCAAGGCCGAGTCCTCATGACTCCAGATCACACCGCCCCACAGATACAAAGCCACAGCAACAATGGCCGACACACTGCACCAAACACACCCAGAGAAAGAAGCTGGAAAACAACTCACCTTCCACCAGCTCTCAGGATGTGACCGGAGAGCAAACATAGGCCAGTGCCTCCTGCAGTCTCCAGCTAGAGATAATGTGCCAAATGGGAGGAGCATGGGGCAAATGGGAGGAGCGCAATTCTGTATGTGCATCCATGTGCATTTCTGCAGTGTTGATATTTTCCATGTCTCCTCTGTGTTGCATTACTTTGCCCCACGCTCCTCCCATTTGCCACATTGTCTATACGCTGGAGACTGCAGCCTGTGTTTGCTGGTAGAAGGTGAGTTGTTTTCCAGCTTTTCTCTCTGGGTGTTTGGTGCAGTGTGTCGGCCATTGTTGCTGTGGTTTTGTATCTGTGGGGCGGTGTGGTCTGGAGTCATGAGGACTCGGCATTGCAATGTGGGGGATGTGGGCACCAGGTCGCCGCCCTGCTGGTGCAATGTTGCATACATTTTTGCCCAGCTGCACCAGATCAACTCATGATGTTGGATGTGCGGCCATTTGTATTTGTCTACAGCATTGGCCCATTATGTGTGATACTGTGTGCTGAGCTGTGTATCTAATCCCTGAAAAATTAACCATACAGAGAGGCGCCCTTGTGTGTACCTGGTGGTCTAGTGGGGATTGTTGGATCACTCACCTTTCATGGTTGAGCACCTCTGCACAACCACAGTGTGGGCCTCCGGGGTGTAGTCACACACCGCACGATCCTCCGGCGCTCAGGCTGGGACGTCACGTGGGAGCGACGTCACCGCAGGTCCTTCACACTCTGCTCCGGCGCTGTAGGCTGCAGCTCCAGCCGCTCCCAGGGGGATTTCAGTGGTACAGAGGTAATTATGCGTGTTTTTGGTATAGCTCATGAATTCAGCATCTAGGCACATATTACCTTTTTGTTAGAACTGCTTCATTTAAGGCCTCTTTCACACATCCATGTCACCACGTACGTGTGATACAAGGCCTTTTGTGGGTGGGGCGTGGACACGTGTCACGGACGTGTGACACGTGTGCTGTCCGTGTGCTATCTGTAGAGAGCACACGGACAGCCTGGCCTCACGTACTCCCCTCCCCGCTGCGCTGCTGTTCCTCTCACTTCCGGGCCACTGTCAGCCTCAGTGAAGTGAATGTTCATGAGCCTAATGAGTGGCTCCAGAGGTGGGAGGAGCTGTCAGCGCTGGAGCAAGGTGAAATTCTTTTTTTTTTTTTTACACTTTTCACTTTTGTCCGTGGTCTGTGCACATGGATGTCACACGGATGACATCCGTGTGCATGGACATTTTGAAGCAAAAGAAAGCGGTCTGTGCCTCTACGTGTCGTGCGGAAATACGGATGTGTGAATGGGGCCATATGGGAACATGTGTCCGTGCCTCCGGCATGTGTCGGCACAGACCGCATACTTGCTGGAGGCAAGGATGTGTGAATGAGGCCTAACAACATGTTTCCGCGGGTCACCTCCTTCATCAGGTCTATCTAATCCTATCCTCTGTAATACTGTGTACTGAGCCGTGTATCTAATCCTATCCTGTGTGATACTGTTTACTAAGCTGTGTATCCTATTCTCCCCATGTTTGTGGCTTTTCTCATTTCTAGTGGAGGGGGCTGGCTTGTTTCTTGGGTTAGGGGGGCTGCCTTGTTTCTTGGGGAGGGGGGATGGCTTGTTTCTCAGGGAGGGGGGCTGGCTTGGGACTGTGGATTGTGGCCCCTTTGACTCCAGATGTCCCCGGTTTAGCCCCTGCTGGTTCTTCCTCATGTCTGGCATAGGGACATTGTCTGGGATTCTTCCTTCCAGGAATAACACTTAAGGCCCCATCACACGGGGCAACACCGCCGGCAACTGAGGGGCGTGGCCAAGTTGCGGCGACATCGCTGGAGAGTTGCCCTTTAAACAGGGTGATTTCAACGGCGATAGTTGCTTCAGCAACATCGCCTGGTTTCCCAACAATGTTGTGAAACCAGGCGATGCTGCTCAGGTGATCTGCCTGCATCGCCCGGTCTGACGCGGCAACTGCGATGTTGCCGGCAACTTCCCACATAGACTCCCATGTTAAGGATTGCTGCCAGGGTTGAATTTAACCCTGGCAGCGATAGTTGCTAGCAACATCGCTGAGGAGTTGCCGGCGATGTCTCCTTGTCTGACAGCTCATCAGCGATGTTGGAGAGCGGCCAAAAACGTGCGCGCTCCCGGGAGCTGCCGGCGATGTTGCCCCATGTGACGGGGCCTTTATTCTCAGTCTCCTGGATCTGTTATTTACAGTCATGTGACTTTGGCTTTATTATCTTGTTTATGAGTTTATTGCCTCTATGTGATCGTATTATCACAGCACTATTGTGACACGCCCCTCCAAGGCCTTAGGATACTCGGAACCGGGCTTTGAGGCTTCACGGGAGTCACCGGGGTCGAGACCCGGCTCCATGACCCTGGCGGTGTCCTTAAAAGTTTTTGGTGTGGGTGTCTCTCTCTCTTGGGGAAGGTCCTAAGGCGAGGAGGGTTCATTAGGGAAGGGATGACCGGACCTAGGGATACTTGCTTGTTGCGGCTATAGATGGCCACTGCTGCACAACAGTTCCTTTGGGGGCTGATGGTAGGGAGGCAGCAGTGTTGTAAAGCCCTCTATGGGTAGGGCTGACCCCCAGGGCAGCAGAAGGTACCTGAGTGAAATAGTAGTGTTTCTGGCACTCTCGACGCGTCAAGGAAGTTCACAGACACAGCGGGGTGCAGTCTTCAGATCTTTTACTCAGTTACTAGGCACCAACCCGCGGAGCACTGAGTTTTTGGAGGCAGGGATTCAGCTACCTCCGTGTATTAGGATGGTACATAACCGGCACCCCTTCTCTTTCCTTCTCGGTCCTCTCACACAGCGCTTGCCTCACCCTCCTGCCTTGCGCCTCACCACACAGAGCTCTGAGCCAATGACTGTGGGCTTTTCTTAGGGGTTGACCTGCAGTATCTACCAATAACCCTCTTGTTGCCACCTTTTCAGGAGATATGTATGGTTGTCTGCTGTGTCACCATGGAAGTTCCACAGCCTCCGGGTTGCTAGCTGAGCCTGGTCTGTCACTAGTCTTGGGGTCCCGTTGCCCCTCTTCTGTGGCCTGGTCCCTCCACTTGCCTGTGCCTGACAATAGATGTGAGCCCCACGGGTGGATTGCTCCGTGCCCATGCCTCTGGGACCCTCTCTTTCTCCTGGAACCGCCTGGTTCTCTTCCTCTGCTCCTCGGTCTGGCCTCAGGATGAGCTCCCACTAGCTCCAGTCCTCTGAACACTTCTCTCAAGTTCTTTTCCTTCTGTGACAGGCTTTCTTTCTCTAGTTTCACTCCAACTCAACTCTCGCTGTTCAGCTATTTTCTCTCTGTCCAACTATCTCTGCTTTATGCTGTCTAACTGTCTCTCCTCCTTTCTAGATCTTTCCCACTCTATTTATGCCCTCTGTCACGTGTTCCACTTCATCTACGTGTGTGCTTCCTAACTTCACTCCTTCGAGTTGCTCTCTCTAACTACTTCCTCTCCATTTTAGGCTGGAGTCACACTAGTGTATGACTCGTGTGATGGTGCACTGTCTGGACTGGCCACGGCTCTCCTGACCTGAGTGTGTCAGCTACATAGAAATACATGAAGGTCAGGAGAGCTGCAGACAGTCCGGGCAATGCGATGGGATCCTCATACAAGTTGTATGCTAGTGTGACTCCAGCCTAATTGTCAGTATAGGGGAATCGCAGCAGATTAACTCACTCTTACTGAAAATAAATCTGTACACACAGACCAACACTGATATTACCGCCATATAGTGATACCAGTCCTGAAGTGCTGTACAACGGAAAGGGTTACATACAGACAAGTTAAAAATACAATGAACAAAGTGACAGACTGATACAGAGGGGAGAGAGGACCCTGCCCTTGTGGGCTTACATTCTACAGGGCAATGGGGAGGGAGACAGTAGGTTGGGTTTTCTCGGGTGGTGCTGGAGTGCCAGGTCCGGTGGAGGTGGAGCTCCGGGTCCAGTGGGGTTGAGGCGGCACTGTGGTCATTGCAGGTTGCAGGCTGTTCTGAAAAGATGGGTTTTCAGGAGCCAGCAAATCATACACTGAAAGAGCGGTCAGAAAGATAGGAAGAGAGCCAGGAGAGAGTGGTGTCCTTTATACCAATGGAGTGCAACATAGAGAGTAGGAGATGGTGGTCAACAGTGTCAAAAGCTACAGAGAGATCAAGGAGAATAAGCAGAGAGCGGTCACCATTACGTTTTGCTGTCAGAAGGTCATTGGTCACTTTGATGAGGGCAGTTTCTGTAGAGTGTAAGGAGCGGAAGCCAGACAGAAATGGATCTAGAAGAGAGTGAGCGGAGAGGTAACGGGTGAAGCGGGAGTAGAACAGGCGCTCCAGGAGTTTAGAGATGAAGGGGAGATTGGAGACTGGTCTGTAGTTATTTGTGCAGGATGGGTCGAGAGAAACTTCAGGCCTGCTACAGTTCAAGCCTGCCGACATGGAGGAACTACTGAAGCAGTTGGTGATTACTCAGCGGCAACAGGAGCAGCTCCAACAGCAGCAGAAAACCAATGAGTTGCTTCTACAGCAGATTGTGGCACTGCGAGACACGTCACCAGCGCTTACCCCGGAACGTCGTGAGGCCCGGGACAGGGTCCGCTCTGCATTGAGGAAGCTGAGTCAGGAGGACAATGTGGAAGCTTTTCTCACCATCTATGAGTGCACAGCGGAGCCGGAAAACCTACCAGACGACCAGTAGGCTGAAGTTGTGGCTCCGTTCCTGATGGGCGACGCCTAGAAGGCCTACTTTGACCTCAGTCGGGAGGATGCTCAGGACTACGGGAAGCTAAAAGGTGAGATCCTTGCTCGACTGGGGGTTAATACCGTGTTTCCCCGAAAATAAGACACTGTCTTATATTTTTTGGGGGCCAAAAGTGGCCCCATGTCTTATTTTCGGGGTATGGCTTATATTGGCAGCCACCAGCCTACTTACATATACATACCCATACATACACACATATACACACATATACAGTTAGGGCCAGAAATATTTGGACAGTGACACAAGTTTTGTTATTTTAGCTGTTTAAAAAAACATGTTCAGAAATACAATTATATATATATATAATATGGGCTGAAAGTGCACACTCCCAGCTGCAATATGAGAGTTTCCACATCCAAATCGGAGAAAGGGTTTAGGAATTATAGCTCTGTAATGCATAGCCTCCTCTTTTTCAAGGGACCAAAAGTAATTGGACAATGGACTCTAAGGGCTGCAATTAACTCTGAAGGCGTCTCCCTCGTTAACCTGTAATCAATGAAGTAGTTAAAAGGTCAGGGGTGGATTCCAGGTTTGTGGTTTTGCATTTGGAAGCTGTTGCTGTGACCAGACAACATGCGGTCAAAGGAACTCTCAATTGAGGTGAAGCAGAACATCCTGAGGCTGAAAAAAAAGAAAAAATCCATCAGAGAGATAGCAGACATGCTTGGAGTAGCAAAATCAACAGTTGGGTACATTCTGAGAAAAAAGGAATTGACTGGTGAGCTTGGGAACTCTAAAAGGCCTGGGCGTCCACGGATGACAACAGTGGTGGATGATCGCCGCATACTTTATTTGGTGAAGAAGAACCCGTTCACAACATCAACTGAAGTCCAGAACACTCTCAGTGAAGTAGGTGTATCTGTCTCTAAGTCAACAGTAAAGAGAAGACTCCATGACAGTAAATACAAAGGGTTCACATCTAGATGCAAACCATTCATCAATTCCAAAAATAGACAGGCCAGAGTTAAATTTGCTGAAAAACACCTCAAGAAGCCGCTCAGTTCTGGAAAAGTATTCTATGGACAGATGAGACAAAGATCAACCTGTACCAGAATGATGGGAAGAAAAAAGTTTGGAGAAGAAAGGGAACGGTACATGATCCAAGGCACACCACATCCTCTGTAAAACATGGTGGAGGCAACGTGATGGCATGGGCATGCATGGCTTTCAATGGCACTGGGTCACTTGTGTTTATTGATGACATAACAGCAGACAAGAGTAGCCGGATGAATTCTGAAGTGTACCGGGATATACTTTCAGCCCAGATTCAGCCAAATGCTGCAAAGTTGATTGGACGGCGCTTCATAGTACAGATGGACAATGACCCCAAGCATACAGCCAAAGCTACCCAAGAGTTCATGAGTGCAAAAAAGTGGAACATTCTGCAATGGCCAAGTCAATCACCAGATCTTAACCCAATTGAGCATGCATTTCACTTGCTCAAATCCAGACTTAAGACGGAAAGACCCACAAACAAGCAAGACCTGAAGGCTGCGGCTGTAAAGGCCTGGCAAAGCATTAAGAAGGAGGAAACCCAGCGTTTGGTGATGTCCATGGGTTCCAGACTTAAGGCAGTGATTGCCTCCAAAGGATTCGCAACAAAATATTGAAAATAAAAATATTTTGTTTGGGTTATGCTTATTTGTCCAATTACTTTTGACCTCCTAAAATGTGGAGTGTTTGTAAAGAAATGTGTACAATTCCTACATTTTCTATCAGATATTTTTGTTCAACCCTTCAAATTAAACGTTACAATCTGCACTTGAATTCTGTTGTAGAGGTTTCATTTCAAATCCAATGTGGTGGCATGCAGAGCCCAACTCGCCAAAATTGTGTCACTGTCCAAATATTTCTGGCCCTAACTGTATATAGGTGTACCAGAAAAATCCAAATGTGTGTGTACCAAAATATAAAGGCATATGTAGCCAGGTGATGGATTATATTATAGTGGTACCCTGATATGACAATCTATAGCACAAACATATGGTTAATGTGCAAAAACACAGCAGATGCATATGACTAAAAAAACATATTTAGCATAGAAAACCCTGGGATAAGTTTATGGTATAAAGCATGTTTTATCCTAACGCAATACCCAATTATTGATTAATGTGGTCGGACCCCCACAGAGACCAACGCATGACTCTGCTAGGCAGGCAGCTTCGTCAGGGGTGGCTGCTTGTGTTGCAGGTCGTGAGTATAAATGAGGGTTACAGCGTTCATTACCGCGATTCAACTGGTGGTGGGCATGAACCGGAAACACGTCAGTCACGTGACCACGTTCCTATGGTACCATATACACAGTGGGAAAACCGGAAGTGCGTCATGGTCACTTGACGCGGTAATCGGGTAACCAGATAAACAAATCAACACACTCCCGGAGATTCGGGAATGCAGATAGAATAGGCCAGAGATGGCAGAAAGTCACAATACATTTCGTTACCGCTGTACATGAGATAAAGCAGAGGTGCTGGCGTATAATAGTTACTGTAACCAGGGGAAAAGAGTAACATGTATCTAATTACATTAACATTGCACCAGAATATTCTTACCTATGCCAATTGGGGGGGTTATTGTATTATAAACAGAGATATACATGTTCAGTACAAGATACAGTAAGAGCTGCTGTTGGGAGGTGCCGAGGCACAAAGCCCAATTCAGCCCAAATTGTCACAACACAAAGATGTGGTTGTGTAGTAGATCCAGGGAATAGAGAGCTGTAATGAGGGGTTAACCTAGAGAAAAAGACACAAATGTATGCACATCCCTCTAAATTCCCTTCAACATGTGCATCAAGACTGTCCCAAACCAAAGGGATAACACACTGCGTACTGCAGCTGAAAAAAACGCCATCTATAGGTTTGTTTATGGGAAGTGCACTATCATAAGGCACAATGCCCATTATGCAGGTATATGTCTCAGCAGCCAGTTATAAGTTAGATATATCCAATAGTTGCCGTTGTTTGGAGGTACCATAACATAAGGCACAAAACCCGTTTGAGCCCGAAATATCACAATTCAAAATAGTATGGATGTGTAGGGGAACCCAGAGAATAGAAGACTCTAGTAAAGGGAACCCAGAGAATATAGGACTCTAGTAAAGGGAACCCAGAGAATATAGGACTCTAGTAAAGGGAACCCAGAGAATAGAAGACTCTAGTAAAGGGAACCCAGAGAATATAGGACTCTAGTAAAGGGAACCCAGAGAATAGAAGACTCTAGTAAAGGGAACCCAGAGAATAGAAGACTCTAGTAAAGGGAACCCAGAGAATAGAAGACTAATGAAAGGTTGCAAGAGAGACATTGAACACCAAAATGTGCACATCAAAGCAACCATCTCCGAAAATGGTAACCACTGCATGTGCTGGTGCCTCTTTTACGGACGCTGAAGCATCCTGGGCGTAACCAACGTGCGGTGTGACATAATGACGTTTAGTACGCTCCGCCCTATGTTCCTGCTACCTACTCTGCCCCAGTATAAAGATGGCTGCCCAGCATCGCTCAGCACTATGGGGAGATACGGAGCTCATGCTCCTCATCAACATGTGTGACCGGCAAGACTACTGGTGCAATTTGCACCATGAGCATCCAGTAATGCACAAGCAGGTTGTGCTCATGAAAATTGAGAGGGCACTTATGAGAAGGCTGGGGGTTGGGGTTGAGCGGAGCTCTGTGCAGATCCACAAGAAAATTGTGGACCTGAAATATAAGTCCAGGGACCGCCTTGCCACCACACGGGCCCGGATACCGAGAATGCGTGGTGAGTATTTACAAACCCCGTAGCTTTTACAGCCAGCCATGAGCATCCTACTGACGTTAGGCCTTCCATCAGTGCCTGAACTCCTGGCCTCACATGAGAGGGCAATGTAGGAGCTTCTGCGCCACGGGGAGCTGCTGAGGAGGCTGGCTGAAGGCCAGAATTACCCAGGCCCGTTGGCCCTAGCAGAGCTGCTCTGCAGCCTGTGTTTTGTGTGTTTCTCTGTTTGTGTTTTAGTTATTGGGTAAACCCCTTTATCCTAACTTTATTAAAAAAAAAAAACACGTCCTTACTAAAGTTTCTGACAATAAATATATTCACTTTGTTCAATTTGGCCGAGTAATCATTTAACTCCTTAAACACGTAACACGCGTGTTACCAAAACATTCGTGTATAAGTGTCCACAGCTACACAGGGGCATTGTGTGGGCTTTTGTGTGTACAGGTAGATGTTGTTCTACCAGGGGCCCCAAAATCCAGACCTCAAGGGCCGCACACAGTCCAGGTTTTCACAAACCCATTACAATGTGACAGTTGGTCATTTGAATAACAACTGCCAAATGCGATGGTAATCCTCCAAACCTGCACTGTGCAGCCCTCGAGGGCTGGAGTTTGAGACCCCTGGGGTTTACCTTGAACACACATGTACGCAGGAATGCTACACTTACTAAACAAACACTCTTCAGAAGCACAGTTGAAAATATAACAATTTAATACACCTCACCATGTGCTAATGGACAACTGGCCTGATGGTGGCCTTGACCTGGGCAATGTGGCTTCGACCACCTTAGTAGGCTACATGAAGAGTATGGCACATAAATACATAAACATGTATTAAATGTTACAAACATAATTAAAGTTAACAAAAATAAACAGATGCTGTTTAATAAAGAAAATCAACAAAATTATGCTCCCAAAAACTACAAGTTGTGGTACCGTGTCTCGTCAGTGGGATAGTCATCTGCAGGAGCTGACGAGGCTTCCGGCCCCATATTCCCATAGGAATATGGTGTCGGCCTATGAGTAAGGAAGGATGGTATGGAGTCCCTAAGCATATCAGGAGCTTGTTCACCTTGGCATGTTCTTTCTTGAAGACTGCCCGCAGGTACTGGATCTTTCATTTCACAAAGGCCTCGTCGCATCTGTCAGCTGCATGGTGTTCCTGACAGACTGCAACCAGTTCATGCGCCACTCTCTTCACCTCTCTATTCTTATAGTAGGGTGACTTGCTTCACCACAGATATTTGTTAGCCCTGTACGTCTCTATGAAGGCCCAAATAAACTCCTGGAATGAGGTTATACTGTACATGTATGTATGAGTTGGTCCCTGAAGAGAATTAATGTTCATGTTGTGGCCTGTGCCACACACCATTGAGTAGCACACCTATATGTGAAGGTGTAAGCAGATCAAAGTCAAGTTTGAAGCCATATTTGGACACTGAGCACTAAACATGACATATGGGATAATGGGTAAAGAAGGGATTAAAACAACCTGTGAGAAGGTTATTTGGGCTCACATACAATGGCCAGTGCATCAGCTTGGAGACAGATGTTCAAGTTTGTCACGTAAAACAGTATTGTCTTTGACATTTAGTATCTGGCAAATTGCCATTATTTTACCACAATCATTTTGGTACAATAAGACCATATGTAATGTTTACTGTGTCGGGGAACACTATGTAATACACACCATGCAGTGGATGCACATGGCTAGTCCGAGAAAAAAAAAACACCATTGGGCCTTTCCATTTCAAGTGATCCAAATATGAATATTTTTTTTACCTGATGTCTTTAGATTTTTTTATGTTTTCTTTCTATATGAAGTACAACTATAGTTAATTACAAATAAAAAGTTATGTGAGGGAATTGAGTTGATAGGCTGTCTAAAAATGTGTTTTTAAGGCACGCTTAAAATCATGGGGGCTAGAAATTGTTTGCAATGTTTGGGGCAGTGCATTCCAGAGCACAGGCAACAGCACGAGAGAAGTCTTGGAGACGGAAGTGTGAGCTTTGGATTATGGGTGAAATTAGTCAAGATTAGTTGCAGAACGGAGGGCAGGGGTAAGTGATAGCAGAGATGAGGGATGAAATATAGGAGGGTGCAGGACTGTGGAAGGCTTTGTGGACGAGAGAGATAAGTTTGTACTGTATCCTGTAGCTGATGGGCAACCAGTGTAACATCTGGCATAAGGCTGAAGCATCGCTGAGGCAACTGGATAGAAAAATGGCCCTGGCTGCTCCGTTAAGGATGGACTGGAAAGGAGAAAGTTTGGTTGGAGGGAGACCAATCAGTAAAGAGTTGCAGTAATCCAAACGAGAATGAATAAGAGCAACAGTAAGTGTTTTTGTACTTTCAAGGGTGAGAAATGGTCGAATTCTAGAGATGTTTTTTAGGTGCAAGTAACTTGATAATTGATTGGATATAGGGGTTAAAGGATAGCTCAGCGTCAAATATGATCCCAAGGCAGCGAGCCTGCTGTTTGGGAGTTATGGCTGACCCATCAAAGATAATTGATATGTCTGGGGTCAGATGGCCAGTACAGTGTGGAAAGATGAGGAATTCAATTTTGGGTAGATTCAGTTTCAGAAAGAGGGAGGACATGATGTGAGAGACAGCAGACAGACAGCTGTTGGTATTTTGTATTAATGTGGGTGTGATATAGTGGCATTAAGTGAATAATTGGGTGTCATCAATGTAGAGATGATACTAAAAGCCGAAACTACTGATGATTTGACAGATAGAAGCAGTGTATAGTGAGAAGAGAAGGAAGCCCCAGACTGAACCCTGAAGAACCCAGACAGTGAGAGGAAGAGGAGGGGAAGAGGAGCCCGCAAAAGAAACAGTGAAGGAGCGGTCAAGAGGTAGCAGGAGAGCAGCAGTGTACTGGAGGATGAATGAATGGAGCTTGTAAGGAGGAGCTGATGATCCACGGTGTCGAAGGCAGCAGAGAGATCTAGAAGGAACAGGAGGGAGTAGTGGCCATTGGATTTAGCTGTTGGTAAGTCACTGAGGACTTTGATAAGGGCAGTTTCAGTGGAGTGTAAAGCGCGAATTCCAGATTGTAAAGGATCGTGGAGACTGTGATCAGAGAGATTTCAGATCAGACAGGAGTGGACCAAGCGTTCCAGGAGTTTAGAGATAAAGGGAAGATTAGAGACAGGTCTGTAGTTAGCAGCACAGCTCTGGTCCAGGGATTTTTTTTTGAGTAGTGGAGTTATGATGGAGTGTTTTAAATGAAGAGGGAAAGATACTGGATGAAAGAGAGAGGTTAAATATTTGTTAGACAGGTAGGGAGAGGGACTGAAGGTGTTAAGTAATGGGGTCACTAGAGCAGGTTGTAGACTTGGAAGATGCAAGGAGTCGGGTATCTTCGATAGCTGGCTCTAAAATGGAAAATGAGCTTGAGGTGTTGGGAGTGAGGGGAATCCAGGCTGTGAGGGGATCGTGCAGAAATATCCTGGTGGATCTTGTTGATTTTTTTGTAAGACAAAAGTGACTGCGATCCAAAGAAATTCAAGCACAAATGAGAAGCAAAATAATTGAGATTTAGCAGTTTGGAACAGTTATAAAGCCATTTCTAAAGCTTTGTGACTCCAGTGAATCATAGTGAGAGCCATTATCCACCAATGATGAAAACATTGATCAGTGGTTGTATCTTCTCAGGAATGGCCGGCCGACTAAAATAACCCGAAAAGTGCAGCAACGACTCACCCAAGAGATCACAAAAGACCCCACAACAACATCCAAACAACAGCAGGCCTCACTTTCCTCAGTTAATGTCAATGTTCAGGACTCCACCATAAGATGAAAACTGGGCAAAAATGGCCGCATGGCAGACCTCCAACACAAAAACCACTGCCTAGTAAAAAGAATGTAAAGACTCATCTCAGTTTTGCCAGAAAACATCTTGGACTGACGAGACAAAACGTGACCATTTTGGAAGGTGAATGTCCCATTATATGTGGGGTAGAGGTAACAGCATTTCAGAAAAGGAACATCATACCAACAGTAAAGTATGGTGGTGGTACTGTGATGGTCTGGGGCTGTTTTGCTGCTTTAGAGCTTGGAAGACTTACTGTAGTAAATGGAACCATGAATTTTTGCTGTTTACCCAAAAAATCCTGAAGGAAAATGTCTGGCGAATTTGTGACCTCAAGCTGATGCACACTTGGGTTATGCGGCAGGACAATGATCCAAACACACCAGCAAGTCACCTCTAAATGGCTTAAGACAAACAAAACTAAGACTTTGGGGTGGTCTAAGCAAAGTACGGACCTTAATCCATTTGAGAAGCTGTAGCCGGACCTTAAAAAGGTGGTTCATGTTCAGAAACCCTCCAATGTGGCTGAATTACAATTCAGCAAAGATGAATGGGCCAAAATTCCTCCAGAGCGTTGTAAAAGACTCATTGCCAGTTATCACAAATGGTTGATTGCAGTTGTTGCTGCTAAGGGCACAACCAGTTATTAGGTTAAGGGGGCAATCACTTTTACACACAGGGCCCTGTAGGTTTGAATTTCTTTCTCCCCATAATAATAAAGATCTTCATTTATAAGCTGCATTTTGTGTTGCTTAATATTTAAAATTGTTTGGTGATCTGAAACAGTTAAGTGTGACAAACAGTGAAAAGAATAAGAAACCAGGAAGGGGGTAAACACTTTCACACCACAGTATATACACTGCACAATACCGTTCTCCTGTGCTGTATATTGGGTGTAATTATCAGTATCTGCTTTTATTCAGGATTTGGTTATAGGGGTGTGGTCTTTATGGGGTGTGGTAAAATGTCCGTAAATATGTTCAAATAAATATTAGACTTTACGTGAATTTCTGTACAGTTGTTCAGAAAAAAAACTGAATAACGGGTTGCTGACCGTAACTCTTACACATGTGCAAAGTAAAATGACGCCCCCCAGTGGATGCACTAAAAAAAATACAATTCAATTCAACATTGATCAAAACAACATTTTATGTAATATTTTTTTAATACAAAAACCTGGCTGCTTCTTTTAAGGGCCGGCTTCACACCACGGTTTTTCAGCTGTCAGGATGTGTTCGGTGCTTTGCAGGAGGCACCGGACGCAGCCCGACAGCTCCGGACAAACAGAACAGGAGCGTTAATATGCCCTCTGGTCCCGTTTACAACCGGATTCGGCAGAGCGCAGCTGCAGGAGCTGTCCCTGCTGAAATGACATAATCACGGTTCTGAAATGTTATCAGGGGACAGCTCCAGGTGCTGAAGTTCAGCGCAGCCGCCGCTGAGTTTCAGCACCCGCCATCTGGGAACCTGGCAGATTTTCTGTCGGGTCAGGTGCCCCATAGACTCCCATGTTATGGGGCGCTGAATCCGGGAGAATCTGGCAGGATCTGGTTTGGTTTAATTTTTTGCCTTGGACACAAAAATGCTGCATGCTCCGATTTTGTGTCCAGGGCAAAAAAGAATGCAGGCTGATACTGCTGGACAGGGACAAAACCTGATGGCAAATCACTGTCATCCGGCGCCATAGGGCTACATTGTGTCAAAATTGGGTCCGGGGCTGCCAGGTTCACATCGGACAGCCCCGAACCTGATCACACGGTGGTGTGAAGCTGGCCTAAGAGCAAGAGTATCACTGCAGGAAGGTGAATGGACCATAGATACCTAAGGTCTCACAACATCAAGTACTTTTGTTACAATCTGACAATAAAAAGGCTTCACTGTGTAAATATTCTTGCATTTGAAAAGAGCCGATATCCGAATAAAACATTTATCAAATTCTGAACGTAAAAATATATTCTCTCCTGTGTGAATTCTCTCATGTGCTAGAAGATTTGATTTAATTGAAGAGCATTTCTGACATCATGGACATGAATATGGCTTCTCTCCTGTGTGAATTCTCTCATGTCTAACAAGATGTGATTTCTGAGTAAAACATTTCCCACATTCAGCACATAAATATGGCTTCTCTCCTGTGTGAATTCTCTCATGTACAAGAAGATCTGATTTCTGAGTAAAGCCTTTCCCACATTCTGAACATGAATGTGGCTTCACTCCCGTGTGAATTCTCTCATGTGCAACAAGACTAACTTTCTGCGTAAAACATTTCTGACATTGTGGACATGAATATGGTTTCTCTCCTGTGTGAATTTTCTCATGAATAATAAGATGCGATTTCTGAGTAAAACATTTCCCACATTCTAAACATAAATATGGCTTCTCTCCTGTGTGAATTCTCTCATGAATAATAAGATGCGATTTCTGAGTAAAACATTTCCCACATTTTGAACATGAATATGGCTTCTTCCTTCTTCTTTGACTTTTATTTTGTTTAATATTCTGAGATGATTTCGGAGATAATACTTCATTAAAATCAGATGACAGATCTTTGCGGTGATCAGCTGGGGATATATCATCATGCTGTTCACGCGTATCTTCTGTGATACTACGATTATCTACTTTACATTTAAGGACATCAGATGTCCTGCAGTGCTCCTGGTACATTCATCTGCCAAGAATAAAATATTTTAAAATAATGTAACATGAAAAATATTCAGATATATAATAAATTAAAATAAAAATCACCTACAAAAGGTAACATACATAGCAAAATTATTAAGTGATTTTTTTTTATATAATCTTTGCCTTAATCAATTCTAGCAATGTCCATTCCAGATTCTGCCCAGTAGGGCATCCTCGTACCATTCTACTACTGCAAAGTGATATAGTTGTGGTGTCCTGGTACCATTCTACTACTGCTGAGTGATATAGTTGTGGTGTCCTCGTACCATTCTCCTACTGCTGAGTGATATAGTTGTGGTATCCTGGTAACATTCTACTACTGCTGAGTGATATAGTTGTGGTGTCCTGGTATCATTCTACTACTGCTGAGTGATATAGTTGTGGTGTCCTGGTACCATTCTCCTACTGCTGAGTGATATAGTTGTGGTGTCCTGGTACCATTCTCCTACTGCTGAGTGATATAGTTGTGGTGTCCCGGTATCATTCTACTACTGCTGAGTGATATAGTTGGGGTGTCCTGCTATCATTCTACTACTGCTGAGTGATATAGTGGTGGTGCCCTGGTATCATTCTACTACTGCTGAGTGATATAGTTGTGGTGTCCTGGTACCATTCTACTACTGCTGAGTGATATAGTTGTGGTGTCCTGGTATCATTCTACTACTGCTGAGTGATATAGTTGTGGTGTCCTGGTATCATTCTCCTACTGCTGAGTGATATAGTTGTGGTATCCTGGTATCATTTTACTACTGCTGAGTGATATAGTTGTGGTGTCCTGGTATCATTCTACTACTGCTGAGTGATGTAGTTGTGGTTTCCTGGTATCATTCTCCTACTGCTGAGTGATATAGTTGTGGTGTCCTGGTACCATTCTACTACTGCTGAGTGATGTAGTTGTGGTGTCCTGGTACCATTCTACTACTGCTGAGTGATATAGTTGTGGTGTCCTAGTACCATTCTACTACTGCTGAGTGATATAGTTGTGGTGTCCTGGTACCATTCTACTACTGCTGAGTGATGTAGTTGTGGTGTCCTGGTATCATTCTACTACTGCTGAGTGATATAGTTGTGGTGTCCTGGTACCATTCTCCTACTGCTGAGTGATATAGTTGTGGTGTCCTGCTATCATTCTACTACTGCTGAGTGATATAGTTGTGGTGTCCTGGTACCATTCTACTACTGCTGAGTGATATAGTTGTGGTATCCTGCTATCATTCTACTACTGCTGAGTGATATAGTTGTGGTGTCCTGGTACCATTCTACTACTGCTGAGTGATATAGTTGTGGTATCCTGCTATCATTCTACTACTGCTGAGTGATATAGTGGTGGTGCCCTGGTACCGTTCTACTACTGCTGAGTGATATAGTTGTGGTGTCCTGGTATCATTCTACTACTGCTGAGTGATATAGTTGTGGTGTCCTGGTATCATTCTACTACTGCTGAGTGATGTAGTTGTGGTTTCCTGGTATCATTCTCCTACTGCTGAGTGATATAGTTGTGGTGTCCTGGTACCATTCTACTACTGCTGAGTGATGTAGTTGTGGTGTCCTGGTACCATTCTACTACTGCTGAGTGATATAGTTGTGGTGTCCTAGTACCATTCTACTACTGCTGAGTGATATAGTTGTGGTGTCCTGGTACCATTCTACTACTGCTGAGTGATGTAGTTGTGGTGTCCTGGTATCATTCTACTACTGCTGAGTGATATAGTTGTGGTGTCCTGGTACCATTCTCCTACTGCTGAGTGATATAGTTGTGGTGTCCTGCTATCATTCTACTACTGCTGAGTGATATAGTTGTGGTGTCCTGGTACCATTCTCCTACTGCTGAGTGATATAGTTGTGGTGTCCTGCTATCATTCTACTACTGCTGAGTGATATAGTTGTGGTGTCCTGGTACCATTCTACTACTGCTGAGTGATATAGTTGTGGTATCCTGCTATCATTCTACTACTGCTGAGTGATATAGTGGTGGTGCCCTGGTACCGTTCTACTACTGCTGAGTGATATAGTTGTGGTGTCCTGGTATCATTCTACTACTGCTGAGTGATATAGTTGTGGTGTCCTGGTATCATTCTACTACTGCTGAGTGATGTAGTTGTGGTGTCCTGGTATCATTCTCCTACTGCTGAGTGATATAGTTGTGGTGGCCTGGTATCATTCTCCTACTGCTGAGTGATATAGTTGTGGTATCCTGGTACCATTCTACTACTGCTGAGTGATATAGTTGTGGTGTCTGGTACCATTCTACTACTGCTGAGTGATATAGTTGTGGTGTCCTGGTATCATTCTACTACTGCTGAGTGATATAGTTGTGGTGTCCTGGTACCATTCTACTACTGCTGAGTGATATAGTTGTGGTGTCCTGGTACCATTCTACTACTGCTGAGTGATATAGTTGTGGTGTCCTGGTATCATTCTACTACTGCTCAGTGATATAGTTGTGATGTCTGGTACCATTCTACTACTGCTGAGTGATATAGTTGTGGTGTCCTGGTACCGTTCTCCTACTGCTGAGTGATATAGTTGTGGTGTCCTGGTACCGTTTCACTGCTGCTGAGTGATATAGTTGTGGTGTCCTGGTATCATTCTATTACTGCTGAGTGATATAGTTGTGGTGTCCTGGTACCATTCTACTACTGCTGAGTGATATAGTTGTGGTGTCCTGGTATCATTCTACTACTGCTGAGTGATATAGTTGTGGTGTCCTGGTATCATTCTACTACTGCTGAGTGATATAGTTGTGGTGTCCAGGTATCATTCTACTACTGCTGAGTGATATAGTTGTGGTGTCCTGGTATCATTCTACTACTGCTGAGTGATATAGTTGTGGTGTCCTGGTATCATTCTACTACTGCTGAGTGATATAGTTGTGGTATCCTGGTACCATTCTACTACTGCTGAGTGATATAGTTGTGGTGTCCTGGTATCATTCTACTACTGCTGAGTGATATAGTTGTGGTGTCCTGGTATCATTCTACTACTGCTGAGTGATATAGTTGTGGTGTCCTGGTACCATTCTACTACTGCTGAGTGATATAGTTGTGGTGTCCTGGTATCATTCTACTACTGCTGAGTGATATAGTTGTGGTGTCCTGGTATCATTCTACTACTGCTGAGTGATATAGTTGTGGTGTCCTGGTATCATTCTACTACTACTGAGTGATATAGTTGTGGTGTCCTGGTATCATTCTACTACTGCTGAGTGATATAGTTGTGGTGCAGCCGTAGATCTGTTCCAGAATTCCTGTGGGCGCTGTGAGTTAGGAGATGTATAATGTATTGAAGGTGCGGACACTGAGGACTGATAAATGTGCATTGTGCTGTGTACTGTGCTGCCCTCTACTAACTGATGAGTGAATATGAACATTAGGTCTTCAGTCTCCTCACAAGCTACCATAGACCCTGTGGGAGAAGCCTCCACACTCAGTGATGACACCTCCTATAAGCTGCTACAAACCAGTTCCCTAAACTGGGAATGACATGCACTGTGCCTTTAAGAGAGACTGTAAAGACCGTATTAGGTTGTGTGCACACCTGGTGCTTTTGCATTTTGGACATTTTTACTTGCAGATGTTAACCATTTCTACAAGTGTAAACACCTCCCAGCACAGCCTATGGGTTTCTGCAGTGCTGTGTCACCTTCTGCAGATTTTGATGCAGATATAAGAAGTAGCTGCTCATTCTTTGTGTTTGTCCTATAGATAATGATAGGGGAAATCCGCCCCTTTGCTCGGAGCTATAGCTTACGCATTTGTTCACTGACGGAGCTGTGTGACAAAGCATCACTTTTTGGCTAATTTTTATTTGATTTTTTTCTATGCTGTGCATTGAAGGGGTTAACTAGTGTGACTGTTATAGAGCGGGTTGTTCCAGACTTAGCAACACCAAAATATGTGCGTTTGCTTTATTTTCGCTTGTACATAAAATAAATGTATTTTTGGTGTAATTTTTATGATTTTTTTTAAATTTTTTTTGCTGAGTCCCTGTATATACAGGAGTGTCCCGAGGGTTCCTATACCATCTGCATGAGTGCAATCTCCTGCTATTGACAATTGTTGTGGACATGAAGGATCTTCTAGGGGTCCAGCAGCCCCTTCATATCCTGTGACTTCACCATCTGCTGCCAGGGGAACTACATGTCCCAGCTGCTCCCTGCAATATCTGGCACCTCCCTGGCTCAGACTGTACCAATCTAAGCATCAAACTATAGAAAATTTACCATCAATTTTGTAGTTTATACAGGATTAAACATTACTACTGTTGGCAGCTCATCCCTCTGTGTAAATAAAGGATGTGCTGCCGACTATGATAAAAATACATGAGGAAAAAAAAATCCCAAAATATTTTTTTAACTACATAAATAGTAAGAAACTAAAAAATGATTGTGTTGGCCCCTTTAAAAATAGTCTGGGTGAAATGGTGGCGGAGGATGAGGAAAAAGCCAATATGCTAAATGACTTTTTTCAACAGTATTTACACAAGAAAATCCCATAACCGACAACATGATCAGTGATTACAAAAATTCTCCACTAAATGTCACCTGCTTAACCCCTCAGGAAGTAGGACACCGCCTAAAAATCACTAAAATTGGCAAATCCCCGGGCCCGGATGGGATACACCCCGGAGTACTGCAGGAATTAAGTACTGTCATAGATAGACCATTATTTTTAATATTTAAAGATTCCATAATAATCGGGTCTGTACCACAGGACTGGCGTATAGCAAATGTGGTGCCAATATTCAAAAAGGGGACAACAACTGAACTTGGAAATTATAGGCCAGTAAGCCTAACCTCTACTGTGAGTAAAATTCTAGAGGGTTTTCTGAGAGATGCTATACTGGAGTATCTGAAGAAAAATAAAGTCATGACCCAATATCAACATGGGTTTATAAGGGACCGTTCCTGTCAAACTAATCTGATAAGCTTCTACGAAGAGGTAAGTTGTGGACTGGACCAAATAAATGCAGTGGACGTGGTGTATTTGGACTTTTCAAAAGCTTTTGATACGGTGCCACACAAAAGGTTGATACATAAAATGAGAGCAATGGGGATAGGGGAAAATATGTGTAAGTGGGGTAAGAACTGGCTTAGTGATAGGAAACAAAGGGTGGTTTTTAAAAGAACACACTCAGAATGGGTCACAGTTAACAGTGGGGTACCACAGGGGTCAGTGTTGGGCCCGCTTCTTTTTAATATATTTATTAATGACCTTGTAGGGGGCATACAGAGTAGAGTCTCAATATTTGCAGATGACACTAAACTCTGCAGGGTAATCAATACAGAGGAGGACAATTTTATATTACAGGAGGATTTATGTAAACTAGAAGCTTGGGCTGATAAATGGCAAATGCGCTTTAATGGGGATAAATGTAAGGTCATGCACTTGGGCAGAGGAAATAAAAGGGATAATTATGTGCTTAATTGTAAAACACTGGGCAAAACTATCACTGAAAAAGACCTGGGTGTATGGGTAGATGACAAACTCACATTTAGTGCTCAGTGTCAGGCAGCTGCTGCAAAGGCAAATAAAATAATGGGATGCATTAAAAGAGGCATAGATGCTCATGAGGAGAACATAATTTTACCTCTATACAAGGCACTAGTGCGACCACACTTAGAATACTGTGTACAATTCTGGTCTCCGGTGTATAAGAAAGACATAGCTGAACTAGAGCGGGTCCAGAGAAGAGCGACAAAAGTCATTAGAGGACTGAGGGGTCTGCAATATCAAGACAGGTTATTTGAGGACTGAGGGGTCTGCAATACCAAGACAGGTTATTAGAGGACTGAGGGGTCTGCAATACCAAGCCAGGTTATTAGAGGACTGAGGGGTCTGCAATACCAAGACAGGTTATTAAACTTGGGGTTATGTAGCTTGGAAAAACGAAGGCATAGGGGTGATAATGCATAAATATATGAGGGGACAGTACAGAGAACTTTTTAATGATCTTTTTACTCTTAGGCCTGAGACTGGGACATGGCGGTGTCCTCTACAGAGACGGGGACAAGGGGGCGTCCTCTATGTCTGGAGGAAAGAAGGTTTAATCATAATCACAGACGCGGTTTCTTTACTATAAGAGCAGTGAGACTATGGAGCTCTCTGCCACATGATGGTGTAATGAGTGAGTCACTACTAACATTTAAGAAGGGCCTGGATGCCTTTCTTGAAAACTATAATATTACCAGTTATACATACTAGATCCTTTGATCGGGCGGTGATCCAGTGATCTAGTCTGATTGCCGTATCTGGAGTCAGGAAGGAATTTTTTCCCCCAATGTGGAGCTTAGTGTTGCCACATGGGTTTTTTTTTTGCCTTCCTCTGGATCATGTTAGGCTATGGGGGAACTAGATGGACTTAAGGTCTTCCTTCAACCTTAAAAACTATGTTACTATGAGAAAAGGGAACAATCCATCTCTGATAATGAAAGAACAATTATCTTCCTCCATCATCACTCGGTGCTCACTAGAAGCAATTATCTGCCCGTGTAAAATGACCCGAGGCCGCATTTGTGTGTTTCACCAGGGCGGGATTTCTATACCGTAACAAAACCTCGCTGCTGGCTGCAAAATCAGCACAGAATGTGCAATAACTGGAATTGCAGCAAAAACACATCATGGCCGCAACATACGAAAGCAGCATCAGAGGTGTTATCCACCACTATCATCCTCAGTATACACCCCCAATATAAACTCAGTGGGGTCTGACACTCACCACCACCGATCAGCTGTTACCAGCTCTGGTAGTGGCTGGATGTAAGCCATATACAGAGTGGAACAGCACAGAGCTGGACATATTTGTCTATAACTCCATAAGACAACACTGAACATCACTAAAGATCCCCCTCCCCACAGTGAGGCATGGTGGGGGCAGCATTGTGCAACACTAAAAGATTCCCCCTCCCCACAGTGAGGCATGGTGGGCAGCATTGTGCATCACTAAAAGATCCCACCACACTGAGCATGGTGGGGCATGCATTGTGCTTTGTGAGGACTATCACCTTTCAGAACAACAACAACCATAAGTGAATACATATTACCATAAGTATTCATTGGAATAGAATAATCTCCGGCTGAAAAAAATGAAAAACCACAAAACAGAAAATCTCTGGCCTAGAACTGTCCGGTCCGGTGAATGAGGAAAATGCGACTTTTCTCTGCTGTATTTAGTGGTGACCCTCACTGGGGCGGTTACCTGCAGGACTGTCCTCTGTACACCGCTCATCACCCCGCACAGCACCATCTTCCTGCATTATATCTGCAGGACCGTCCTCTGTACACGGCTCATCACCCCGCACAGCACCGCGTTCCTCCATTATATCTGCTGGAATAAGATTCTTCAGATCTTTACCTGGATTTCGTAACTGGGAAAGAAATAATAAAAAAGTCACACAGGGGAAGAAGGAGCAAAAGTCACAGAGGGGAAGAAGGAGCAAAAGTCACAGAGGGGAAGAAGGAGCAAAAGTCACAGAAGGGAAGAAGGAGCAAAAGTCACATAGGGGAAGAAGAAGCAAAAGTCACAGAGGGGAAGAAGGAGCAAAAGTCACAGAGGGGAAGAAGAAGCAAAAGTCACAGAGGGGAAGAAGAAGCAAAAGTCACAGAGGGGAAGAAGGCGCAAAAGTCACAGAGGGGAAGAAGGAGAAAAGTCACAGAGGGGAAGAAGGAGCAAAAGTCACAGAAGGGAAGAAGGAGCAAAAGTCACAGAAGGGAAGAAGGAGCAAAAGTCACAGAAGGGGAAGAAGGAGCAAAAGTCACAGAGGGGAAGAAGGAGCAAAAAAGTCACAGAGGAAGAAGGAGCAAAAAAGTCACAGAAGGGAAGAAGGAGCAAAAGTCACAGAAGGGAAGAAGGAGCAAAAGTCACAGAGGGAAGATGGAGCAAAAGTCACAGAAGGGAAGAAGGAGCAAAAGTCACAGAAGGGAAGAAGGAGCAAAAGTCACAGAAGGGAAGAAGGAGCAAAAGTCACAGAGGGGAAGAAGGAGCAAAAAAGTCACAGAGGAAGAAGGAGCAAAAAGTCACAGAGGAAGAAGGAGCAAAAGTCACAGAGGAAGAAGGAGCAAAAGTCACAGAGGAAGAAGGAGCAAAAGTCACAGAGGGGAAGAAGGAGCAAAAGTCACAGAGGGGAAGAAGGAGCAAAACGTCACAGAGGGGAAGAAGGAGCAAAAGTCACAGATGGAAGAAGGAGAAAAGTCACAGAGGGAAGAAGGAAAAGTCACAGAGGAAGAAGGAGAAAGTCACAGAGTGGAAGAAGGAGGAAAAGTCACAGAGGGGAAGAAGGAGCAAAAGCCACAGAGGGGAAGAAGGAGCAAAAGCCACAGAGGGGAAGAAGGAGCAAAAGTCACAGAGGGGGAAGAAGGAGCAAAAGTCACAGAGGGAAGAAGGAGCAAAAGTCACAGAGGGGAAGAAGGAGCAAAAGTCACAGAGGGGAAGAAGGAGCAAAAGTCACAGAGGGGAAGAAGGAGCAAAAGTCACAGAGGGGAAGAAGGAGCAAAAGTCACAGAGGGGAAGAAGGAGGAAAACGTCACAGTCGGAAGGACGAGTATTGTAGAAAATTGTAGTGGACCAGAGAAGATCAGTAATCAGGATCCATCAGGTCTCCTGACACTTCTTTAGTAGTAAATACTGATTCTCTGTTCTAGGATTCTGGAGCCGCTCTCCTTTTATCTCAGCGTTGCACAGTTCATCTGTTATTCATACTGATATTATTATATTATATTGACAGCTGGTTGTTAGCAGTTGGGTGGTGCCATGGCCTAATCTAATTAGTTGACTATGTCATGGTAGGCACATGCCCCTTTGATAAAGACAATGCAATTACCCAGTCATCATGGATGTTGCTGATAGCCAGTAGAGGCTTTTGTGCTCAGAGGACCCTTCACATCCGGATCTGATGTTGGATAAGGGAATTTTTTCCCCCGCATTCCTTCAAGATCTGTAACTTTTACACTTTTATGAGACATAGACTAGTGACGAGCGAGCAGTAAAATGCTCGGGTGCTCGGTGCTCGGGTGCTCGACCCGAGAACCAAGCCCAATGTTAAGGTACCGTTACACATAGACATATCTCTGGAGACATTGCTTGAAACTCACTGATTGCAGTGAAATCATGGACACATTGTTACATTTGTACACAGCCACAAAATAGAACAATGTGTCCATGATTTCACTGCAACCAGTGAGTTTCAAGCAATGTCTCCAGAGATATCTCTGTGTGTAACGGTACCTTTAATCTATGGGGAACACGAGCATTTTTCTGGCGGCATCCCAGGCAGTCTGCATAAACCCTAAAAATGTCACCAATGTATAAGAACAGTGCTCAAATGACATGGGTACAGCATGAGCAAGACCCTTGTAAGCATTTCTGACACCCAGGTCACTGCTATGAACAACGTTGTCTGAGTATTAGGAGCTGGAACACACATCACCGTTCAGACAATGCCTATTCCAGCGCCTGTAATGCGAGCACAGGGGGAAGTGATGTGACATGGAGGGAGGAAGAATCCTTGTTCCTCCCCCAGTGTCTCATGAGTGACGGAGTTTAAATAGTGTTTAAAATCTCCCGTGCAGATATCAGCTGTTCGTGTTGGCGCTGGTGATTTAGACACAGGTGATCTGACAGCAATCTCCCGTGCAGACACTGAACAGCTGAATGCGGCACGGGAGATTTAGACAGTTGTCAGAGGTGAGAATGCAATTTTATTTTATTCACTTGCTTTTCGCTTTAGCAGTGAATGTACAGGAAGCCAGAAGCTGCCGCACATACGCTGCTAAAGAGAAAGTAACATGTCACATGGGGGGAAGAACGAACACAGCGCCGTCAGGTCTGATATAGACCTGATGACACTGTGCGGCCAGCCAATCACTGTAATGCCACAACCAACAAGGCGGATGCATTAGTGTCTGGCAGCCAATCCCTGCATGTGGGCTGGCTCTGTAAAGAGCGCCAACATGCAGGAAGGGGGAGCAGAGCATGAGCCCGAGCACCGAGCACCGACGAGCATGAGCCCGAGCACCGACGAGCATGAGCCCGAGCACCGACGAGCATGAGCCAGAGCACCGACGAGCATGAGCCCGAGCCCCGACGAGCATGAGCCCGAGCCCCGACGAGCATGAGCCCGAGCATGAGCCCGAGCACCGACGAGCATGAGCCCGAGCACCGAGCACTGACGAGCATGAGCCCGAGCACTGACGAGCCCGAGCACCGAGCACTGACGAGCATGCTCGCTCATCCCTACAACAGACACATGAGGGCTTGTATTTTATGGATCGAGTTGTAGTTGTGAATGTCACCATTCATTACACAATATAATGTACTGAAAAATGGGAAAAAGATGTTAAGTAATTAAAAATAACACAATTCTGCTTGTGTATCTTGGATGATTGTTTGTCAGCCCTAATACAGCGATACCAAACATGCATAGATTTTTGATTTTTTATATTTTAATGAAGAAAATTTAGAATATGGCAAAAATAAGTTTTGACTTTTGCTGTTCTGAGACCAGTAACATTTTTTTCTGGTGAAGGGGCTGAGTGAGGGCTTGTTTCTTGCATGGTCATGCAGCTACCTGAGGAACAGAAGGGGTGGTCACAATGGGCCCCGTGCTCAGAGGGGCCCACCCGAAGCAGGAGCTGCCCTTAACGAGACCATTATACTTAAGCTGTGCAGCAGAGCAGGGAGACGCGATATTTCTGCACTATGGCTCTCGGTTCTATAGGCTGCAGGTCACCATTTAGCCTGTCTATAGGATGGCAGGCGATACAGTGGCCGAGGAGGCGGCACATGCAGAAGACATCAGAGCCACGGTGTGGTGACATCATTATTCTGGGGCTCTGATGTCCTTGTGTGTGTCATCCCTATGACAGCTTGTTGCCTTGCTGATGGATTTGTCAGGATCCTGGATTAGGTCAGTTTAAGTATATTATGTCTTTTATTTCAATTATAACTTGTGGGGGCATAAAAGTGTCGAGCCCCAGGCCCTGGGGTACTCGGGTATCAGGCTCGGAGGGTTTGCAGGGATGTCACGGTGGCGTTGCCTGAGCCCGTGGCCTGGGTGACACTTCAATAGAGGGGTTATGTACAAGGAAAAAAGAATTATTGCCACGTGACGCCACCTGTAGTACCTGGTGATGGGTCACCGGTGCCGCCACAGTCCTCCGTAGGGCGATGGCATTGCGGCAGGAATAGCAACGCTCCCTACTGGTGGAGCTGGACCTCCGGGGCAGTGTAGAGAAAAGGGGCAGTTTGGAGTGGGACTTGAGGCCAGGGTAAGAAGCAGTAAGGCAGTCTATAGGGAGGCTGGGGACTGAGAGGAATAACGCACACACTCTGAAGAAAGTCTCTTGCCTTTTACTGATGGTATTCACAGGTAAGGATGTCCAGAGCACTGTCGGGTGACCAGGTGCACAGTGAGTCTCCACAGCAAGTGGGTATAAGGCCTCCTCAGGTTCCCTGCTGTCGCTGAAGCCTCCTCACTTTCTCTGGTCCTCGCTCTCCTCCTGCAACGTCTGAGGGGTTACCCTCTCTGATCACTGCTGTGTGTTCCCACACTACAGTGTCTGGCTCCCTCTTGCTGGGTACGCAGGGGGACCAGGTGACTGAAGTCTCCACGGTGTGTCGGGGTTTTCTGCAGTCCTAAAGTGTTCCTGCAGGTGCTGATCTCCGAATTCTGGTACGTCTTGGATAAACTTTCACTAGTTCCTCTACTCCCTTGGCTAACCTCCGTGCCTTCTGTCCCCACTCCTAGGCTTGGCTCAACGACAGAAGGGCCACTCCAGGTCACTGGTTCGGGCCCAACCGCGGCACTGATCACCAGGACGTCTTCGCAGCTCTCCTAGCATCTGCACACTCTCACTAACTCCTCCCCAGCAGCAGTATTTATAGGGGATCTCACCTAAAGTTAGTGAGTTTAGCTCCCCCTCCTGTGCTGAGGTGGAAGGTGTTGTATATAATAGATATCTGCTCTGGAACCCAGCTGTGCAGTAGGGAAGGCTGTGGCTACCTGCGTGAGCAGTGCGCCACAAAAGCTAGGAGGGATAGCCAATACTAGAGAAGAGAAAGGAGTCAAAAAATCTAAACAAATTGGAACAGTGGCAGCAACTAACAGAATGGTTTATAACAGGGAGAAATGTAAAGTCCTACATCTGGGCAAGAACAATAAAAAAAGCATCTACTGAATGGGAGGAATAGGGCTAAGCAACAGCACGTGTGAAAGAGACTTGTGTATACTAATAGATCACAGACCGAACATAAGATGCAGCAGCAAAAAAGGCAAACACAATTCTGGGATGTATTAATAGAAGCCACAGTCTAGATCACATGAAGACATTATCCCCCTCTAGTGGGGGCCATTATAGAGTTTGGAACTAAATGTGGAGGCACTCACAGTGTGGCAAACGCTCATACATAGGGACATCTGTGGGGGGGTCCTCAAAGTGTGGGGACCATTATATAATTTGAGGGCTACTATAAAGTGTGGGGTAATAACACAGTGGTTTGGGGGAGCAGTGTGTGACGACATGGACTCTTTCAATGCATAGCATGAGTTACGTTTCTTATATTTGCCAGACACGTTGGTATTTTGTTAACTTGTGATAAGCCACTCATTGTTTCTACCAGACTCTTCGTTTACAAAGTTTGTGTTTACTAATGTAACTATCTCACCCCTTTGTCAGAGAAGGTCAGAGACTCAGACAATTAAGTATGCAAGCCTACTATTGTCCAAAGGATGTGTATTGATAATTTAACGTAAATCCCATTCACCCCTCTTTACCTTTACCTCTCATCCCCTCTGTCAGAGACTCATGACTCATAGGGTTATTATGTATGCGGCTTGAAATCTAACCAATGAGAGCACAGTCTTATTCCACCAATTGTGAAGTCCCCAATGTCCTGAAATTAAGTGCTAAAGGGTATATAAGGAGGTCTGTTCATTGACCAGGAGATATGCTAGATGCAGGGGTGAACCTAGCCTCTCTGCTGCCTGAGGCGAACTGCAAAACGGCGCCTCCCCCGCTAGTGATTTTTTTTTAATCGGTAAAAATAAATCTGGTTCATGCAGATTTATATTTATCCTGTAAAAATGAACAAAATAGTGGACATTTTAGTTTACAGAAACAGAAAAAATGATGTCCACACAAGGATGTCAGCGCCATCACATGCACTTACAAGAACCACACAGGAGAATCCAGAACAAGGATCATTAATGGCAATGGCGGCTTGGCACAAGCATATAGACACATAATGATGACTGGCAGAGCTGTGGTCCTGTAGGCAGACAGTCCTGCATCCTTATAGCACAGGAGGCGGCACTGATTGCCATCTTCTGGCACACGCCTACAAAACTCTGGACTGCTGCAAGGTACTGACTAGTCAGACATGTCACCATGCAGCACCGTCCACACACCACAGGTGATGACCTGCAGTCTGAGCATCAACAAGCTGCCACTGCACTAAGCTGGTAAAATGGCGCTTCTCCTGCAACAGACCACGCCCCCTCCCGAATTGCTTAGCCAATCACAAGTGCCGCGCACGGGGCTGTCTGGAATTAATAACAGGGTCCTTCCTATTGGGATGAGCAAAGGATATGGGAGCGGGAAGGGAGAAGAGCACCACTGACCAACTGCCGCTCAGGAGAAAAATGGCTGATGCCTGCATGTACTGAGGGACGGCACTGGATCCGGTGTGTAAGTTATGGCCAATCAGTTCTGCTGCAGAGGGACAATGTATCCTGCATCATAGAAATCATGGAGCCCCAGAGCTGAAGTTCTAATTGGGCACCCCACAAAAAAAGAAATATTTGGCTGGGTCACATAGGTACATCTCTCACAATATTTCAGCATTTACAGCACAAGTGTGTCACACGTCCGTGACACATGCATAGACACCCCTCCCCCAAACGGCCTTGTCTCACACGTTCGTGGTGTAACGGATGTGTGAAACAGGTCTTATACAGTTGCTCTATCTACTGTAGTGGCTGTAGACGTATACTGCACATGTGAGTTTTATGGATTTGAATAGGAGGGCAAAAGTGCAGTAGATGCCCATGGCTGCTAAATAGTAGACAGAGCAGCTCGGTGAGGTAGGAATTCCAGTTGATACTTAGAACAGCTGTCAGGGGTGCTAGGTGTCGCACTCCTACTGCTCAGACATTGCTGACCTAATCCCAAATCCCAACGCCCGCTTCACTTCGCAGCAGCACAGTGCATCAAGGAGCCTCCTACTGCTGCCGCCCCCTCCTCCACATCGCCCCTTGCTTCCTCTTACCATGGTAAGGCGTGGACTGGCCCAAGTGGCAGGGGGGCAAGTGCCGCCAAGGTTGGTGGTATTGCCCTAATGATAAGGCCTTAATGATAAGGGCTGCACGGGCTTGTTTTGCAGCTGGCGGGCGTGTGGTGAGTAACAGCGCCCCCCCCACTCTTCATCTGGCTCTGATAGCACCCCCCACCCCCCCGCTCCTCACCTGGCTCTGATAGCAGCACCCAACCCCGCTCCTCGATTGCTGTCTTGGCCGGAGGAGTTAGACTGCCACCTAGGGCTAGGTCCACCAGCCAGCCCCTGTATGGTGGTGACTGCCTGCATTCCACAGTGGAATGCATTTAGCAGGCTGGTATCGCCTCCTCCATAATAGGAGTAGGCGGCACTTCCTGCTTTATGCGTTCCACAGTGGAACACAGGCAGTCACTACCTCCTCCTGTGTCTCAGTTTTGGCAAGGAGAACGGAGCTGCGGGGGAACCAGGAAAGGTAAGTACAGATTTATTTTTTTAATGAGTACACGCTGGCCAGAGGATTATGGGGAGGAGGGGGCTGTAGAGTTGTAAGGCTGCACTATGCTATATGGAAGGCTGTGAGGCTGCATTATACTATATGGAGGGCTGTGAGGCACTATTATACAATATGGAGCACTATGGGGGTGCATTATGCTATATGCAGTGCTGTGGGGGTCCATTATGCTATACCGAGGACTATGGGGGTGCATTATACTATATAGAGGGCTATGGGGATGCATTATACTATATAGAGGGATATGAAGCTGTATTATACTATATGGAGGACTATAGGGGGTGCATTGTGCTATATGGAGGACTGTGAAGCTATATTATACTATATGGACGGCTATGGGGGGGGGTGCATTATGCTATATGAAGAACTATGAGGCTGCATTATACTGTATGGAGGACTATGGGGTGCATTATATTATACTAGCTGTGAGCCCGATGCAAATGCATCGGGATTCTAGAACGTGCATTAATTTGATTATAGTAGTTATAGCTACTTTTTGGGGGTCCAATACTTTTTTTGGGGGATCCAATACTTATTGGGGGGTCCAATACTTTTTTTTGGGGGGTCCAATACTTTTTTTGGGGGGTCCAATACTTTTTGGGGGTCCAATATTTTTGGGGGGGTCCAATACTTTTTGGGGGGGGTCCAATACTTTTTGTGGGGGGTCCAATACTTTTTTTGGGGGGTCCAATACTTTTGGGGGGGGTCCAATACTTTTTTGGGGGGTCCAATACTTTGGGAGGGGTCCAATACTTTGGGGAGGGGGTCCAATACTTTGGGGAGGGGGTCCAATACTTTTGGGGGGGGTCCAATACTTTTTTTGGGGGGGTCCAATACTTTTTTGGGGGGGTCCAATACTTTTTGGGGGTCATTTTTTGGGGGGGTCCAATACTTTTTTGGGGGGGTCCAATACTTTTTGGGGGGGTCCAATACTTTTGGGGGGGGTCCAATACTTATATTTTAATTAGTTAATGTAATTAATATCTTAATTTAAAATATATATTTTTTTTTTTTGTTATTATTATTTTTTATTTTATTATTTATTTATATTTTTTTTTACTATTTTTATTATTATTAAATTTATTTATTATTTTTTATTTTAAGTGAATTTATTTGTATTTAAATTATTTTATTTTATTAAAAAACCGCATCTGCGGCGCGGTTGCGGTAATCCCCATACAAAGTATAGGGGGACTTGCGGCAGGTGCGGCAAAACCGCACTTGCCGCACCTGCCGCAAGTCCCCCTATACTTTCTATGGGGATTACCGCAACCGCGCCGCAAGTGCTCGCACTCAGCCAGCGACTCGCAATGCGGCGCGGTTGCGGTAATCCTTATGGAAGCTGCCATTGCGAGTCGCTGGCCGAAAATAGAACCAGAGGCTCGGCCACAAACCTAGCGATTTCCCGCTGAGGCTAGCGACTCGCTACCTGAGCGGGAAATCGCTAGCTTTGTGGCCGAGCCTCTGGTTCTATTTTCGGCCAGCGACTCGCAATGGCCGCTTCGCGGCCATTGCTCGCGCAGCTAACGACTCTCATTGGCCGCTACGCGGCCAATGCTTCGCCGTGGTGACGTCACAGTGTGACATAGCCACGGCGATTTCGGGGGCCGACACGAAAATGCCTACGGCAATTATATATAGATAGTAGATAGAGGACTAAGAGGTGCCTTCCAATATATGGAGGGCTATGGAGGGGTTGCATTATGCTATCGAGAACTAGAAGGCTGCATTATACTATATGGAGGAATATGAGGCTGCATTATAGTAGTATATAGTATATAGTCCCTGCGCCTCCTGTACCTGTACGTCCTGATCGCCTAGATTTAGTGTACTTGTTCTTGTCTCCCTCATCCTCATGTAAAGCGCCATGGAACCTAATGGCGCTATATAAATAAATAAATAATTAATAATTAATAATAATAATAATAATAATAATAAATAATAATAATATAGAGGATAATGGGTGTGCATTATAATAATTTGATTACTATGGGGGACTATAGAATGCATTATAATATATAGATGACAAAGAGTACATTGTAATATATGGAGGAATATAGGGATGCATTATAATAATTGGAAGACTATGGTGGTGGGAGGGGAAGACCATATATACTAGGATAAAGGACATTATACACGGGCCAATACATCTGACCAACGTGTGCATGCACGGAGTGTGAGAGGTGGGGGGACAGGTCTAAATATCGCACCGTGGCTCATCAGACTAGTTACACCACTGGCAATAAGGAAGCAATACAAAAAAATGATATTGTGGTCACCACAAAAAAAAAAAAAAACAAGCCCATACTCTCACACTCTCACACTCTCACACTCTCACACTCTCACACTCTCACACTCTCACACTCTCACACTCTCACACACATCTCACACTCTCACACTCTCACACTCTCACACTCTCACACTCTCACACTCTCACACTCTCACACTCTCAGCGTCTTCAACTAAACATTGGAGAGATGGAGACAGAACATTTTGTCAATGATTTATGATTTTCTCTTTTTATTGTTATACCAGAAAAAAAAACTTGAAGGTCCCTTTACACGCCGCTACAGAAGGTAGAAAACAACCGGGTTTATGAGACAAATGTATCTTGCACCGTCAAATCAACCCGAGGTAGCGGCGTGTAAAGTAGGTTGTTGCCACCTGTCACTTTCGGCACCGGTTTCAGAGCAGTGCTCTAAAACAGGTTGATTTCAACCCGATGGTAGCGGCGTCTAAATAAGGAACAGGAGGGTTTTTTTTCAACACCTAGTTATCTACCTGGGGTGTGATACAGCCTCCGGGATACCGCGCCCCATCAGCGATCATTGGTGGACAATCCTGCGTTACGATTGGTTGTCCCTGCATAGGGCGGCATATTTAAGGAGATGACCAGTCACACTACACAATTGCTATAGCGTCATGTATTAGCCAGCCTTCCTGCTGTTATTGCTGTGTCCAATGACCATACGAGCATCTCGTAATCCACAACTCTGGCACGCCTATGTGTTCTCCCTGCTGCCCCAGGTCCGCCCATATTATCTTGTTGTAGTGGCGTGTAAATGAGGTAAGGTGCTCTGCAGAAGGTAACTTGTGGCACCCGGCGGTGCTTCCAGGGATAGATTAAACCTTCTGTAGAGCACCTTGTAGCGGTGTGTAAAGGCGGTTCGGGTACCGTTTTCAACCGTTGCTACGTGCTCGTGCACGTGAAACACCCGGTTGTTTCTAACCTTCTGTAGCGGCGTGTAAAGGTACCATAAGGGTTTAAATACAGTCATGACAGGTAGGCCATCTGTCCCTGTCTTTCAAGGTCCCCCGACCCTAGTTTGGTATGCCTTTTTAAGGTGTACGCCAGGTCTTGGACATGACTTCCTGTAGAAGCCCCAGGCCTCCGGTTTGACGGCTCGGGC
>JARQOC010000005.1:579254665-579333801 GCA_033576535.1 Allobates femoralis
ACAAGATTTGATTTCTTATTAAAACATTTCCCACATTCTGCACATGAATATGGCTTCTCTCCTGTGTGAATTCTCTCATGTATAACAAGTTGTGATTTCTGTATAAAACATTTCCCACATTCAGAACATGAATATGGCTTCTCTCCTGTGTGAATTCTCTCATGTGTAACAAGAAGTGGTTTACATGTAAAACATTTCCCACATTCTGAACATGAATATGGCTTCTCTCCTGTGTGGATTCTCTCATGTGTAACAAGAACTGATTTACGTGTAAAACATTTCTCACATTCTGCACATGAATATGGCTTCTCTCTTGTAGCAGCTCTTTTATCCTCCTTATTTCTTCTGTGGCTTTTATTTTGTTTCACAGTCGGAGATGAATTCAGAGATAATACTTCATTAAAATCATCAGATGATTGATTTCTGCTGTGAGCGGCTGGGGGTATATCTGAAGTGTCGGCACACTGTGTACATGTATCTTCTGTGATTCTACAATCATCTGCTTTAAATTCTAAAGATATCAGATGTTCCTCGGAGCACCTGGTACAGTCATCTGCAAAGAATAAAACTGATGTTATTTTTTTTAATAATATAACCTTAAATATTTCTAATATAATTATCTAAATATAACAATAAATAATAAAGAAAGCCGATACAAATTGCAAGGTACGTAGCAAAACTCTATTAATAACTGATTCAAGTGTCATTTACTTTGGGTGAAGTCAGAATAATCAATTCTACTAATGGTCATTTCGAGCAAAAGCAACGGAAACATTGTCATCTATCCTATATGTTAGTTATCTGCCTGAGGCTGCACTTGTGTTACAGGCGGTATTTCTATACTGCAATAAAACTTCCATCTACTATATAATTGTCTAAGGCGTCTGTCGGTCACAGAAATCGCGCGCCAGACAGAGGCAAGTCATTGGTGCCCGGCGGAGGCGGGCACTACCGAGCGCAGACTATGCAAATTCAAAGTTTGAATTTCGCGCCAATTTGCAGCCCGGGGACAGCTGTTTGCCAGGATATATAAGGAATCCGCCACCCCCACCTCCCGCCTCCCGCTGTTCTCACCCGTCTTCTCCCTCTGTACACAGGGCGGGCTGATGTGACATCACACAGCCCGCCCTGTCATATGACCGTGGCAGAAGACGGGTGAGAACAGAGGGGGGCGAGGGGGATACTCTGCCCCCCGCCTCCATCCTGCCCCCCCCCTCAGCCATCATGTCGCCTTCCACTTCTCCCCCGTCTTCTCCGTCTGTACACACTGCGGTCATGTGACAGGGAGGGCTGATGTGAAATCACACAGCCCGTCCCTGTCACATGACCACTGCAAAAGACGACGGGTGAGAGCAGAGGAGGGCAAGGGGGATCCTGGCCCGCCGGCTCCATCCTGCCCCCCCCCCTGCATCCACCCTTTACTTCCCCGGCTCCATCCTGCCCCCCCGGCTCCATCCTGCCCCGCTCGCTCCATCCAGCACCCCCCAGCTCCATTCCACCCCTCCCATCAATCCTGCCCCCCCCCCCCCCCCGGCTCCATCCTGCCCTCCCCCAGCTCCATCCTGCCCCCTTCCGGCCCCATCCTGCCCCCCCCATCAATCCTGCCCCGCTCGCCCCATTCTGTCCTGCCGGCTCCATCCTGCCCCCCCCTTCCCGCCACCATTCTGCCCCCGCGCCAGCATCCTGCCCTTCCCCATCCTGCACCCCCCCCGCCACCATCCTGCTCCTCCGGCTCCATCCTGCCCCGCTCGCCACCATTATGCCCCCCCTCCATCCTGCTCCCTCTTCCCCAACATCCTGCTCCTCCGGCTCCATCATGCCCCGATAGCATCATCCTGCCCCCGACGCTCCCTCCTGCCCCCACCCACCTGGCTCCCTCTTTCACCCACCCGGCTCCCTCCTGCCCCGCTCACTCCATCCTGCCCCCCCGACACAATCCCCCCCCCCTGCAGTTAGCGGTCATGTGACCGATCAGCTGATCGTTTTCCCAGGCAACGACAGGTCCTAAAGGCCTGTAGGACCTAGAAGACAGAAGTGGAGTGAGCCGGCGGACGGGTGAGTATCCTCACTGAGGATTTTTTTTATTTTTACTTTTACTGTGGAGGAGCGGGTGCCAGGAGGAGCGGGGGGCCGCGGGGAGCGGAGTATGGCTTATACCATAGTGATGCTGTACATGTGCTGTAATGTACCGCCATATACCATAGCGCTGCTATACATGTGCTGTAATGTACCGCCATATACCTTCTGGGTGCAGGGCAGCTTGGCTTTCTTCACAGCCTTTCTATACATACGTGTCAAAAATTTTTAACTGCAGCACTCCTTGGAGTTTCAAGTTCAGTAGTCCTTTATTTCTGGCTTCAGATGGACTAATGGACAGGATATGGCCACGTATCGGGCACACACGCCTTTTGTCAAGGCTTGACAAAGGGCGTGTGTGCCCGATACGTGGCCATACCCTGTCCATTAGTCCATCTGAAGCCAGAAATAAAGGACTACTGAACTTGAAACTCCAAGGAGTGCTGCAGTTAAAATTTTTTGACACGTGTGTATATTTATTATATATATATATGTAGTCCACTCATGTTGACTGAACAAGTGTATATCAACTACATGCATATTGTAGAATACCCGATGTGTTAGAATCGGGCCACTGTCTAGTTGATCTATAAAGGGCCAGGTACATAGAGGCTAACTCATTAGAATAATGTAAATCTGTAGAAAAAGAGAGATTACAGCCATAAATTACATATAACATATTCTATATTGAGTCAATTAATATAAAAACACATTTAAGAATCGGGGACACATCATGAAAACTATTCCTCTGATAATCCTCCCTACCCAAAACCATAGGCATGAAGGTGCAGAAAAAAATTATATAAAAAACAGAGAGGAATAGGATGTGTGTGAGTTATGAGCGCTGGGGAAAAATAGAATTATTCTTACCGTTAATTCGGTTTCTAGGAACCTTCCATGACATCATAGGAGGTCGCTTCTCCACGCCCTAATTGGGACAGGAAGCACATGAGAGGTTAAAAGGCCTCTCCCCACCTCCCACTAGCCAGAGCCTTACAAAGTACCATAGCATGAGTGTAACAACAGTACATAGTGCTGTCGTGGAAGGTATCCTAAAAATCGAATTAAATGGTAAGAATAATTCTATTTTCTCTAGGAACCTTCCACGACAGCATAGGAGGTATACCAATGAATTAATACCTAGGGCGGGACTATGGCCTGCAGGACATTCCTGCCAAAAGCCAAATCCCTACTGGAACCCAGGTCCAGACGGTAGCGTTTCGTGAAGGTATGCAAGGACGACCAGGCAGCATCCTTGTAGATCTGCTCAGGAGAAGCCCCTGCCCGTCCACCCAGGAGACACCGGCAGACCGTCTGGAAGGCGTTTGCAGCTGCTGGGAAAGGTAGGACTCCGTAATGGCCTTCGTAATCCAGATGGCATTAGTACTCTTAGACATCTTCTTGCCCTTACGTTGAGCTAAGGGCTGGGCAAAGAGATTGGGATCGATGCGCCAGGGTGCCGTCATGTCGAAGTAATGGAGCACTGTTTGTCGGACATTCAAAGCATGGAACTCTTCCTCCTTAGCGGTCCGGGGATGCTGACAGAAGGAAGAACAAGCATCTGAGAGCGCTGGAAAATCCGAGACCACCTTGGGAAGAAACGAAGGACCCAGGTGAAGAACAAGGCAGTCATTCCGGACGGGATGGGACAGTGCCTGGAGGGACAACGCCTGGAGGTCTCCCACGCGATGAGCAGACATAATTGCCACCAAGAACGCCGACTTGTGAGACAACCGACGTAGAACACAGGACAAGAGTGGTTCATAGGGAGGCTGAGCAAGTCCCGTCAGGACAATACTGAGGTCCCAGGAGCGAGCAAGGACCTTAGTACAAGGTCAAATGTGAGTAACGGACACCCTGAAGCGTCGAATCCACCGGTGATTTGCCAAAGCAGCATGAAACACGGAACAGAGCCGAAACCTGTACTTTCAGCATGCTGGCTTTAAGACCGAGGTCCAAACTATTTTGAAGAAAATCCAGAATCTGGAAAATATTGGCTGTAGCGGATCAGGATGGCTGGAGCCACACCAGGAGGAAAAGGTCTTCCAAATCTTATTATAGATTGCGATAGTGACCATTTGCGGTTCATCTGTAAGGTGGCTACTACGTTTTCAGACAGGCCATGAGCCCCCAGCACCCGGGCCTCAGAAGCCATGCAGCTAAGCGGAGCTTCTGCAGATCAGGATGGAACAGGGGACCCGGAGGCCACAGGTTGAGGGCCGGACTCAGGATGACCGCACCGTCGACTTTGAGTGCCACGATCAGATTGTACCAACTCCTCTTCGGCCACAGCGGGGCCACCAGGATAGTGGGGAGTCCATCTACCCTGATCTTCTTCAGGGTTCTTGCGAGAAGGGGAATAGGAGAAAAGTGTAAGCCAGAGGAAAATCCCAAGGCTGGGAGAACGCATCCCCCCCCAGCCTTGTCCCGATGGGACAGGGAGAAAAATGTTGCAACCTTACGATTTGCGCTGGAGTCAAATAGGTAGATCGCAGGAGTGCTCCATCGTGTGACCAGGGAGAAAAACATCGCATTATCCAGACTCCATTCTCCCGGGTGGACATCCCACCGACTGAGAAAATCTGCCTGAAGGTACAGGGACCCCTTCAGGTGGACGGCGGAGAGTTACAGTAGGAACTGTTTGGCCCAGAGGAAGAGCCTGCGGACACAGACGTCAGGACCTGGACATTGTGTCGCCCTGGTGACGGAGGTGTGCCACAGTGGTGACATTGGCCGAGTATACAAGGACGTGAGATCCCTGGAGTTGAGAATGAGCAGTCAGAAGGGCCTCCTCTACTGCTCTCAGCTCCCGGTAATTGGAGGACTGGGAACTGATGGCGCGACTCCAGACGCCTTGGAGTGGGGTGCGACCCACCACAGCTCCCCACCTACTCAGGCTGGCAGCCGTAGTGAGCATTACAAGAGGAGTTTGAGCCCAGAACCCCCCCCCCCCCTTCCCCGCTGCAGATTGCAGAGGTTTAACCACCAGAGGAGGGACGAGGAGACAGGCCTAGGGAGGCGAACCCGTCGATTCAGGGATGAAGGTAGTCTGTCCCAACAAGACAGGACGTGTGCTTGTAGGACTCGAGAGTGAGCCTGAGCCGACATGACAGACGGGATGCAAGACATCAAGGAACCAAGAGCCGACAGTGCCGCCTGAAGGGTGGGATACGCCTGACGCCGCAGGGATGAAATCTTGTTCAGAAGGGTCAATCTGTCGTCATCTGGGAAAATTGAAGCCAGCTGGTCGGAATCCAGCAAACACCCCTAGAAACCGTCTCGTGGAAGAGGGTTGCAGCTGGGATTTCAGGAGGTTGGGGATCCAACCCAGGGACTGAATGTTGAGGGACTCCTCCACACTGCTCCTGAGGGATTGAGGCGAAGGAGAAATGAGAAAGAAGTCGACCAGATAAGGCACCAAACAGATGCCGCGGCCCCGAATGAAGGCCACGACCTCCGCCATGATTTTGAAGAAAATCTGGGGTGCCGAGGCGATCCCGAAGGGGAGAAAGTTGAACTGAAGTGAAGGACGAAGTGGAGGACTTCCTCCTTGTACAGGATGGCGAACTTGAGAAACTTCCTGTGCCGAGGATGAATGGGCACAGGAAAATACGCGTCCTTCAAGGCTATTGTAGCAATCTGGTGGTGCAGCGCGAGCAATGGAATCGCGATTTGGACAAACAGCCGGGAATAATGAACAACCTCTTCCCCGTGGCTGGGAAAAGAGGAGACGACATTGGAGTGAAGGAACTCCTGCACTTTCGAGTACAAGAGATCCTGGGCATCCTGAGAGGGCAGGATAGTGACACGGAGACCCGGCGGAGGAGGCGACTCGAACTCTATGAGGAGACCCTCGGAAATGACTGTCAGTACCCCCTGGCAATCGGTGATCTGCCGCCACTGGGGAAGAAAGGCCGAGAGTCGCCCCCCCCACCGGGACCGAGAGACTGTCAGTAGGAGTGTGGTTGCTGCTGCTGCTGAGCAGGGACGAGGATATACTTACCCTGCCCCTTCAGACAACTCCACCTGCCTGCTTTTCCTTGCCCTTGGGCTGGGAGGCCTGAGGCACTGAGGGACGAAAGGACCGCTTACACATGGGTTACTGGCCTTTGTCCAGAATTTCGTCAAGCGCAGGGCCAAACATTAAGTCCCCCTTGAAAGGCAGAGAGCAGAGCCTCATTTTAGAAGTGGCATCACCGCCACACCTCTAGCCACAATGCCCATCTGGCGGAGATTAGAAGAGGACTAGGTTCTGGCCGCCAGGCGGACCGATTCAGCTGAGGCATCAGCGAGGAAACAGGACGCCTTCCAGAGCAGAGGAAGAGAAGCGAGGAGCTCCTCTCTAGGGTGCCCTGAGAAAGATGGTCCACCCACATCAGCAGGGACCTGGAGACACAAGTGGAGGCGATGTTAGCCTGAATGGCGGAAGAGGAAGTCTCCAAAGAACACTTCAGAAAAGCTCTCAAGTTTTCGATCCATCTGATCCCGAAGTTGGGAAGTGTCCTCAAGGGGAGGGTAGTCTTTTTTGCCACACGGACAACCTGCAGAGCCACCCTAGAGGACATCCCAGTAAACCTCATTGTCTCAAGAGGGAAATAACAACCTGGGATCACACCTGGATCTGTTGTCAGGGAATTCCCACTCTTGTGAAATCAAATTCAAGATGGATTAGGAACCCGACAAGTTTGGCCGCTTGAAGGCCAACAAACATTTCATCCTGCACTGAAGGAAGGACCTGCTCCACATCCAATCCCATGGTGCTCCTAACAGCCCCAATCAGCTCCGCCATGTCCTCAGAGGGGTAAAGGAAACATCTAAGGTCAGCCTGCTTTGAAGCTGAGACATCGGGGCCCTCAGAGTCTAAATCCCTGACATCTTCAGAGCCTGAAGGGGCAGCATGGAGTTTCCTTATCTCAGGAGGGCAAGGACCAGAAACAGGGGCAGACAGAGACAGGGAGGCAAGGGAAGCCAGAATCTCCTGCTGCACCATGGCACGCAAATCATCCACCAGGCTAGGGTGTTCAGCCCGAACTATCTTGTCAGCAAAGCCCTGGCAGAGCTTCTCATTCCACCCGGAGGGGAACGTCTTAGAACAGACAGGGCATTTTGCAGATTCCCAGAACTCTCTTGGGGCCATCCTCAGAGAAGCACCCATCAGCCCTGCCTACTGGGCAGCACAAAGGACCCCCCCCCCTGGATCTACAGACACACTGTGGCCGGGGGAGCACTGGGCTCTGCAGGTGCAGAGGAAGACATGACTACAGGACAAACTACTGCTTACCGGTGTCAGATGTCTTCAGGGCAGCCTTACATTCCCAAGGCCTGCCCCCAGTGCTTCAAGGTTCCCTGCCTCCTGCAGCTGGTCCAGGCAGATCCCAATCACGGCGGGTGGCGAGCCTGCATGCTGCCCCGTGTCCCGACGGTCGGAACACGGAAGCGGTGAGCTCCCACCGGAGAAGCGCATGACCGGAAGACCTGACCCCGACATTACTTCCGGTCCCACGGGGAGCGTGCATCACAGGCGGCCGGCGGGCTCAGCCCTTGGAAGAGGCCGCCAGCCAGCAAGCCACCAGCCCGCTTTACCCCAGGAGGGAATCCGGAGGGCCAGGACCCGGTCCCAGCCACCCCAGCAGCACACCACTGGGTGAACTGAGAGACGGCTGGAGGAGGAGCAGGGGCTCGACCAACGCCGCCCGACAGGCAAAAATCCACAGAAAAAGGTATGCTGCAGCTTGCCGCCACCACAGCATAGAAGAGAAAAACCCATGGGGACAGGAAAGACACTGGCTAGTGGGAGGTGGCAGGAGCCTTTTAACCTCTTATGTGCTTCCTGTCCCAATTAGGGCATGGAGAGGCAACCTCCTATGCTGTTGTGGAAGGTTCCTAAAGAAATCTAGGGTTAAAAGGAACCCGTCACCATGAAAATGCATTCTAAATGGCCTGTTACATGCTTCAATGTCTCAACGATCCGACCTGGATCGCTTGAACGTCGTTCATGGATTGCTGCTGAGGTGTCACACGTACAGATATATTGAACGACGCAGCAACGATTCCGCGACAAGCGGATGTTACTTGCGGTCATTTGGTTTCCTACGTGCTTCAGTTCTAAATAGGCAAAGTCGCAAACGAGATCGTTATCAAGGTGTCACACACGACGATGCAGCAGGTCGAACGTATGATCAACGAGTGATTTATGGTCCTGTTCATAAACCTTTGATCAACTATCAGCTGACTTATAGTTGGTCGTATCTACGTGTCACACGCAACGACGTTGTTACAACGCCGTTGCACCAGCCCAAAAGCCGTGACGTACCAACGATATCGTTAATGATATCGTACCGTGTAACAGGCCCTTAATCTGCAGGCAGCATGTTATAGAGCAGGAGGCGCTGAGCACATTGATACATAGTTTTGTAAAAGAAGATTCAATTCAGTACAATTTAGGTTTTCATCATTTAATTTATTGCTCTTTCTAGGACTTTGTGTCCAGTGGGCGGTCCTATCAGTGATTGACAGCTGTCTTTGTATAAGTGGGTATACAAATGTAACTGTCACTCGCTGATAAGCCCGCCCACTGGACCCAACGTCCCAGAAAGGGCAATTTTTCTCACTGGTTCTCTGTATTTATTCTGTTGCCGCTCAGAGCTCTCTCAGCTGCCGTAGATGTACGGGAAGCCGTTGGCCAATCAGACACTGCTACTGTCACGCACATCTACAGCAACTGAGAGAGCTCAGAGGCACAAACTGTAAACACCTAGAATCACATCCGCATGCCTTGTAAGGCGGGCATGCTTAAAAAAATAAAGTTTCATAGGTGTTATTTTCGGGAAACACGATATGTAGACCATAGACCAGGGTCATTCAATATGAAGGGAGAAGGGTGTCTAGACTATTACTGCACAAAGCCCATAATAAAGTGCAAAGAGAAACATAAAAGTCTCATTATTATACATACTGTATATACACTGGCGATGAAACTTGAGAACACGCAATTTCCTTATTGTTAAGGTCATTGTGTTTCCTATGTGATAATCTCCTAACGTGAGTAATCAGCAGGATTTTAAGATTATTTTATAAATTGAACACAGACAAAAATCTAAATGAGATCGAAAAAGACATTGAACAAAACTAGAAAACACTTTCAGATCCTGCAGGTTATTGGTGTTAATCTGCACCAGGTGCTAATTTCTTTAATTATCTGACAAACCCTATGTAACCGGCAGCCTAACTTTCCAGTTTGCACTCACTTTGCGTCTCCAAAGTGACTGAAACCCTCCGGCAGCAGGTTGCCCAGATAAAGGCCAAAGAGGTCACCCTATCAGCCATAGTAACATAAGTTGGTCGTTTCAAGTCTGTGATCTCTAGAATATTGCATCTTTACAACAGCACAAACTCTTTCAAGTATCCCAAGAAGAGAAATATAAGAGAGGACAGGATAATGCGGAGAATCTCCATGGGTAATTGTTTCAACACTGCAGCTGGAATAGCTCGTCAGTTCAGCACTGAACAGTGTAAGGATCTGTCTCTTCATACAGTGTCATGACGTTTAAGAGCATTTGGACTGAAAGCCGACTCTGCATTGACCAAACCTCCCATTAGGAGAAATAATCATAAGGCTAGACTCTCCCCTTTGGTGAGGAGCAGGTTGTGTGGACAGAGAAGTGCTCCACAGTTCATTTAGTGATTTAATAATTTATTTGGGTCTGATAGGAAACATGATGTTGGTCTACAAACTGTGGAAAGACTGAACCCAAAGTTTGTTAAGAAGTGAGTGAAAAATGGTGGAGGAAGCTACATGGCAGAGTGAATAAAAGTTGTGTATCAGAGCCTTCTTCATCTTTGAAAAACAAGACAGTATACCCATACTACTCTCTTGCCTCCTACAGTTTGTGTCTCCTGGATGTGTGCCCATCTCTGGTGAAACCTTCCGTGGCACTTTTAAAGATTTTTCCATTGAGATAACGGTGACAAGGTATACCCTCCTTTTCTGGCAATTGATTATTGACACATGGGACCCACTTTATACTAGCACAAGCCGCTTAGACCTTTACATTCTTTTGACATGTGTATTTATAATCTCTCTTCAGGAAAAAGATGAATGGATCATGTATCTTCTCGTCGAGAAATTATTGATCAGTATTAAATTAGCTCTAACTGTTGATCTTTTGTTTATAGGCAAATCTGTTCACAAAAATCCTCCTTCTTCTGATGAGCTTTGCACTATTAGACAAAGCGAAATGCGTCAAGTGTGGGGAACTCTCATTGATCTATCTGGATCTGCAACTGTATCACCGTACACAGACACTCCGGACGGCCAACTCACTCTAGACTATATCACGAGTTAAGTCCTGCCTCTGGAATACAGTTGTGGCCAAAAGTATTGACACCCCTGCAATTCTGTCAGATAATCCTCAGTTTCTTCCTGAAAATAATTGCAATCACAAATTCTTTGCTATTATTATCTTCATTTAATTTGTCTTCAATGAAAAAACACAAAAAGAGAATGAAGCAAAAAGAAAACATTGATCATTTCACACAAAACTCCAAAAATGGACCGGACAAAAGTATTGGCACCCTCAGCCAATACTTGGATGCACAACCTTTAGCCAAAATAACTGCGATCAACCGCTTCCGGTAACCATCAATGAGTTTCTTACAATGCTCTGCTGGAATTTTACACCATTCTTCTTTGGCAAACTGCTCCAGGTCCCTGATATGTGAAGGGCGCCTTCTCCAAACTGCCATTGTTAGATCTCTCCACAGGTGATCTATGGGATTCAGGTCTGGACTCATTGCTGCCACCTTAGACGTCTCCAGTGCTTTCTCTCAAACCATTTTCTAGTGCTTTTTGAAGTGTGTTTTGGGTCATTGTCCTGCTGGAAGACCCATGACCTCTGAGGGAGACCCAGCTTTCTCACACTGGGCCCTACATTATGCTCCACAATTTGTTGGTAGACTTCAGACTTCATAATGCCATGCACACGGTCAAGCAGTCCAGTGCCAGAGGCAGCAAAGCAACCCCAAAACATCAGGGAACCTCCGCCATGTCTGACTGTAGGGACCGTGTTCTTTTCTTTAAATGCCTCTTTGTTTCTCCTGTAAACTCTATGGTGATGCCTTTGTCGAAAAAGCTCTACTTTTGTCTCATCTGACCAGAGATCATTCTTCCAAAACGTTTTAGGCTTTCTCAGGTAAGTTTTGGCAAACTCCAGCCTGGCTTTTTTATGTCTGAAATCTCTCGTCAATTTTTCTTTTCCGTCCACATCTAGGGAGGTTAGCCACAGTGCCATGGGCTGTACACTTCTTGATGACACTGCGCACGGTAGACACAGGAACATTCAGGTCTTCGGAGATGGACTTGTAGCCTTGAGATTGCTCATGCTTCCTCACAATTTGGTTTCTCAAGTCCTCAGACAGTTCTTTGGTCTTCTTCTTTTCTCCATGCTCAATGTGGTTCACACAAGGACACAGGTCGAGTCAACTTTAATTCATGTCAACTGGCTGCAAGTGTGATTTAGTTATTGCCTGTTAGGTGCCACAGGTAAGTTACAGGTGCTGTTAATTACACAAAGAGAAGCATCACATGATTTTTCTAACAGTGCCAATACTTTTGTCCACCCCCTTTTTTATGTTTGGTGGAATTAGATCCAATTTGGCTTTAGGACAATTCTTTTTGTGTTTTTTAATTGAAGACAAATTAAATGAAGATAATAATAGCAAAGAATTTGTGATTGCAATCATTTTCAGGAAGAAACGGAGGATTATCTGACAGAATTGCAGGGTGTCAATACTTTTGGCCAACACTGTACCTGTATTCCTGTAGCACTAAAATTATTGTTTCACCTTGTTTACTCTCTAGGCAAGACCTAGGGAGAGTCTATGTGGAGTGGGGGCACCATCTAACCTTAGGGTGTAAAAACCTCCACTGCAAGGTAGAGACTCAGGGCAGAGTAGTGATCCGTCAAGAGTTGCATTGTTTGTATAGATTTGTTTTATGCACTTGGTCCTGTCGACTTTTTAAAAGAATTGAAATAAAGATTCTGCTTTTACATTCTTATAAGTTGGTAATTTAAAAACGATTTACCTCCTTATAATTAATTTATCTCTAAAGATATATACAGTTTACAGTAATAAATATGATGGCGGTTGCTGTGTAATTGTCTGCAGGTGGGGGGATGTCCAGGGCCTGAGACCCCCCAACTGCTTCATAGACTGCTGAGAAGAGCAGAGCAGCTTGTGAGGTCGGAGCCCAGAACAGGGAACAGGTTACATAGAAGATACAAAACCCAACACATCATTGTACCAAGCGGAGAATAAGTGACTGTAGAGGCCACTACTCACCTGGGCGGTGATCTGTAGGGATCTCCTCTGTCCTCCGCTCATCACCCCTCACATAGGTCTCTGGAGGATTAATATGGGGCAGATCTTCACCCTGAAACAAAGATTGTAAAAGTCACAGACAGATGGAGAAGTCCCATCTGTGATCAGCTGTAATCTGCCATCTCCACCCATCTCATTACACAAGTATAACACATCTAATAGTGGGGGAGAAAACAAGACTGAGACAAGATCTTCACAGCCGTCTACACATCATAGGGAGATCTCATCACACCTTCTCTCCATCTACCTGATCATCCGGAGGAACATCGGGATCTTCTGGATTACAGTCCTGTGGGAGAAGAGGACGGGGACATCTCTCTGGTGTTGTCCTCTTACTGGATAGACCTGGAGGAGACACATACAGGACTGAATTCATTCTTTACATACAGATCATTATAGGCCGTGTGTATTTAGTCCTATTACCTGGTGATGTGAGGGGATCCTCCATCATGACTATGTCCTTGTACAGATCTCTGTGTCCTTCTAAATACTCCCACTCCTCCATGGAGAAATAGACGGCGACGTCCTGACACCTTATAGGAACCTGACACATACAATGATAGCCGCATTGTCATCATTCCCCCATCCCTTCATAGCGTTACTGTATAATGTCCCAGCAGCAGCAGCATTCCCAGCAGTGTCACCTCTCCAGTCAGCAGCTCCATCATCTTGTAGGTGAGTTCTAGGATCTTCTGCTCATTGATGTCCTCATGTATCAGGGGGTGAGGTGGAGGCCCCGGGCCCCGGGCTCTTCCCTCACACTGTACAGGCTCCTGACAGCACAGATCACTCCAGCTCTTCTTCACCACTGTGTAATCCTGGTTATGGAGAGGAGACACATTCATAAATCTCCAGTCTCCAGAGTCCTCACCTCTCCAGCTCTGTCCGTTATTCTGTCCATAGATAAGAATGAGGTCATGTGACATCTCTCACCTCTCCAGTAACAAGGAAGAGGATCTCTAGGGTGAGGGGTAAGATCCTCTCCGCCATCTTGTCCCTGTCCAGATCCATCCTTGATGGTCAATCAGGAGAATTCTCTTCTATAGAAGATGTGAGAGGATCCGATATTGTAGAGACCTGAATGGGGAAGAGACGATGGAACATCAGAGAGATCCTGGGGAATAATACAATTACTGGAGACTCCATCACAAGTCTGGAGAATCACTACACCTCGTACACACTGTACACACGCTCCGCTTCCCTGCGGCTTATACATGCGCGACCTTACTCTGCAAACCTCGTCCACGTGAGGATCAGCTTCGTCCTCACTTTACACATGGCAGCGCTTTCCACATGCCTGCTACGTGCACAGTCCCCGCTCCATACACCTTGTACAAGCCCGGCCACTATCCGCACACCTTGTATACACACAGCCCCCGCTCCACACGCCTCGTACTAAAAGTTGGAAATGGGTGATTTCTAGCGATGACACGAGGCAATACACGGCTCTGATGGCTGAAAATTGGTCTGGAATAGTCAAGGGAAAGATAAGCTAAAGGATCGATAAATTGAAGGAACTGTTGTGTTGGGTGGAGGAAGCCTGATATTATGGGGATGTGTCACAGTCAGAGACGTTGGATACTTGACCAGGATTGATGGTGTTCTAGTGCTGATCTCTATGTGAGGATCCTACAAGACGAGTTACTTCATGCACTCGAGCACTATGGGGATGAAAAGGACGACTGTGATCCAGCAGGACAATGACCCAAAGCATAAGTAATGTCTTTACCTCCGGCGGTCACCTTTACCACCAACATCTTGGGATGGCTATGGGCAGCACCTGTGCCCCCAGTTTTGCCAACCTCTACCTTGGGTGGTGGCAGGATTGAATTGTCTTCTCTGAGGACATGGAGAGATTTACCATATTTTCCGCTTTATAAGACGCACCCCCAAATTCGGTGAAGGAAAAGAGAAAAAAAAAATTACATTTGTGATGTTAAATGGGGACCGTCTTATAATGCCAGTGTCCGTCTTATAATCAGTGTATGTGTCCCATCCTGGTAAATGCCCCCCCATGGCATATTGTCCCCCCATGCTGGCACACTGTCCTCCACCATTACACACTATTGCCCCATAACATACTGTCCCTCCCATGGTGCACATTGTCCCCCCATAGCACACTGTCTCCCCCCATGGCACACTATTCCCCCCATGACACACTGTCCCCCCCCCATGGTGCACAGTTTAAAAAATAGCAGAAGATGTCCCACTCACCTCGCTCCCTGCAGTCATCCATCCCCGCTGTCTGTGCTCTGCCAGCCTCCGGTCCTGTGAGCGGCGCGGGGTGGTGACGTCATTTTGCAGTGATGCTCACAGGATCGGAGGCCGGCACAGCACAGACAGCGGGGATGAATGTCTGCAGGGAGCGGTGGAGCGAGGTATGACATCGTTTGGATAGTCAAAGCTTTCCATGCAATGAAAGCGTGGAAAGCACTGACCATGCACGCAGGATCGCAGCCACCAGCTGCAGGCCCGCTCCTGTGATATGAGCTGCTCTCCTGCTGGTGATTGACAGCGGGATGCAGTGAATATTACAGGAGCATAATGAGCGACCCCACGTGACCACAGCCTGCAGCTGCAGCCTGCTCCTGGCAGACACCGCTCCTGAGCTGGCCCCCTTCACCCCCTGCACAACCTAGTAGTTTCGCATTATAAGACGCACCCCCCCACTTTCCCCCAAAATTTGGGTATCAAAAATGCGCCTTGTAATGCGAAAAATACGGTACATCATCTATTTTGCTATAGGAGAGATATATTGATGATGTCTTCATCCTTTGTTCGGACTTAGAAAATGAATTTGCAGAATTTTTGGTCATTTGAACCAAAATAACATTGGTCTGTTCTTCACCAGCAAAGTCCAGAGAGAGACGTCACCGCCAACTCTAGAATTGTGACCTGATAAGTAAAGAAGACGTTTCTACCCATGGAGGAACCTAATCTAAACTTCATCAAGATTGCAGGAGAAGAGTGTGATGAAAGCTGTGTCTGCTGGAAGAATGCCATTCCCTGATAGATCACACCCCAAAATAAGGAGCCGCTCCAAGAAACCACCTGAGGAAGACGTAACACAGCACAGGCATGATCCCTGAGGGTCACGTGTTCACTGCTCTGCAGCCACATGTAATGCTGCTGAAGATTAATCTGTTTATTCTCTTTTGCACTTCCAAAGTTAATGCCAGAGAGCTGCTGTAGTCTATGCTGTGTGCGGCTCTGCAGGTGGAGGGGAGTGTCAGAGCTCTGATCTCCACTTCATTAGCCTTTAAATAGCTCTACTTCCCTCCTCCTGGTGTCGCAGATAGAGTTCAGTCTCTACTTGGATCCAGTGCAATGAGGACATTCTGTGCTGCTGCTGTACCCTTCCATAGGAGCTGCTGCTTTTTCCCAGTCCGTGGGTTGAGGTAGGAGCTTTACCTAAGGCTGGTAAGGAGCAACGGGTAAGGTGGTGGCCTGGACATCCTCACCTTCAGGGATAATTCCATTAACAGGGTGAATCAGGAATCCCACTCAGGGTAAGTCTAGTTCCCAGTTTTCCTTTGCCCATCTCACCATCCTGCCTCCTAATTCCCTATCCGGTATACCACCCTGTGACATTATCTGTGGCCCACCATTTTCCCTTTAGTCCTATGGCTTCAACACAAGCTTTTGCACAGATCTGGCCAAGGTTACAAAAGAATTTCTGCAGTACTCAAGGTTCCTAAGAGCACAGTGGCCTTCATAATCTAAGGCAGAAGTTTGGGACCACCAGAAGTCTTCCCAGACCTGGCTGTAAAGGCCAAACTGAGCAATCGTGGGAGAAGAGCCTTGGTGAGAGAGGTAAAGAAAAACCCCAAGATCACTGTGACTGAGCTCCAGAGATGCAGTAGGGAGATGGGAGAAGGTTCCACAAAGTCCCCTATCAGTGCAGCCTCCACAAGTCGAGCCTTTATGGCAGAGTGGCCGGACGGAAGCCTCTCCTCAGTGCAAGACATATGAAAGCTGCATAGAGTTTACAAGAAAACACATGAAGGATCCCAGACTATGAGGAATAAGATTATCTGCTCTGATGAGGGGGAGATAGAATTATCACCAAAAAGTTCTAAGCGGGGGAGAAAACCAGGCACCGCTCATCACCTGCCCAACACAATCCCAACAGTGAGACATGGTGGAGGCAGCACCATGCTATGGGGGTGAAGGGGTCAGCTGCAGGGACAGGACGACTGGTTACAACTGAAGGAAACATGAATGCGGCCAAGTCCAGAGATCTCCTGGATGAAAACCTCTTCCAGAGCTCTGGACCTCAGACTTAGCTGAAGGTTCACCCTCCAACAAGACAATGACCCTAAGCCACAGCTAAAATAACAAAGGAGCGGCTTCACCACAACTCTGTGCCCATTCCTGACCGGCCCAGCCAGAGCCCGGACCTAAACCCAATGGAGCATCTCTGGAGAGACCTGAAAATGGCTCCACCAACGTTCACCAACCAACTTGACGGCACCGGAGAGGATCTGCAAGAAAGAATGAGAGGATCCCCAAATCCAGGGGGGAAAAACTGCATCATTCCCAAGAAGACTCATGGCTGTACGAGCTCAAAAGGTGCAAATACTCAATACTAAGCAAAGAGGCTGAATACTTCTCATCAACACTGAGCAAAGGGGCTGAATACTTATCATCATGCGAGATTTCAGTTTTTCTTTTTTAATAAATCTGCACACATTTCCACATTTCTGTTATGTCTCAGTGATGATGGGGCAGAGCGACATTAATGAGGGAAAATGAACTTAATAGAATTTACCTAATGGCTCCAATGAAACAGAGTGAAGAACGTAAATGGGTGTGAATACTTTCCGCCCCCGCTGTATGCGGTCGGGTTCTTCGCGGCTCTGGTGTCTGGTGACCCTGATGGCGTCTCCTTGGCTGAGTGTAAACCTGGTGAGGTCAGGCAGGGAGCGCGGCCGGGGAGGAGTATTGCTGTGAGGTCAGGAGAGGTCACTGACACTCGGTGGAGTGACCCTGCTCTGAGGACTCCGCTCTGTCTGGGTTCAGTCGCTGCTCCGGAGTCACTGGAGGCCGCTATGGTGCCTGCTATTAGGAAGGACAGAAGCCCGAGAGACCGGAACCAACCCTGCCCCTGGAGACCATCGCTGCTGTGGAGGCTACACGTGTGGGTCCTGATGTACCTCAGCAGTGGGGTAAGTGGTGGCCCCTGTACAGTGAGGCGGCCCCCGGTCTGGCTCCTCTGTACCGTGAGGCGGCCCCCGGTCTGGCTCCTCTGTACCGTGAGGCGGCCCCCGGTCTGGCTCCTCTGTACCGTGAGGCGGCCCCCGGTCTGGCTCCTCTGTACCGTGAGGCGGCCCCCGGTCTGGCTCCTCTGTACCGTGAGGCGGCCCCCGGTCTGGCTCCTCTGTACCGTGAGGCGGCCCCCGGTCTGGCTCCTCTGTACCGTGAGGCGGCCCCCGGTCTGGCTCCTCTGTACGGTGAGGCGGCCCCCGGTCTGGCTCCTCTGTACGGTGAGGCGGCCCCCGGTCTGGCTCCTCTGTACGGTGAGGCGGCCCCCGGTCTGGCTCCTCTGTACGGTGAGGCGGCCCCCGGTCTGGCTCCTCTGTACGGTGAGGCGGCCCCCGGTCTGGCTCCTCTGTACGGTGAGGCGGCCCCCGGTCTGGCTCCTCTGTACGGTGAGGCGGCCCCCGGTCTGGCTCCTCTGAATAGTGATGTGGCCCCCGGTCTGGCTCCTCTGTACAGTGATGCGGCCCCCGGTCTGGCTCCTCTGTACAGTGATGCGGCCCCCGGTCTGGCTCCTCTGTACAGTGATGCGGCCCCCGGTCTGGCTCCTCTGTACGGTGATGCGGCCCCCGGTCTGGCTCCTCTGTACGGTGATGTGGCCCCCGGTCTGCCTCCTCTGTACGGTGATGCGGCCCCCGGTGTGGCTCCTCTGTACAGTGATGTGGCCCCCGGTCTGGCTCCTCTGTACAGTGATGTGGCCCCCGGTCTGGCTCCTCTGTACAGTGATGTGGCCCCCGGTCTGGCTCCTCTGTAGTGATGTGGCCCCCGGTCTGGCTCCTCTGTACGGTGATGCGGCCCCCGGTCTGGCTCCTCTGTACAGTGATGCGGCCCCCGGTCTGGCTCCTCTGTACAGTGATGCGGCCCCCGGTCTGGCTCCTCTGTACAGTGATGCGGCCCCCGGTCTGGCTCCTCTGTACAGTGATGTGGCCCCAGGTCTGGCTCCTCTGTACGGTGATGCGGCCCCCGGTCTGGCTCCTCTGTACGGTGATGCGGCCCCCGGTCTGGCTCCTCTGTACGGTGATGCGGCCCCCGGTCTGGCTCCTCTGTACGGTGATGCGGCCCCCGGTCTGGCTCCTCTGTACGGTGATGCGGCCCCCGGTCTGGCTCCTCTGTACAGTGATGCGGCCCCCGGTCTGGCTCCTCTGTACAGTGATGCGGCCCCCGGTCTGGCTCCTCTGTACAGTGATGCGGCCCCCGGTCTGGCTCCTCTGTACAGTGATGCGGCCCCCGGTCTGGCTCCTCTGTACAGTGATGCGGCCCCCGGTCTGGCTCCTCTGTACAGTGATGCGGCCCCCGGTCTGGCTCCTCTGTACGGTGATGCGGCCCCCGGTCTGGCTCCTCTGTACGGTGATGCGGCCCCCGGTCTGGCTCCTCTGTACGGTGATGCGGCCCCCGGTCTGGCTCCTCTGTACGGTGATGCGGCCCCCGGTCTGGCTCCTCTGTACGGTGATGCGGCCCCCGGTCTGGCTCCTCTGTACGGTGATGCGGCCCCCGGTCTGGCTCCTCTGTACGGTGATGAGGCCCCCGGTCTGGCTCCTCTGTACGGTGATGAGGCCCCCGGTCTGGCTCCTCTGTACGGTGATGAGGCCCCCGGTCTGGCTCCTCTGTACGGTGATGAGGCCCCCGGTCTGGCTCCTCTGTACGGTGATGAGGCCCCCGGTCTGGCTCCTCTGTACGGTGATGAGGCCCCCGGTCTGGCTCCTCTGTACGGTGATGAGGCCCCCGGTCTGGCTCCTCTGTACAGTGATGGGGCCCCCGGTCTGGCTCCTCTGTACGGTGATGCGGCCCCCGGTCTGGCTCCTCTGTACGGTGATGGGGCCCCCGGTCTGGCTCCTCTGTACGGTGATGGGGCCCCCGGTCTGGCTCCTCTGTACGGTGATGCGGCCCCCGGTCTGGCTCCTCTGTACAGTGATGCGGCCCCCGGTCTGGCTCCTCTGTACAGTGATGCGGCCCCCGGTCTGGCTCCTCTGTACAGTGATGCGGCCCCCGGTCTGGCTCCTCTGTACAGTGATGCGGCCCCCGGTCTGGCTCCTCTGTACGGTGATGCGGCCCCCGGTCTGGCTCCTCTGTACGGTGATGCGGCCCCCGGTCTGGCTCCTCTGTACGGTGATGCGGCCCCCGGTCTGGCTCCTCTGTACGGTGATGTGGCCCCCGGTCTGGCTCCTCTGTACAGTGATGTGGCCCCCGGTCTGGCTCCTCTGTACAGTGATGTGGCCCCGGTCTGGCTCCTCTGTACAGTGATGTGGCCCCCGGTCTGGCTCCTCTGTACAGTGATGTGGCCCCCGGTCTGGCTCCTCTGTACGGTGATGTGGCCCCCGGTCTGGCTCCTCTGTACGGTGATGCGGCCCCCGGTCTGGCTCCTCTGTACGGTGATGCGGCCCCCGGTCTGGCTCCTCTGTACAGTGATGCGGCCCCCGGTCTGGCTCCTCTGTACGGTGATGCGGCCCCCGGTCTGGCTCCTCTGTACAGTGATGCGGCCCCCGGTCTGGCTCCTCTGTACAGTGATGCGGCCCCCGGTCTGGCTCCTCTGTACGGTGATGCGGCCCCCGGTCTGGCTCCTCTGTACAGTGATGTGGCCCCCGGTCTGGCTCCTCTGTACAGTGATGTGGCCCCCGGTCTGGCTCCTCTGTACGGTGATGTGGCCCCCGTCTGGCTCCTCTGTACGGTGATGTGGCCCCCGGTCTGGCTCCTCTGTACAGTGATGTGGCCCCCGGTCTGGCTCCTCTGTACGGTGATGCGGCCCCCGGTCTGGCTCCTCTGTACGGTGATGCGGCCCCCGGTCTGGCTCCTCTGTACAGTGATGTGGCCCCCGGTCTGGCTCCTCTGTACGGTGATGCGGCCCCCGGTCTGGCTCCTCTGTACAGTGATGTGGCCCCCGGTCTGGCTCCTCTGTACGGTGATGTGGCCCCCGGTCTGGCTCCTCTGTACAGTGATGTGGCCCCCGGTCTGGCTCCTCTGTACAGTGATGTGGCCCCCGGTCTGGCTCCTCTGTACGGTGATGTGGCCCCGGTCTCTTCTTACCTCGCTGTGTCTCTCTGTGTCTCTCAGGCAGATGCTGGACAGTACAGGCTCCTTCGAGGTATGACGTCACCGGAACAGGCGGGGCCTCCTCAGTGTATCTCGTGCTGCTGCTGCGAGAAGAATCGTCTGGTCCTGGATGCTACGGTAGAGATTACAGGCTGCCTGCAGGTGTGACGTCACTGGAAGAGGCGGGGCCTCCTCATTTCAGGGGCGTGCCCTCCCTTTGCCTCGTGTTCCTGTGAGGCTGGGGGCGGGGCTTCTCCTGTGAGGCTGGGGGCGGGGCTTCTCCTGTGAGGCTGGGGGCGGGGCTTCTCCTGAGGGAGAATTCTTCCTGGAGCTCAGTATTATCTTCTTATTGTGTGTAAACTTCTCAGGGATCTGAGTAGGTAAGAGAGCATAATGCTTACATGGGACTGCTTGCTGGGGATTAGAGTGGCTAGGGGAACATAATGCTTACATGGGACTGCTTGCTGGGGATTAGAGTGGCTAGGGGAACATAATGCTTACATGGGACTGCTTGCTGGGGATTAGAGTGGCTAGGGGAACATAATGCTTACATGGGACTGCTTCTCAGGGACCTGAGTGGGTAGGGGAACATAATGCTTACATGGGACTGTTCGATGGGGATTTGAGTGAGTAGGGGAACATAATGCTTAGGGTGCTTTCACATAACGATTTTCGGATTTCCGATGCTGTCCGAAAAAAATCAGACAGCATCGGACCGATTTCCGGACCCCATGTATCCCTATGGGGATCGGACCGAATCGGATGTGCACTAAATGCCTGCTCCGATTTTAGCACCGAAAATAAAATCTGACAGATTCGGATCGGACCAAATCGGATGGCATTTAGTGCACATCCGATCTGACCCGATCCCTATAACATGGGGCCCTATGGAGAAGGGTCCGAGGAAACATCTATGTCTCCTCGGACCCCGTTTTACTGTACTGAGCATGCTCAGTACAGTAAAACTGCTCCTAACTAGGAGCACAAGTGTTAAAAAAAAATAAATAAAGGTTATTCTCACCTCCCCCCGAGCCCCCGCCGTCTTCCGCCATCTTCTGCCATCTTCCTCTAGGTTCCCGGTGGCTCTCGCAGGCTGCCGGTGTCAGCAGAGCGCTCCCTCTGCTGTTCAGGACCTGCGGTGATGTCACAGTCACGTGACCGCGGGTTCACCATGGTGAACCCGCGGTCACGTGACTGTGACATCACCGCAGGTCCTGTGTACAGCAGAGGTACACCTCTGCTGACACCGGCAGCCTGCGAGAGCCACCGGGAACCTAGAGGAAGATGGCAGAAGATGGCGGGGGCTCGGGGGAGGTGAGAATAACCTTTATTTATTTATTTTTTTTTTTGCAGCCCGGCGCCGATTTTATGCCGGAATCGGGTGCCTATTTGGCACCCGATTCCAGGCATCAGAAGGGAGCCGATGCTGTCCGATTTATATCGGACAGCATCGGCTCCCTTCAAATCGTAATGTGAAGGTAGCCTTACAGTGATGCGGCCCCCGGTCTGGCTCCTCTGTATGGTGATGTGGCCCCCGGTCTGGCTCCTCTGTACAGTGATGTGGCCCCCGGTCTGGCCCCTCTGTACAGTGATGTGGCCCCCGGTCTGGCTCCTCTGTACGGTGATGTGGCCCCCGGTCTGGCTCCTCTGTACAGTGATGTGGCCCCGGTCTGGCTCCTCTGTATGGTGATGTGGCCCCCGGTCTGGCTCCTCTGTACGGTGATGTGGCCCCTGGTCAGGCTCCTCTGTACAGTGATGTGGCCCCGGTCTGGCTCCTCTGTACGGTGATGCGGCCCCCGGTCTGGCTCCTCTGTACAGTGATGGGGCCCCCGGTCTGGCTCCTCTGTACTGTACAGTGATGCGGAACATAATGCTTACATGGGACTGCTTGCTTGCTGGGGGTCTGCGGGAGTGGCTAGGGGAACATAATGCTTACATGGGACTGCTTGATGGGGATTTGAGTGAGTAGGGGAACATAATGCTTACATGGGACTGCTTGCTGGGGTCTGCGGGAGTGCCTAGAGGAACATAATGCTTACATGGGGCTGCTTTATAGGGGTCTGTGGAAGACATGATGCTTACATGTGATGGGGCTGCTTGCTGGGGGTCTGTGGAGGACATGATGCTTACATGGGACTGCTTCTCGGGGATCTGAGTGGGTAGGGGAACAATGCTTACATGGGACTGCTTGCTGGGGATTTGAGTGGGTAGGGGAACATAATGCTTACATGGGACTGCTTGCCGGGGGTCTGTGGGAGTGGCTAGTGGAACATAATGCTTACATGGGACTGCTTTCTGGGGGTCTGCGGGGGGCATGATGCTTACATGTGATGGGACTGCTTGCTGGGGGTCTGTGGGGGGCATGATGCTTACATGGGGATGCTGCTTGCTAGGGATTTGCATGGGTAGGTGGGCAAGTTCTTTGCAGTTACTTGCATGGGGCTGCTGCTTGATAGGGATCTGCGTGGGTGGGGGCATGATGCATGCATGGGGCTAATCTGCGTGGGGGGGGAATGATGTTTGCATGGGAATGCTGCTTGATGGGGATCTGCGTGGGTAGGGGGGCATGATGCTTTCATGGGGCTGATCTGCGTGGGTAGGGGGGCATGATGCTTGTATGGGGCTGCTGCTTGATGGGGATCTGCATGGGTAGGGGGCCATGATGCTTGCATGGGGCTGATCTGCGTGGGTAGGGGGGCATGATGCTTGCATGGGGCTGCTGCTTGATGGGGATCTGCGTGGGTAGGGGGGCATGATGCTCGCATGGGGCTGCTGCTTGATGGGATCTGCGTGGGTAGGGGGGCATGATGCTCGCATGGGGCTGCTGCTTGATTGGGATCTGCGTAGGTAGGCGGCATGATGCACGCATGGGGGTGCTGCTTGATGTGATCTGTGTGGGTGGAGGGGCATGATGCTTGCATGGGGCACATTATACCAAAAGAGCCATTTGTGACGGTGGCTCTTATCCCCTACTCCCCGGGACCCCCCTACTTTGTTCCTTGAGAGCGGCATCAGCGCCTGCGCAGATCTCTCAGCTCTTGGGCATCTCACATGGTTTGAATCTGGCGACTGCGGAAACAACGTGACTGCGCCTGCTCCCTCCTTGTCAGATACCCAGCCACAGTCTGTATATACAGCATAAGAGCACTCTGGGCGGGATCTGGTGCCTACGTGATACCACCTGACCTCAGCTTCCAGGCAGAGCTCACGGAGTTGCCCGAGAGCTGAGACATCTGCACCACTCGCAAGGAACAGAGTAGGAGGGTCCCGGAGGTAACATCAGCGAGGTGTTTAGGTCCTGGGAGGGGAGTATACCTCCCGGGCCTAAAATAATTTCTCATAAAGTGATTATTTTGGTGTCCGGGTGGGTAGGGGGACAAGAGCCACATTCACTCCTTCACTAAATGCAGCATAGGCGCTGCTGGAGGTGGCTTATAGTTTAATAGGCCCTGCGTGGTGACAGGTTCCCTTTAAAATTGTTATTTCTTATTAATAGTATTGGGGGACGCAGGACTCGGTGTTTCCGCTCGGCCACCAGGAAGTTTGAAAACTGCATAAAAAATTGTTGTCTCCACATTTCGGGCCGTGTTCTGTCCTCGGACTCTGCGGATCAATTTTAGCCTTGTTTCCATAGGAGTCAGGCACCACTTGTATCCAGTGTTCTGCATGATTTATTATTTTTCTGTTCTAGGTATTGTGGATTTCCCCATCTACAGCAGGGTCACTTCACTGTGGAGAACATTTCATCACTGCTCGTCTCTACAATCCATGTGAGGCCGCTGAAGAGGTGACACTGTGGAGCCTGATAATGTCATATAGATGAGTATAATCACTCCAAAAAACCCCTCCCTCTATCTCTTAGCTTGCTAGGGTTTGCTGTCTTGTGGTCACTCACCCTTTTATTTTCTTTTGGGCAAGCTTTCTCCCCTCCTCCTCCTTTTCTGCCTTCTCCCCCCTCCTCCTCCTCCTTTTCTGCCTTCTCCTCCTTTTCCGTCTTCTCCTCCTCCTCCTTTTCTGCCCTTCTCTGCTCCCTCCTCTTCCTCCTTTTCCACTTTCTCCGCCCCCTCCTCCTTTTCCTACTTTTCCGCCTTTCTCTGCCCCTCCTCCTCCTCCTCCCTCCTTTTCCACCTTTCTCTGTCCCCCTCCTCCTCCACCCTCCTTTTCCGCTTTTCTCCGCCCCTCTCCTTCTCCTCCTCCTCCTCCTCTTCCGCCTTTCTCCGCCCTCCCTTCCTTTTCCACCTTTCTCCGCCCCCTCCTCCTTTTCCGCCTTTCTCCTCCCCTCCTCCTTTCTCCGCCCCCTCCTCCTTTTCCGCCTTTCTCCACCCCTCCTCCTTTTCCGCCTTTCTCCGCCCCCCTCCTCTTCTGCCATTCTCTGCCCCCTCCTCCTCCTTTTCTGCCTTTCTCCGCCCTCCTCCTCCTTCTTTTCCGCCTTTCTCCACCCCCTCCCTTTTCTGCCTGTCTCGTCCCCCCATCCCCTTTCTCCGATTTTAAGTTTTTGCAGGCCCCAGGTCCCCTTGTTGGTCTCCTCACAGGCACCTCCTCGGCTCTGGTCATTTCACATATTCTTCTCTGGGGACATCTGTCCTCCGGCGTTATCTGGACGGCTCAAATGGACACTATCTTCCTGATGCCGGTATATGTCATGGCTACAAGATTGAATGCCCTCGAGTTGCAGAGGATACACCCGCGCTCGTGTGTTCTCCAATGTATTAAACGAGGAATTTTATCATAAATACAGAAATCAGATTTTTCAACAATTTTCATAACTGAAGCGCAGGGGACTTGGGTCCAAAAGGATTTTGCTTTCATTGTCGCTTATCTCCGACGTCACTTGTTTATATATTGATTTGTAAAGTTGATTGTTCTGCATTTGTATAAAAATATTTATAACTTTCTCCTTTTTGTTACAATTATTTTATATATTTGTTATAATAAAACAGTTTGAGAGCAATGGGCAGAATTTTCATTTCTATAATTGGTGGCGTATCTAGGGGGGGCACTGGTGGGACATCTGCCCTGGGAACAGCAGGCAGGGGGACATCATTGGGCCTTTTGATGCAGCGCCCGAGATATCTTCCCACTGGCTGCATATGTTGCCTTCCCACCCATAGTAGGAGCCAGCTATTCTCTGACACATTGTCAGCTGCCAGTGGGTCAGAGAAACTGCCACATGCTGGGTTCCTGCAATCCCTTGTACAAGTGTCAAGGCCACTTCACACACACAGATATCTGAGTCCAATATCTGAACAGATCTCTGATTGCAGTGAAATCATGGATACATTGCTCCATTTTGTGGCTGTGTACAACATGGAGCAATGTATCCATGATTTCACTGCAACCAGAGATCTGTTCAGATATTGGACTCAGATATCTGTGTGTGTGAAGTGGCCTTTAGACACTCTGTACATTGGAAGCAACACCCTTTTACCGGCAGCCCAGGTCAGGGAGACATCAGCAACGTGATCAGGTCAGCTGACGTCACTCGACAGTGCTTGCAGAGGTGACAGAAGGATGGTGTAAAGCCCTCCATACAGGAGCTGAAGACACTGCCTCCCCCCCCCCCTTCCTTTTCCATAATGTAATCACTGAAAAGGAGGCTCACACTTATCTTGTGCTAAACGCTGATCACATGGACCAGGGATTATGTGTAAACATTTGAAATACTTTGTCCAGTGTCTCCCTCTGCCTCATTAAAGGGCATTTAAGGGCCATAAGGGATTCTGTCTGAATAGTGTCTGGCTTATGATCCGACAGTGTCCCTCTTTTTAAGCACAAAAGAGCAGGTGACCACAAGTTTGAGTCTGGAGCAAAGCTGTCACCTCATTAGTAAGTGGATCCACCGTGAGTTTCATATGAACCATGTGTTTCAGATATTTAGGACGTGTTTGACATCACGATTTTAAGGCATCCGAGTGTATCCGTTTCAAAACGGATACACTCGGATGCGATTTGTGCTACCATATAGCCCTATGTGCTCGGATGTGTCCTTTTTGCCATCCAATTTAAGCACAATCTGTAGCCTTCCGATTTAGTCACTGAGCCAAAATCACAGCCTGCTGCAATTTTGGTGTCCGTGACTAAAATCAGACACCATGGATCCGTGATGTTCCATAGGGCTACACAATGGGAGCCTATGGACATCGGATCCAATGTGTGCTCTGTGATTATGTACTGAGCCTGCCCAGAGGCAGTGCCCAGTACATAACCCTGCCTGTCCCTGTCACTCCCTGTCTGTCCCTCTTCTATCTCTGCTCCACCCTATCCTCTCCCCCCTGTCTTATTCCCTGTCCTCTTCCCTCCGGTATCTAAAAAAATATAAAATCCTCCCATAGGATCCATTAGTGACTGTCGCATGGAGCCGCCGGAAGGTAATGTATCCTCTGGGGGGATTTTTTTACCACACTCAAGTCTGCCATCTTTTAACTGAAGTATAGGGGGTTTCCACATTACTGGTAGTTGTAATTTTTTTGCACTGAAATATGCGCTAGGGCTTACTTATAGAGGATGTCTGTCCGTGCAAGACTTAGGCTGGTTTCACATCACTTTGTTTGTGATTCGGGCTGATCCGATGAGAACCGGATAGGCCTGGATCAAATTTCTGCCCAATAGTGTGCCTATGGGCCCGGATAGCAGCTATCTGCCATCCAGTTTCCATGTGTCCGGGTGAATCTGGGAGGACTCGGATTTTTCACCCGGACACAAAAATGCTGCATGCACGATTTTTGTGTCAAGAGGACAAAAATCTCCCCAAACCGGATCCTCCCGGATCGGGGGCAATCCGGCGCTCCCTAACATGGGTGCCTATGGTGCCAGATTGCCCCGGTCCGGGAGGATCCGGGAACCGGACACCTGCGGCCGCACGCCGCTGTTGTTTCAGGACTGCAGCTGGCTCCCCGCAAGCCCCGGTCCTGATTCATCAGCATATTAGCCCTCCAGTTCTGTGTGCTGATCTGATCCAGGGCTGTCCAGTCCACAACGGACATCCCCGGATTGGATCAAAACGTGGTGTGAAACCAGCCTTAGGCTCCCTTCACACTGCAGTTTTTTCCCTGATCAGGTTTGTGTGTCAAAACCATGAGGGTACCGTCACACGGGGCGACGGTTGCGGCGATGTTGCCGGCGATGCGCGGGAGCGCGCATCCCTGGCAACATCGCGGGGAGATGTCAGACGGAGCAACTTACCGGCGATGTCGCCGGCTAGTTGCCGTGGCTATCGCTTGCTGGGTTGCCCAGCAACCCAGCGGGCTGTAACTCGCAATGTTGGAGATAGGCGGTGTCGCCCACAACATTGCAGGTTGCCGCGTTACCCAGGGCGATCAGGCATGATCGCCTCAGCAACATCGCCAGGTTTCCCAACATTGTTGGGAAACCTGGCGATGTTGCTCAGGCGATTCATCGCCTGATTATCGTCCTGTCACACGCGGCAATTCGCCGGCGATGTCGCCACAATTAGGCCATGCCCCTGTGTTCCCGGCAACATCGCCGGCGATATCTCCCCGTGTGACGGTACCCTAAGTGTCTCCAAAACTCAGAACAGGGGTCAATCTTTTAATTAGGCCTCGTGCACACGCTGAGTATTTGATGAGTTTTTTACCTCAGGATTTGTAGCCAAAACCAGGAGTGGGTGATAAATACAGAAGTGGTGACGAGTTTCTATTAGAGTTTTCCTCTGATTGCTCCACTCCTGGTTTGTCTACAAATCCTGAGGTGAAAAACTCAGCAAATACTGTATGTGTGCACATGGCCTTAGAGGAATGGGTGGGATTCTTTGTTGGGAATGAGGGTGAATATTAAGGGTATGTGCACATCAGTCGTTTTTGCATCTTTGCAGACCGTCCGGAAACCGGTGGAGAATGGCAGAAACTGAGTTTTCTGAACTCGGCAGTGTCCCTCGTTTTGTTAGCGTTTTGCTAACAATTTGCGATCAGTTTATTAGCGTTTGTACAGCGTGTTCTTGGCGATTTCCCCGGCGTTTTTCTTAGCGTTTTCCAGACTGGTTTTTCGTGCACTTGTAAGCTAGATCCGCTGGAAAAACGCTCAAAAGAAGTCACTTGCTCTATCTTTGAAAACCGGTGGAAAAAGTGGAAAGGAGAAGAAAAAACCCGTTCTAATTTACACAGCGTTTTCTAAAAGCCATTGACTAGCATGTTGATCCAACTGGTGGCTAGGATTAACATAAATTAACATAAAACTCAGCGGAAAACGCCGACGGAAAACGCTAAAAAACAGCCCACAAAACGTCCAATGTGCACATACCCTTATTAGCCAGGATTTAGAGCAACACAAGTGGACAATAAGGGTATGTGCACATCAGTCGTTTTGTGGGCTGCTTTTGGACGTTTTCCGTCGGCGTTTTCAGCTCAGTTTTATGTTAATTTATGTTAATCCTATCCTCCGGTTGGATTAACATGCTTTTCAATGGAGTTTAGCAAATGCTGTCTACATTAGAACGTTTTTCTTCTGGTCGGTTTCAGTCAAAACTGAGTTTTCTCAGTGAAAACTGGGTTTTTCCACCGGTTTTCCAAATATAGAGCAAGTGACTTCTTTCCTCCGTTTTTCCACCGGTTTCAGCTGAACAAGTGTTCTGAAAACTCAGTTTTTAAAACAGCTGAGAAAACAGCCGACAAAACCCGGCAGAAAACGAGCAAAAAACTAGGGACACTGCTGAGCACAGAAAACTCAGTTTTCTGCTAAAAAACCCAGGTTTTTGGACGGTCTGCAGAGATGCACAAACGTCAGATGTGCACATAGCCTTAAACTTACACATCCTGAAAGGGCTGCACATGGGCTGTTTTTGGGGAACCACATTGGAACCATGTAGTGTGGCCAAACAGTACTGTACAGTATGTGGGATATTGCCACATTCAGCAGAAATTGTATAACAAACTATTGGGGGGTTTGGAATTTCTCCTAGAAAAAAAGGAATCCTAAAAAAAAAAAATCAGTTTAGTGATAAATTCAATTATTCTTCATAAAATGGTTTAACATTCTCTGAGACGTGTGGTGTCCGTATCCTCACTATGAATGTAGTTTGTAAAGCGGGGTCACTTATAGATGTTCTGGCACCTCAGGGGCCCTGCCAATGTGACATGACCATTCCAGCAAAATCTGCTATTCAATGTGGCGCACCTTCACTTGTGAGCTTTGCACCGTTCCTGAAAAGTGGTTCCTAAACACATGTAGGATATTGGACAATTAGAGATATTGTGTAATAAATTGTAAGTTCCATTTCCTAATGGTAACGTTACACGCTATGATATCGTTAACGACATCGTTTAAACATCACGGTTTTTATATTGTTATTGCGTCGTAGCGTGTAAACATATGGTATCTGACCAAATAATCGTTTGACCAATCTTCAAAAACGTGAGATCCTGAGCTCAAATCCGTCATTCATCGTCCAGTTAATGTTCTCTCCATCTGCAGCATCGTTCAGTGTGACGCCTTTATACATCGTTCAGTGTGACGCCTTTATACATCGCTCAGTGTGACGCCTTTATACATCGCTCAGTGTGACACCTTTATACATGGTTCAGTGTGACGCCTTTATACATCGTTCCGTGTGATGCCTTTATACATCGTTCAGTGTGACGCCTTTATACATCGTTCCGTGTGATGCCTTTATACATCGTTCAGTGTGACGCCTTTATACATCGTTCAGTGTGACGCCTTTATACATCGTTCAGTGTGACGCCTTTATACATCGCTCAGTGTGACGCCTTTATACATCGCTCAGTGTGACACCTTTATACATGGTTCAGTGTGACGCCTTTATACATGGTTCAGTGTGACGCCTTTATACATGGTTCAGTGTGACGCCTTTATACATGATTCAGTGTGACGCCTTTATACATCGCTCAGTGTGACGCCTTTATACATCGCTCAGTGTGACGCCTTTATACATGGCTCAGTGTGACGCCTTTATACATGGTTCAGTGTGACGCCTTTATACATGGTTCAGTGTGACGCCTTTATACATGGCTCAGTGTGAATCCTTTATACATCGCTCAGTGTGACGCCTTTATGCATCGCTCAGTGTGACGCCTTTATACATGGTTCAGTGTGACGCCTTTATACATGGTTCAGTGTGACGCCTTTATACATGGTTCAGTGTGACGCCTTTATACATCGTTCAGTGTGACGCCTTTATACATCGCTCAGTGTGACGCCTTTATACATCGCTCAGTGTGACGCCTTTATACATCGCTCAGTGTGACGCCTTTATACATCGCTCAGTGTGACGCCTTTATACATCGCTCAGTGTGACGCCTTTATACATCGTTCAGTGTGACGCCTTTATACATCGCTCAGTGTGACGCCTTTATACATCGTTCAGTGTGACGCCTTTATACATCGTTCAGTGTGACACCTTTATACATCGTTCAGTGTGACGCCTTTATACATCGTTCAGTGTGACGCCTTTATACATCGCTCAGTGTGACGCCTTTATAGATTGTTCAGTGTGACGCTTTTATACATTGCTCAGTGTGACGCCTTTATACATAGTTCAGTGGGACGCCTTTATACATCGCTCAGTGTGACGCCTGTGGCGTGATCCAGTCTGGGGCTGTCCGGGAGGACCCAGACAGCCGCGGACCGGATCAGCACACAGGACTGGGGGGCTAATATGCCCTCCGGTCCGGTGTGCAGCGCACGCAACTGCAGCCGCTGGCAGGTCAAGACCGCGGCGCCCGTGGTTCTGACTTAACACCAGCGGGAACTGCGTGCGCTGCACACCGGACCTGAGGGCATATTAGCCCCCCAGTCCTGCGTACTGATCCGGTCCGCGGCAGTCTGGGTCCTCCCGGACAGCCCCGGTTTGGATCACGCCGCATTGTGAAACCGGCCTAAGTTGTTCTAATAGTAGCTGGAGCGTTGCCAAATTCAAAATCGTTAACGATATCCTTGCGTGTGACACCGCACTAACGATGTCGAAACGATAACGCTCACTTGAGTTTCTTAAAAATCTCGTTTGCGATATCATAGCGTGTAACGCTACCACAAGAATAGCCCTTTTGAAAATTAAACAGTTTAGTGAAAAAAATATATTTTGGGTTTAAAATGTTCACTACTCCCCTAGATGAATTACTGAAGAGGTGGAGTTTCCAAAATGGGGTTACTTGTGGGGGATTTCCACTATTTAGACTTATCGGAGGCTCTCCAAATGCCTTAAGTGTCTTATATTAATTTTTGCTCCCAAAGATGCCCCATGTCTTATTTTCAGAGAATGTCTTATTTTATCATGTTCCCCATTATCTCCTTGCAGCCCTCAATATCCCTTTGCAGCCCCCAATATTCCCATGCAGCACACACACTCACCGATCCTGCCACTGTCCGTCGCTGTATGCATTCAGGGCCACGGGGCGCCGCACTGAACTCTCTGAACTGCCGTACAATTACAAGAAGCTGCTGGCCAATCAGATGCGGGAGGCCGCTGGCGTCTGATTGGCCGTCGGCTGCTGGCATTTGATTGACCAGCGGCTTTTTGTAATTGTACGGCAGCGGAGAGAGCTCAGCACCAGAATAAATATGGCGGCAGCAGCAGAGCTATCTGTATGCGCTTAGGCGTGCATACCTAAAATAAAATACATTTTGATATTACTTATTTTTGGGGGATGCCTTATATTATTAATATTTATTATTATAGTGCCATTCATTCTGTGGCGCTTTACATGTGAAAAGGGGAAAGATAGACAAGAACAACATATATGGACAATATAAGGCACACAGGTACAGAAGGAGTGTGGACCTTACCCGTGAGGGCTCACAATCTACGAGGAACGGGTGGGGAAACAGTAGGAGAGTGCAGAGCAGGTCGTGTGGTGGATTGGTGGGCTGAGGCTCACATCAGGTTGTAGGATTGTTGGAAGAAATGGGTCTTCGGGTTTCGTTTGAAGGTTTTAATAGTAGTCGAGAATATGATATGTTGGGAGATCCAGAGTATAGCGGAAGCACAGGAGAAGTCCTGTAGACGGTTGTGGGAAGAAGAGATGAGAGGGGAGAAGAGGAGGAGATCTTGAAAGGATCGTAGGTTGTGTGTGGGTAGGTAACGGGAGACCATATCACAGATGTACGGAGGAGACAAGTTGTGGACGGCTTTATATGTCAACGTGAGGGTTTTAAACCGGGGCTTCTAAGAGATGGGAAGCCAGTGTAGGGCTTGGCAGAGAGGAGAGACTGGTGAATAGCGGGGAGACAGGTGGATAGATTGGAGTGGGGCCAGAGAGCTAGAGGGGAGGCCAGTAAGCAGGAAGTTACAATAATCGAGGCAGGAGATGATGAGGGCATTTACAAGTGTTTTGGCAGTGTTGTGGTCGAGGAATGTGCGGGTCCTGGAAACATTCTTGAGTTGCAGTCGGCAGGAGGTGGCAAGGGCTTGGATATGTGGCTTGAAAGAGAGGGCAGAGTCAAGGATTATGCTGATTCACCGGACAAAAGTGCCTTAGCACCCGCGCTGCTGCTCAAGAAGTCACCAGAATCACTGGAATGTCTGGGATAAAAGTTGCTTTATTACACCGACGCGTTTCGGAGCCCCTCCTGGCTCCTTCTTCAAGGAAAAAAGGATTATGCTGGGGCACCGAGCGTGCGGGACTGGGGATAGTGAGTAGCCATTGACTTGATTGATAGATCCATTGTGGCGGAAGAGTGAGTTGGGGGAATGATGATGAATTCCATGTTCAGTTTTAGAAAGCGAGTAGAAAAGAAGGATGAGATAGCGGACAGGCATTGTGGAATTTTGGATAGTAAGGAGGTGATGTCGGGTGCAGAGAGATAGATCTGTGCGTCGTCAGTATAAAGGTGTAACTGAAGACCGTGGGACTCAATGAGCTGTCCCAGGCCTATGGTGTAGATCAGGGGTCTCAAATGCCAGGACTCGAGCTCCGCCCACAGTCCAGGTTTTCAGGATTTCCTCAGAATTTGACAGTTGTTAATTTGATTACCAACTGTCAAATGCTATGGAAATCCTAAAAATCTGGATTGTGTGCGGCCCTCGAGGCCTAGAATTTGAGACCCCTGGTATAGATGGACAAAAGTAGGGGACCAAGAACCGAGCCTTGAGGGACACTGGCAGAAAGGGCGTAAGGTGAAGAGGTGGAGTGGGAGAGTGTGACGCTGAATGTCCGGTCTGTTATTTATGAAGAGATCCAGGAGAGGGCCGAGCCAGTGATACCAATAGATTCTAGAATAACAGGAGGCAATGGTCTACGGTGTTGAAAGCGGACGATAGGTCAAGGAGGAGGACTGAGTAGTGTCGCTTGCTGTTGGTGGTTAATAGGTCATTGGTAACCTTAGTTAGGGCTGTTTCAGTGGAGTGATGCGGTTGGAAGCCACACTGTAAGGGGTCAAAGAGAGCAGGAGGAGAGGTGGGAGGACAGTTCAAGGTGGAAATGTTCCAGAAGTTTAGAGGCAAAGGGGAGAAGTGATGTGGGGTGATGCCTAGAAACAGATGCTGGGTTGAGGGAGGGCTTTTTAAGGATGGGTATGATCAGGGCATATTTGAAGGATGAGGGGAAGACACCGGTAGTAAGTGATAGGTTGAAGGGATGGGTTAGGGTTGGGATGAAGACAGTGGTGAGGTTGGGAATGAGGAGGAATGGGAGCGGGTCAAGGGCGCTGGTGGTGAGGTGTGATCTTAACAGAAGGAAGGAGAGTTGAGCTTCTGTCATGGCGGAAAAGCGGTCATTGGAAGGAGAGGGCTGTGCAGTTGTGTGGACGGGGTTGGGCACCAGCCGGGTCAAAGCTATTTCTGATGTTGTTGATCTTCTGTTTGAAGAAAGTGGCGCAGTCGTCCGCAGATATGAGAGGAGAGGTGTTACCCCTCGGGGGTCTGCCGCAGGGTTCCAGCACCCTCTGCTGGAGTAGCGTTGCTCTTCTCCTCTCTTTCCGGGGCTACTGCTTGAGCACATGAAACCATCTCCAAACCTGTTTCTGCTGGAGAGACTGCAGGGAGCATGCTCCTCCCCTCAGCCAATCACCATGCTTCTGTGTCCTGCCAATCAGGACTGCCCTGCTATGATATAAACTTCCTGTTTCCAGTCAGTCTTGGCCAGGGCAACTTCCTCCTTGAGGAGTTGCCATTTCTGGTCTGGTCAGGTCGCTCCTTATTTGGCTTGTTACCTGATTTCTGTGTGTTCCTTCCTACAGATTCCTGCCCAGCCGGCTCCTTGCTGACCGCCGTGTTCCTGGCTGGTTTCCCGGATCTCTTCCAAGCGGATCGCTGTCTTAAGCCTGGCTCCGGATTCCCCGTGTTCCCGGTTCCCCGTTTCCGATCCTATACCCGGTTGCTGTATTGTTTCCCACGTACCGGCGGAATCCCTGTATATGGGTTAAGCGCTCCGGGGCCTCCTTCGGTGGTGTTCTGGTGCTGTGGCCGTGTGGCCCTCCCCTGGGGCGTGGGTGTGTGTGTTGTTAATAAACCTGTTGACTCGACTTTACTGGTCCGTCTCTGTCATCCTGGTATCAGCATCCGCACTACGCGGTCCACGTGTGGAGTCCGTCAGTAGGACGTGACAAGAGGGAGTAGGTGCAGGGGGACAGAGTAGAAAATTGAGAGTTTTGAATAGCTGTTTAGGATTGTGAGACAGGAAGGTTATTAGAGATGAGAAGTAGGTTTGTTTTGTGGCAGTGAGTGCAGACTTGAAGCTGGTGAGGGACTGCTTATACATGGCGAAGTGCTTGGCGGAATGGGATTTCTTCCATCTTCGCTCAGCAACCCTGGAAGCCCGTCTCAGGTCTTTTGTGAGGCTGGTGTATCAGGGCTGCCTGTTTGTGCGAAGTTTGTTGAATGTGAGGGGGGCAGCCCAAGTTGAGGGCAGAAGTTACTGTGGTGTTATATAGGATAGAAGAATCTGCGTCATGTAAGGACGCTATGTCTATGAGTGGGAGAAGGAATTCTGAGAATGAGTGTAGATCAATATGGTTGAGATTTCGGCAAGGATGAGTGGGTTTGTGGAGTGGGGGTAGTGTATTAGGAAAGGAGAGGGAAGAGAAAGTCAGTAGATTGTGGTCGGAGAGGGAGAAGGGGGGTGAGTTGGAGAGGTTAGTGAAGGAACATAGACAGGTGAATATGAGGTTGAGTGTGTGGCCATCTTTATGAGTGGCAGAGGAGGACCATTGAGAGAGCCAAAAAACATGCAGTGAGTGATAGAAGTTTAGAGGCAGCAGGGTGGGGAGTTTCAATGGGGATGTTGAAGTCGCCCATGATGGTAGTGGGGATGTCTGCAGAGAGGAAGTGGAGTAGCCAGGTGGTGAAGTGGTCAAGAAAAGTGGAGAATGATGCTGGAGGGGCAGTAGATAACAGCTAATATAGATAGGTACGACAGAGTGTACCTCGAAAGAGGGGAGAGTAGCAGAGAGTGGCAGTGGGATTGGGGTAAAGGAGCAATTGTCTGACAGGAGCAAGCCCATTCCTCCACCATGCTTGTTGCTAGGGAGGGGGGTATGAGAGAGACTGAGTCCACCATAGGAAAGTGCAGCTGGGGCGGCTGTATCGGTGGGGGTTAGCCAGGTTTCAGTTATGCCGATGAATGAGAGATTGTTAGTGGTGAAGAGGCTGTGAATGAAAGAGAGTTTGTTGCAGATGGAGCGAGTGTTCCATAGTGCTCCAGGTAGAGGGACCGGGGAAGCTGGGGCTGGACAAATGGGTATAAGGTTATTAAGGTTGCGGAGGTTAGAGTTGGAGCGTGGGTATGGGTTAGAAGTGACTGTAGAGATGTGATGAGGGGTCAAGGATTTGGAGATATGTCACCAGCAAGTAGGAGAAACAGGGAGAGGGTCAGATGATGGGGGCAGGAGAGGTTACGTGCATGTTTGGAGACAAAAGATTGTATGTTGTATGTGAAGAAATAGTTCTGTCGAGGAGGTGAGGTGGCTGGGCAGGATAGAGGGAGAGTATATTACTTCATTACTGGGTGGAGGGATAAATGGAGTTAGTATGAAATTAAGTAGTATAGGGGTGAAGGTAAAAATAAGAGGAAACATAGTTGACAGTAACTATGTACTGCAGCACGTAGTGATGAGGTGCAGCAGGGGTGAGAAGCTGCCAGGGGGGCAGATGCTGCCAGGGATCAGATGCAGCGAAGAGATGTGTGGTAGCGATGAAGTCGTGTCAAGTTAGGACCAAGTGTATAACAGATAAGGATGAGGTATGGCAGGGGTCCGATGTAGCTAGGGATTAGATGCAGTGGACGGATGTGTGATGGTGATGAAGTCGTACAAAGTCAGGACTGCATGCGCAAGTGCAGCCAAGCTTCAGATGCAGCCAAGGTTCAGATGCAGCCGTGGATCAGATGCAGGAAGGGAACAGATGCAGCCGGAGATCAGATGCAGCTAGGGGTCAGATGCGGCCGGGGGTCAGGTGCAGCCGGGAATCAGATGCAGCCAGGGGTCAGATGCGGCCGAGGGTCAGGTGCGGCCAGGGATCAGATGCAGCCGAAAATGAAATGCAGCCAAGGGTCAGGTGCATCTAGGGATCTGATGTAGCCAGGGATTAGATGCGGCCACAGATCAGATGCAGCCAGGGATCAGGTGCAGCTAGGGATCAGATGCAGCCAGGGGTCTGGTATAGCTAGGGATCAGGTGTGGCCAGGGATCAGATGCAGCAGGGGATCAGATGCAGCTGGGGGTCATCAGCAGCAAGAGATGAGCGGTGGTGATGAATCAATGATAGGGTGTAAGCTGTTGGTGTTGTGCAGCTGGTGCAGGCATTCGGAGGGGCTGGTGCGTTGCAAGCCCGCCGGCTTGTACTGTAAGATGATTCCCTGGGCCTTTGTCTTTGGTGCAGGACAGGGATGTAGGAGATAGGAGGGGTCGTGGCCAGAGCTGAGACGCTCCGGGATGCAGAGGTAGCAGTATAAGTGGATGGGCCAGGATGGAGGTACAGCCGGGGCGGACCATTGCTGAAGAGGAAAGGGACTTGCAAGCCGGGGAGCACACCGGAAGCGTAGGCCCGCAGCGAGAAGTGGGGACCCGCTTGCGGTTATCACCGCCGACACAGTTATGGCTGGGAAGGGGCTTGTCAGGTTCGGGCGGTGCTCGCCAGGGGGGTCCAGTGACTTCTCGGCCCAGAGGTTGGGCCTCTGTCAGGGATAGATGTAGGCTGGCGGCCTTAAGGTGGGAGGGGGGATGGTCCCTGCAGAGTGGCCTTCTGTGGCCTCATGAACTACCCAGAGGAAAAGGGGCACAGCTATGTGTGCCTCAGTGGTGCCCCAATGGGATAGGGCTACGATAGAGATAATGAGAGGTGCCACATTTGTGGGATGGGAGAGATTAGGGCAGGATGGTAGGAGCCCTGTGTCACACGTGCCTCTCATACCGCGGCCATATTGATACCTATATTTAGCAGCTATGCAAACCCCCTTAGTATGTCTTATTTTCAAGGTATGTCTTAATTTCAGGGAAATAGGGTAGATTCTCCAGCTCCTCCATGGAGTGCACGCTTGCCATTCCCGGATGCCGCAGTGTGATGACCTCATCACGGTGCTGCACACTGGGCCGCGGAACGACTAGGTTTTCCAGCCGCAATTAAAGGTACAGTGCCAGTCCTCCGGCGGCCATAGGACTGCCTTGTGACTGGCCAGGGCAGACTGCCGTGCAGTGAAATAGGTGTGCTTACACGGGGACACACATCCATGTGAAGCAGGCGCTGGGGTCAGGGGTCGTCGGGCCTGGTCATGACCCTTATGAGCCCGATCGTTACTCCCTGCCTGGAAGGAGCTCAAACATCCAGATGTAGTCACTAATATGTACCAGGAAGCAGCCCCCACTGTGTAGTGTCTTCAGCGGTGAACGAGCTAGACTGTATGGCCTGCAGTAAGGACCTGGAAGGAGCCCATACATTCTGATGTAGCCTCTAGTATACACCTGGAAGGAGCCTGATTTCATCATTCGTGGTGAATGTAGACGTATGCTCAGTAAGGACCTGGAAGGAGACCATACATTCTGATGTAGCCACTAATATAGCCTGGAAGGAGCCTGTATTCTCTAGTGTCTTAGTAGTGAACCAGCTATACTGTATAGGCTGCAGTCAGGACCTGGAGGAGCCTGTATTCTCTAGTATGTATAGAGGCTGCAGTCAGGACCTGGAGGAGCCTGTATTCTCTAGTGTATAGGCTGCAGTCAGGACATGGAGGAGCCTGTATTCTCTAGTGTATAGGCTGCAGTCAGGACCTGGAGGAGCCTGTATTCTCTAGTGTATGGCTGCAGTCAGGACCTGGAGGAGCCTGTATTCTCTAGTGTATAGGCTGCAGTCAGGACCTGAGACTGTATCTCTAGTGTATGGGCTGCAGTCAGGACCTGGAGGAGCCTGTATTCTCTAGTGTATGGACTGCAGTCAGGACCTGGAGGAGCCTGTATTCTCTAGTGTATAGGCTGCAGTCAGGACCTGGAGGAGCCTGTATTCTCTAGTGTATGGACTGCAGTCAGGACCTGGAGGAGCCTGTATTCTCTAGTGTATGGGCTGCAGTCAGGACCTGGAGGAGCCTGTATTCTCTAGTGTATGGGCTGCAGTCAGGACATGGAGGAGCCTGTATTCTATATGTATGGCTGCAGTCAGGACTGGAGTAGCCTGTATTCTCTAGTGTATGGGCTGCAGTCAGGACCTGGAGGAGCTGTATTCTCTAGTGTATGGCTGCAGTCAGGACCTGGAGGAGCCTGTATTCTCTAGTGTATGGGCTGCAGTCAGGACCTGGAGGAGCCTGTATTCTCTAGTGTATGGGCTGCAGTCAGGACCTGGAGGAGCCTGTATTCTCTAGTGTATGGGCTGTAGTCAGGACCTGGAGGAGCCTGTATTCTCTAGTGTATGGGCTGCAGTCAGGACCTGGAGGAGCCTGTATTCTCTAGTGTATGGCTGCAGTCAGGACCTGGAGGAGCCTGTATTCTCTATGTATAGGCTGCAGTCAGGACCTGGAGGAGCCTGTATTCTCTAGTTACGGCTGCAGTTAGGACCTGGAGGAGCCTGTATTCTCTAGTGTAGGGCTGCAGTAGGACCTGGAGGAGCCTGTATTCTCTAGTGTATGGGCTGCAGTCAGGACCTGGAGGAGCCTGTATTCTCTAGTGTATAGCTGCAGTCAGGACCTGGAGGAGCCTGTATTCTCTAGTGTATAGACTGCAGTCAGGACCTGAGAGGACCTGTATTCTCTAGTGTATAGGCTGCAGTCAGGACCTGGAGGAGCCTGTATTTTCTAGTGTATAGGCTGCAGTTCAGGACCTGGAGGAGCCTGTATTCTCTAGTGTATGGCTGCAGTCAGGACCTGGAGGAGCCTGTATTCTCTACTGTATAGGCTGCAGTCAGGACCTGGAGGAGCCTGTATTCTCTAGTGTATAGGACTGCAGTCAGGACCTGGAGGAGCCTGTACTCTCTAGTGTATAGGCTGCAGTCAGGACCTGGAGGAGCCTGTATTCTCTAGTGTATAGGCTGCAGTTAGGACCTGGAGGAGCCTGTATTCTCTAGTGTATGGGCTGCAGTCAGGACCTGGAGGAGCCTGTATTCTCTACGGGATAGGCTGCAGTCAGGACCTGGAGGAGCCTGTATTCTCTAGTGTATAGGCTGCAGTCAGGACCTGGAGGAGCCTGTATTCTCTAGTGTACAGGCTGCAGTTAGGACCTGGAGGAGCCTGTATTCTCTAGTGTATAGGCTGCAGTTAGGACCTGGAGGAGCCTGTATTCTCTAGTGTATAGGCTGCAGTAGGACCTGGAGGAGCCTGTATTCTCTAGTGTATGGGCTGCAGTCAGGACCTGGAGGAACCTGTATTCTCTAGTGTATGGGCTGCAGTCAGGACCTGGAGGAGCCTGTATTCTCTAGTGTATGGGCTGCAGTCAGGACCTGGAGGAGCCTGTATTCTCTAGTATAGACTGCAGTCAGGACCTGGAGGAGCCTGTATTCTCTAGTGTATGGTCTGCAGTCAGGACCTGGAGGAGCCTGTATTCTCTAGTGTATAGGCTGCAGTCAGGACCTGGAGGAGCCTGTATTCTCTAGTGTATAGGCTGCAGTCAGGACCTGGTATCTCTACTGTATTCTCTAGTGTATAGGCTGCAGTCAGGACCTGGAGGAGCCTGTATTCTCTAGTGTATGGGCTGCAGTCAGGACCTGGAGGAGCCTGTATTCTCTAGTGTATAGGCTGCAGTCAGGACTGGAGGAGCCTGTATTCTCTAGTGTATAGGCCTGCAGTCAGGACTGGAGGAGCCGTATTCTCTATGATGGGCTGCAGTCAGGATCTGAGAGCCTGTATTCTCTGTGTATAGCGCAGTCAGGACCTGGAGGAGCCGCTCACTCTACTGTATAGGCTGCAGTCAGGACCTGGAGGCATGCCTGTATTCCTAGTGGTATAGACTGCAGTCAGGACTGGAGACCGGGCCTATTCTCACGTGTATGGCTGCAGCCAGGACCGGGGGCCATCTCACGTATAGAGCAGCCAGGACCGGGGAGCCGTAATTCTACTACTGTAAGGCGCAGTCGGGTACGTCTGGGAGGAGGCCACTACTCTACATAGGAAGGCTGCCAGACCTGGGGGCACGATCCTGGGATAGAGGGCAGTCAGGACCGGAGGAGCCTGATCTACTGTGAGGAGCCAGTCAGGCAACCTGAGAGGAGCCATGTATCTCGTGGGGCACAGTCAGGACTGGAGGAGCCATGTACTCTAGTGATGGGCCCTGCGTCAGGGACCTGACGGAGCCTCCTGTATCGAGGTATGAGGCGGCCCCTCACGACAGGAGGAGCCAGATTCCTACATGTACAGGCGAGTCAAGGGAACCTGGAGGAGGCCGTATCCTATGTACAGGGCTGCAGTCAGACCGGGGGCCTGTACTATGTAATGGGTGCAGTACGGACCGTGAGGAGCCTGTATTCTGGTAGTCCGCTATGGCGTGAGTCCAGGACCGGAGGGCCGTATTCTCTAGTGTATAGGCTGCAGTCAGGACCTGGAGGAGCCTCTATTCTCTAGTGTATGGGCTGCAGTCAGGACCTGGAGGAGCCTGTATTCTCTAGTGTATAGACTGCAGTCAGGACCTGGAGGAGCCTGTATTCTCTAGTGTATAGGCTGCAGTCAGGACCTGGAGGAGCCTGTATTCTCTAGTGTATGGGCTGCAGTCAGGACCTGGAGGAGCCTGTATTCTGTAGTGTATGGGCTGCAGTCAGGACCTGGAGGAGCCTGTATTCTCTAGTGTATAGGCTGCAGTCAGGACCTGGAGGAGCCTGTATTCTCTAGTGTATAGACTGCAGTCAGGACCTGGAGGAGCCTGTATTCTCTAGTGTATAGGCTGCAGTCAGGACCTGGAGGAGCCTGTATTCTCTAGTGTATAGGCTGCAGTCAGGACCTGGAGGAGCCTGTATTCTCTAGTGTATGGGCTGCAGTCAGGACCTGGAGGAGCCTGTATTCTCTAGTGTATGGGCTGCAGTCAGGACCTGTATTCTCTGCTGTATTCTCTGGCCTCCTCCATGCGGCTCCTCTACAGTAATGAGGGATTATCTCACCTCAGTCCAGGATCAGATGATTCTCCTGGAGCCGCAGCACGAGACACTGATGAGGCCCCGCCCCTTCCGGTGACGTCACACCTGACAGGAGCCTGTACTGGCCAGTATCTGCCTGAGAGACACAGAGAGACACAGCGAGGTAAGAAGAGACCGGGGGCCACATCACTGTACAGGGGAGCCAGACCGGGGGCCACATCACTGTACAGAGGAGCCAGACCGGGGGCCGCATCACTGTACAGAGGAGCCAGACCGGGGGCCACATCACTGTACAGAGGAGCCAGACCGGGGGCCACATCACTGTACAGAGGAGCCAGACCGGGGGCCGCATCACCGTACAGAGGAGCCAGACCGGGGGCCACATCACCGTACAGAGGAGCCAGACCGGGGGCCGCATCACCGTACAGAGGAGCCAGACCGGGGGCCGCATCACTGTACAGAGGAGCCAGACCGGGGGCCGCATCACCGTACAGAGGAGCCAGACCGGGGGCCGCATCACTGTACAGAGGAGCCAGACCGGGGGCCGCATCACCGTACAGAGGAGCCAGACCGGGGGCCACATCACTGTACAGAGGAGCCAGACCGGGGGCCACATCACTGTACAGAGGAGCCAGACCGGGGGCCGCATCACTGTACAGAGGAGCCAGACCGGGGGCCACATCACCGTACAGAGGAGCCAGACCGGGGGCCACATCACCGTACAGAGGAGCCAGACCGGGAGCCACATCACTGTACAGAGGAGCCAGACCGGGGGCCACATCACTGTACAGAGGAGCCAGACCGGGGGCCGCATCACTGTACAGAGGAGCCAGACCGGGGGCCGCATCACCGTACAGAGGAGCCAGACCGGGGGCCACATCACTGTACAGAGGAGCCAGACCGGGGGCCACATCACCGTACAGAGGAGCCAGACCGGGGGCCGCATCACCGTACAGAGGAGCCAGACCGGGGGGCGCATCACCGTACAGAGGAGCCAGACCGGGGGCCACATCACCGTACAGAGGAGCCAGACCGGGGGCCACATCACTGTACAGAGGAGCCAGACCGGGGGCCGCATCACGGTACAGAGGAGCCAGACCGGGGGCCGCATCACGGTACAGGGGCCACCACTTACCCCACTGCTGAGGTACATCAGGACCCACACGTGTAGCCTCCACAGCAGAGATGGTCTCCAGGGGCAGGGTTGGTTCCGGTCTCTCAGGCTTCTGTCCATCCTAATAGCAGGAGCCATAGCGGCCTCCAGTGACTCCGGAGCAGCGACTGAACCCAGACAGAGCGGAGTCCTCAGAGCAGGGTCACTCCACCGAGTGTCAGTGACCTCTCCTGACCTCACAGCAATACTCCTCACCAGCTTCGCTCTCTGCCTGACCATACCAGGTTTACACTCAGCCAAGGAGACGCCATCAGGGTCACCAGACACCAGAGCCGCGAAGAACCCGACCGCATACAGCGGGGGCGGAAAGTATTCACGCCCCTGTACATTCTTCACTCTTTGTTTCATTGGAGCCATTAGGTAAATTCTATTAAGTTCATTTTCCCTCATTAATGTCGCTCTGCCCCATCATCACTGAGAAATAACAGAAATGTGGAAATGTGTGCAGATTTATTAAAAAAGAAAAACTGAAATCTCCCATGATGATAAGTATTCAGCCCCTTTGCTCAGTATTGATGATAAGTATTCAGCCCCTTTGCTCAGTATTGATGATAAGTATTCAGCCCCTTTGCTCAGTATTGGTGATAAGTATTCAGCCCCTTTGCTTAGTATTGATGATAAGTATTCAGCCCCTTTGCTCAGTGTTGATGATAAGTATTCAGCCCCTTTGCTCAGTATTGATGATAAGTATTCAGCCCCTTTGCTCAGTATTGATGATAAGTATTCAGCCCCTTTGCTCAGTATTGGTGATAAGTATTCAGCCTCTTTGCTCAGTATTGAGTATTTGCACCTTTGGAGCTCGTATAGCCATGAGTCTTCTTGGGAATGATGCAGTTTTCCCCCTGGATTTGGGGATCCTCTCATTCTTCCTTGCAGATCCTCTCCAGTGCCGTCATGTTGGATGGTGAACGTTGGTGGAGCCATTTTCAGGTCTCTCCAGAGATGCTCCATTGGGTTTAGGTCCGGGCTCTGGCTCCGGTCAGGAATGGGCACAGAGTTGTGGTGAAGCCGCTCCTTTGTTATTTTAGCTGTGGCTTAGGGTCATTGTCTTGTTGGAAGGTGAAGCCTCAGCCAAGTCTGAGGTCCAGAGCTCTGGAAGAGGTTTTCATCCAGGAGATCTCTGTACTTAGCCGCATTCATGTTTCCTTCAATTGTAACCCCCATAGCATGATGCTGCCTCCACCATGTCTCACTGTTGGGATTGTGTTGGGAATGTGATGAGCAGGGCCTGGTTTTCTCCCCCGCTTAGAACTTTTTGGTGATAATTCTATCTCCCTCTCATCAGACCAGAGAATCTTATTTCTCATAGTCTGGGATCCTTCATGTGTCTTTCATATGTCTTGCACTGAGGAGAGGCTTCCGTCAGGTCACTCTGCCATAAAGGCTCGACTGGTGGAGGCTGCACTGATAGGGGACTTTGTGGAACCTTCTCCAATCTCCTTACTGCATCTCTGGAGCTCAGACACAGTGATCTTGGGGTTTTTCCTTTACCTCTCACCAAGGCTCTTCTCCCACGATTGCTCAGTTTGGCTGGACGGCCAGGTCTAGGAAGACTTCTGGTGGTCCCAAACTTCTGCCATAGATTATGGAGGCCACTGTGCTCTTAGGAACCTTGAGTACTGCAGAAATTCTTTTGTAACCTTGGCCAGATTTGTGCAAATGGTTGTGTAGGGAATTAGGAGGCAGGATGGTGAGATGGGCAAAGGCGAACTGGGAACTAGTCTTACCGTGAGTGGGCTTCCTGATTCACCCTGTTAATGGAATTACCCCTGAAGGTGAGGATGTCCAGGCCACCACCTTACCCTTTGCTCCTTACCAGCCTTAGGTTAAAGCTCCTACCTCCACCCACGGACTGGGAAAAAGCAGCAGCTCCTATGGAAGGGTACAGCAGCAGCACAGCATGTCCTCATTGCACTGGATCCAAGTAGAGACTGAACTCTATCTGCGACACCAGGAGGAGGGAAGTAGAGCTATTTAAAGGCTGATGAAGTGGAGATCAGAGCTCTGACACACCCCTCCACGTGCAGAGCCGCACACAGCATAGACTACAGCAGTTTTCTGGCATTAACTTTGCAACTGCCAAAGAGAATAAACAGATTAATCTTCAGCAGCATTACATGTGGCTGCAGAGCAGTGAACACGTGACCCCTCAGGGATCATGCCTGTGCTGTGTTACGTCTTCCTCAGGTGGTTACTTGGAGCGGCTCCTTCTTTTGGGGTGTGATCTATCAGGGAATGGCATTCTTCCAGCAGACACAGCTTTCATCACACTCTTCTCCTGCAATCTTGATGAAGCGAAGATCAGGTTCCTCCATGGATAGAAACGTCGTCTTTACTTATCCGGTCACAATTCCTAGAGTTGGCGGTGACGTCTCTCTCTGGACTTCGCTGGTGAAGAACAGACCAATGTTATTTTAGTTCAAATGACCGAAAATTCTGCAAATTAATTTTCCGAGTCCGAACAAAGGATGAAAACCTAATCAATGAGGTTCCGTGTTTTTCGCATTACAAGACGCACTTTTGTTCCCCAAATTTTGGGGGAAAGTGGGGGGGTGCGTCTTATAATGCTAAACTACTAGGTTGTGCAGGGGGTGAGGGGGGCCAGCTCAGGAGCAGTGTCTGCCAGGAGCAGGCTGCAGCGGCAGGCCGTGGTCACGTGGGGCCACTCATTATGCTCCTGTAATATTCACTGCATCCCGCTGTCAGTCACCATCAGGAGAGCAGCGCACATCACAGGAGCGGGCCTGCAGCTGCTGGCTTTGATCCTGCGTGCATGGTCAGTGCTGTCCACGCTTTCATTGCATGGAAAGCTGTGACTATCCAAACGATGTCATACCTCGCTCCACTGCTCCCTGCAGACATCCATCCCCGCTGTCTGAGAGCATCACTGTAAAGTGACATCACCACCCCGCGCCACTCATAGGACAGTGGGGAAGGAAGGATGGCTGCAGGGAGCGAGGCGAGTTTGGCGTCCTCTGTTATTTTTTAAACTGCACTGTGGGGGGGCAGTGTGCGCCACAGGGGGGGAGAGGACAGTGTGTCATGAGGAAATAGTGCGCTATGGGGGGAGACAGTGTGCCAGCATGACGACCCAGTGTGCCATGGGGGAATAGTGTGCCATGGGGAGACAGTGTGTTATGGTGGGGGACAGTGTGCCAGCATGGGGAGACAATATGCCATGGGGGGAAGTGGCGGGGGGGAGCATTTACCAGGATGGGACACATATATACTGATTATAAGACGGTCCCCATTTAACATTACAAATTTAATTTCTTTCTCTTTTCCTTCTCCGAATTTGGGGGTGCGTCTTATAAAGCGGAAAATATGGTAAATCTCTCCATGTCCTCAGAGAAGACAATTCAATCCTCCACCACCCAAGGTAGGGGTTGGCAAAACTGGGGGCACAGGTGCTGCCCATAGCCATCCCAAGTTGTTAGTGGTAAAGGTGACCGCCGGAGGTAAAGATATTACTTATGCTTCAGGTCATTGTCCTGCTGGATCACTGTCGTCCTTTTCATCCCCATAGCACTCGAATGTATGAAGTAACTCGTCTTGTAGGATCCTCACATAGAGCTCAGCACCGAGACACCATCCATCCTGGTCAAGTATCCAACGTCTCTGACTGTGACACATCCCCATATTATCAGGCTTCCTCCACCCAACACAACAGTTCCTTCAATTTCTCCATCCTTTAGCTCCTTTGTCTCTTCCTGACCCATTTTCAGCCATCAGAGCCGTCTATTGATTACTGTCTACTGTCCACTTTTAGTACGAGGTGCATGGAGCGGAGCCGTGTGAAGTGGGGCTATGTGTACGAGGTGTACGGTGCGGAGCTGAGCCGTGTGTACAGTGTGTAGTCGTGCTCCAGACTTGTGGTCGGAGTCTCCAGTAATTGTATTATTCCCCAGGATCTCTCTGATCTTCCATCGTCTCTTCCCCCATTCAGGTCTCTACAATATCGGATCCTCTCACATCTTCTATAGAAGAGAATTCTCCTGATTGACCATCAAGGATGGATCTGGACAGGGACAAGATGGCGGAGAGGATCTTACCCCTCACCCTAGAGATCCTCTTCCTTGTTACTGGAGAGGTGAGAGATGTCACATGACCTCATTCTTATCTATGGACAGAATAACGGACAGAGCTGGAGAGGTGAGGACTCTGGAGATGTCTGGAGACTGGAGATTTATGAATGTGTCTCCTCTCCATAACCAGGATTACACAGTGGTGAAGAAGAGCTGGAGTGATCTGTGCTGTCAGGACCCTGTACAGTGTGAGGGAAGAGCCCGGGGCCCGGGGCCTCCACCTCACCCCCTGATACATGAGGACATCAATGAGCAGAAGATCCTAGAACTCACCTACAAGATGATGGAGCTGCTGACTGGAGAGGTGACACTGCTGGGAATGCTGCTGCTGCTGGGACATTATACAGTAACGCTATGAAGGGATGGGGGAATGATGACAATGCGGCTATCATTGTATGTGTCAGGTTCCTATAAGGTGTCAGGACGTCTCCGTCTATTTCTCCATGGAGGAGTGGGAGTATTTAGAAGGACACAGAGATCTGTACAAGGACATAGTCATGATGGAGGATCCCCTCACATCAGCAGGTAATAGGACTAAATACACACGGCCTATAATGATCTGTATGTAAAGAATGAATTCAGTCCTGTATGTGTCTCCTCCAGGTCTATCCAGTAAGAGGACAACACCAGAGAGATGTCCCCGTCCTCATCTCCCACAGGACTGTAATCCAGAAGATCCCGATGTTCCTCCGGATGATCAGGTAGATGGAGAGAAGGTGTGATGAGATCTCCCTATGATGTGTAGACGGCTGTGAAGATCTTGTCTCAGTCTTGTTTTCTCCCCCACTATTAGATGTGTTATACTTGTGTAATGAGATGGGTGGAGATGGCAGATTACAGCTGATCACAGATGGGACTTCTCCATCTGTCTGTGACTTTTACAATCTTTGTTTCAGGGTGAAGATCTGCCCCATATTAATCCTCCAGAGACCTATGTGAGGGGTGATGAGCGGAGGACAGAGGAGATCCCTACAGATCACTGCCCAGGTGAGTAGTGGCCTCTACAGTCACTTATTCTCCGCTGGGTACAATGCGGAGGAAGGAGGTAACTGTAGAATAACTGTTTGGGGTTGTGGGATATAGAAGATATGAGGGTTGTGACGTTCTCCTGTTTAGCAGAAGTGAGGGAAGACTTGGCTGTTAAACTTGCTTGTATGAAAGCAGTGAAGTTGTTTTAAATACAAAGTGGTAAGATAAGGTACTGCTAGAAGGTAATGTCACCTACTGTGTAACTACAAGAATAAGCACGGAGCAGGGTGGAAAGCAGTGACTGCAAAGAAAATAACCCTATCTGGTCTCTCACTGACATAAACACACAGTATGGCTGGAACTCCAAGCAAGGTCCACTTCACAATATCACCAGCAGGAAAGATCAGAAGGGGAAGGTATAAATAGCCACACCCGAAAGGTGATTGGTCAGAACAAATAAACCAATTACCCAAGAAAAATACATATAAAAAAGAAGTAATATCAGCTCACCTAATCCGGATGGTGTACTAGTAAATAGACACGGTACATGATGGACAAGTCCCCAGGGTCGGCTTACCAATAACAGCTGAATAAACTGTGAGAAAAAGTCATGTCCAGCTACCGCACAGCAGATTCCCTTCATATTATAAAAAACACTAACTTTATTTAGAACATTTAAAAAAAACAGCATCCTTAAAAGGTGGAGTAGAAAGACCAGTATTAGGTGTTTCTTCAGAGCGTGTACACTCGAAATGTGTAAGACTAACCTGTTACTACTGTATCTTTTAAAGATGCTGTTTTTTTTTAAAATTTAGATATATGACTTCTAATATGAAGAGAATCTGCTGTGCGGTAGCTGCACATGACTTTTTTTCCAACAAACAAACACCTGCTAGCCTAAAAAGACTAACGTAAGGCTAACAGGCGATAAACACCCAAAGTGTGAACGTGCTGTGGCTCAGCAGTTGGGGAAGCCGACCACAAAATACAGGATTGAATCCTGAAGCATGACATTGGATACGGCCACAAAGTAACTCCACCGGTCTCCCCAGACAAATCATTCCCCTTACCCTTCATCATATCTGCCAGAAGCATATTTTTTTTTTTAGTAAGCCCCCGACCTCACAGGCCTGGTATATGATGAACAGAGGAGATTGTTGTCACATGCAGGACACAACCAGGACTGGTCAGAAACACCTGCAGCTCCTTTAATGTTGCTGTTGCCTCTTCACAGCCTCCTGGAACAATTTTTGACTTATGCTTTTTATTAATTTTTGGCGGACGTCCAGCTCTATCTAATGTCAGTGTTGTGCTAAATATCAGCCTGTTGTTGATGACGTCTTCACAGTGTCCATAATGGATATAACGCCTGGGAAATGTCTTTGCACCTTCTCCTGACTGGTAACTTTCCACAGTGACCTCCTTTGCTGTGTTGTCAGCTGTTTATGAAACAGAAAATATCAGGAAAATCCTCCTAGAACAGCGACACTTTCTCTGGGGTTAATCAGAATCGCTGTAAATGACGGCGGCCGAGCGCTGACTACTATGTAACATGAGGGGAAATGTGATTTGCTGATTCTGAGCACAACCACATCCCAATTATAACAGGGGGTTTAACCACATTATTTTAGTTTCCCACAATATAAAGATTTCTATGTATCTCAATGGATATGTACAGTTTATGGTGACATTAAATGTGGAGAAAGTTGTGAAATGATTGTTCTTGGTATAATTGTAACCGGCACCAGACAGTGAGGGGCGCTGTGCTGCTCCGCTCTGTATACTGCTCACATCCTGGGAACAGCTCTCCTTCATTATCACATACACCCATCTTTATATATGGGGCCTGGTTACATAAGAGATTGCAGAACGGCTCCATAACTATTGGGAAAGACAATGATCAGGCAGAAATACTGATGTATAATATGATGTATTGTCCTTATGGAGCCTAAACTACGTCCTAAAAACCCCATAAACAGTTTGTCCTTGGCAGAACTAGAAGTCTGGACTTTCCCATTGTTTAATCCCAAAAGGGGAATTTTACTCCACTTGAGCAGCCGGACTCCATCCGGTCATCACCAACTATTGTACAATATTGTACACACAAGAACGTTAGTGGTTATCACTTGTCTCCATAAACAATTATTCAAGAAAGAAACTAAGAAGAAATGTAACTATTTCATTCCCAGTGATGACTCCTGTGAGGATTTCATATGTTGCCGCCATGATGCATTTCTTTTCTATTATCGCACATTATGCTGATTATTGTACAGTCAGCGGTGAAGTTTTATTGCATGTAAATATATAGAATAAGAGCTTACAGCCATAAATTACATAGAAATATATATTCTTTATTGATTTAATTAAAGAGGACCTGTCACCCCCTCCCACCTTCATGTCTGCTGCATTCCGGCAAGGGGTCCCCCATGTCTGTGGGGCTGCTACCCCGATATATAGGCTTAGAAAAACTTACAGTAATTTTCCATGGAGGCGGATCCTTGTCTTTAAGGCAGCTCGTCCACGGGGGCATTTCACACCCCCTGCGCCTCTGTACCGCCCATGTCCTCGCCGCCTCCCACTATGACGTCCTCTCATTTCCCCGCCCTCCTCCATAGCACAACACTGAGCAGGGCTGGGAAATGAGAGGACATCATAGTGGGAGGCGGGGCATGCAATTCAACCTCGCTCTGCGCTTGCATCACCCACTCAAGGACACGCAGAGCGAGGATTTCAGAATGGCACGAGCGGAAGCGGCGAGGACATCGGCGAAACATAGGCGCATGGGGCGTGAAATGCCCCCGTGGATGAGCTGCCTCAAGGACAAGGATCCGCCTCCATGGAAAAGTACTGTAAGTTTTTATAAGCCTATATATCGGGGTAGCAGCCCCACAGAGCCATGGGGGACCCCTTGCCTGGATGCAGCAGACGTGCTGAGCTTAGATTCTAATCCATGGCGGGGGGTGACAGGTCCTCTTTAATATAAATACACATCTAAGAATCAGGGACACATCATGAAAAAGTCCCTGTGATAATCCTCCCTACCCAGAACAATAAGCATGAAGGTGCAGAAAAAATTATATAAGAAATACAGAGGAGGATAAGAATAGGATGTGTGTGAATTAGGAGCGCTGGGGGAAATCTAGGTGTAATACCTAAAGAGGGTGTAATTCACATATCCGACCACAAGAGGTGCTCAAAGCACATGACAAAGTCCTGCAAATGCAGTTATAATTGAACAAGGAGTCGTATTATAGAGAATATATGTAGATCATAGACCGACCCTCTGACAAAGCTTTAATAGCGAAACGTGTCAGGGAGGCCATTGCTCCTTCTTGGGTCTGTTCCCTCTTTCCTCCATCCTCACAGCAGGAGTTTGTCATTTTTGTCCTTATTGCTTGTCTGTAGGATTTTCTCTCCTTGGTGTAAGTGCGGTGAGCTCCATTAGGTGAGACTGTCAGTTACATGTTAGTTTGTGTGAATATTGCCCTATACCCTTCAGCCCTGTGTAAGGCATTTATATAGGTATATTTATACCTTCCCTTATTGCTGTATATATACACTGGTGAGCAAAATTACCGTAGAAAACAAACTACGGTCACTTGATTTTTCAGGCAGGATGTGATCTGCATTGATGAACATTTGGCGGTTTTTGTGTACGGGGTGCACCAGCCACTAGAACAGGATATCCAAAATAACCAAAGTTCATCAACTTAATACCTTCCCCATGACAATTGCTGCTGATTGAGGCTGAACACAAGCAAGGAACCACGTGTTGTTGAAGAAGGCTCTGATACACACTTTTATTCACTCTGCCATGTAGCTTCCTCCACCACTTTTCACTGACTTCTTCACAAACTTTGGGTTCAGTCTTTCCACAGTTTGTAGACGAATGTCATGTTTCCTATCGGACCCAAATAAATTATGAAATCACTAAAATGTACTGTGGAGCTCTTCTCTGTCCACACAACATGCTTCTCACCAAAGGGGAGTCTAGCTTTATGATTATTTCTGCTAATGAGAGGTTTGCTCACTGCAGAGTCGGCTTTCAGTCCAAATGCTCATGACACTGTATGAAGAGACAGATCCTTACCCTGTTCAGTGCTGAACTGGCGAGCTATTCCAGCTGCAGTGTTGAAACAATTACCCATGGAGATTCTCCGCATTATCCTGTCCTCTCTTACATTTCTTTTCTTGGGAGACTTGAAAGAGTTTGGTCTGTTGTAAAGATGCAATATTCTAGAGATCACAGACTTGCAATGACCACCTTCTGTTTCTATGGCTGATAGGGTGACCTCTTTGGCCTTCATCTGGGCAACCTGCTGCCGGAGGGTTTTAGTCACTTTGGAGACGCAAAGTGAGTGCAAACTGGAAAGTTAGGCTGCCGGTTACATAGGGTTTGTCAGATAATTAAGGAAATTAGCACCTGGTGCAGATTAACACCAATAACCTGCAGGATCTGAAAGTGTTTTCTCATTTTGTTCGATGTCTTTTTCGATCTCATATTGATTTTTGTCTGTGTTCAATTTATAAAATAATCTTAAAATCCTGCTGATTACTCATGTTAGGAGATTATCACATAGGAAACACAACGACCTTAACAATAAGGAAATTGCGTGTTCTCAATTTTCATCGCCAGTGTATATATGTATAATAATTAAACTTTTTGTTTCTCTTTGCACTTTATTATGGGCTTTGTGCAGTAATAGTCTAGACCCTTCTCCCTTCATATTGAATGACCCCGGTCTATGGTCTACATACCGTGTTTCCCTGAAAATAACTTTATTTTTTTAATCATGCCCGCCTTACAAGGCATGCGGATGTGATTCTAGGTGTTTACAGTTTGTGCCTCTGAGCGCTCTCAGTTGCTGTAGATGTACGTGACAGTAGCAGTGTCTGATTGGCCAACGGCTTCCCGTACATCTACGGCAGCTCTTTCTGGAACTTTGGGTCCAGTGGGCGGGTCTATCAGCGAGTGACAGTTACATTTGTATACACACTTCTACAAAGACAGCTGTCAATCACTGATGGCACCGCCCACTGGACCCAAAGTCCTAGAAAGAGCAATAGATTAAATGATGAAAACATAAATTGTACTGAATTGAATCTTCTTTTACAAAACTATGTATCATTGTGCTAAGCTCCTCCTACTCTATAACGTACTGCCTACAGATTAAGGGCCTGTTACACGGTAGAATATCGTTAACGATATCGTTGGTACATCACGGCTTTTGGGGCGGTGCAACGACGTCGTAACAACATTGTTGCGTGTGACACATAGACATGATCAACGATAAGTCAGCTGATCGTTGATCGTAGGTTTATGAACAGGACCATAAATCAGTCGTTGATCGTACGTTCGACCTTCTGCATCGTCGTGTGTGACACCTTGATAACGATCTCGTTTACGACTTTGCCTATTCAGAACTGAAGCACGTAGGAGACCAAATGACCGCAAGTAACATTCGCTTGTCACGGAATCGTTGCTTTGTCGTTCAATATATCTGCACGTGTGACACCTTAGCACCGATCAATGAACGACGTTCAAGCGATCCAGGCCAGGTCGAATCGTTGGTCTGATCGCTTAGATATTGAAGCATGTAACAGCCCCTTTAGAATGCATTTACATGGTGACCGGCTCCATTTAATCAGGGCTGTGGAGTTGGAAATCCAAACGTGCGACACCGACTCCTCAATTTCCCTTACACCGACTCCCACACATATTGCTTATATTTAAGTGAAAAATTGATTGTAGTACGATGTGAACATCAGACATTGGATCATTTTTATGATACAATAATCAAGATATTTAGAACATAATATATATTTATTGGAATACAACTTCAGAACACAAATATTAAATATGTAATCCATTATGTAATATTTATATATATATATATATATATATATATATATATCTAATATATAATTGCCGTAGCGCACTTCCGTCATATTTGGCGCTACTTCCGTCGTCGTGGACGTGGCTGCCAAAGTGACGGAAGTGCATTAGGGACACACACACACCACCCACACCCCCCCCCCCACACACACACTCCAGTATACTTACCCCGCCGCCATCCCGCTACACCGCTCCTGCCATGGCTCGCGGGGCTCCCGCCATGGCTCCGCTCACCACGCGGGGCTCCCGGCATGGCTCCGCCCACCTCACGAGACTCCCACCATGGCTCCGCCCGCCTCGCGGGACTCCCGCCATGGCTCCGCCCACCTAGCCTGCGCTGACCACAGAGCCTCCTTCCTGCGCTGACCACAGAGCCGCCGTCCTCTGCTGACCACAGAGCCGCCGTCCTCTGCTGACCACAGAGCCGCCGTCCTCTGCTGACCACAGAGCCGCCGTCCTCTGCTGACCACAGAGCCGCCGTCCTCTGCTGACCACAGAGCCGCCGTCCTCTGCTGACCACAGAGCCGCCGTCCTCTGCTGACCACTGAGCCACCGTATACAGTGCTGACCACTGAGCCACCGTATACAGTGCCGACCACTGAGCCACCGTATACAATGCTAACCACTGAGCCACCGTATACAGTGATAACCACTGAGCCACCTTACAGTGCTAACCACTGAACCACCATATACAGTGCTAACCACTGAGCCACCGTATACTCTGCTACCCACTGAGCCACCTATATACACACAATTCATTTCACCGCACTCCCCTAACTATTAGTAAATAAACTATATATGGATTCTAGACTACCCGATTCTTTAGGATCGGGCCGCCATCTAGTGTGTATATTATATATATATATATATATCTGTAATAAACTATGTAAGTGGCAAAAAACAGTTTTCAACCAAAACATACTCAATATCATTTGTGCAGTCTATGAATTTGTTCTAAGTAATAGAATCGCCTCCATAGATCCTCCTTCGTAGAGGACCTCAAATCTGACCTAATAATTTTAAGGCTAGAGAACAACCTCTCTACACTAACTTGGGTTGGAGGCAAAACCATAACCACATGGGCAACATCTCTAACAATTTCCAGGTATAAAGGAATTGCCTCATGCAGTGTCAGTTTTGATGAACGGTTGAATTTTTCTATTTCTTTGAGAGCAAGTGAAACATTTAGCTGAAATATGGTCAATCTGCTTGTTATAGGAGATGGAGTGAAATCATTTTCCTTGCGGCAACGCTTTGCCTGCTCCATGTCATCCATATACTTGTCAAAGTCAAACTCCTCATCTGATGAGGATGAAGATATGTCAGCAGTAGCACTGTCACAGGACCCAAGTCCTCTTGCGCCTGGCAGTCCTGTAGGCCACTCATCTTAACTGCTACCTCAGTCAGAGCTTCTTTTCCTTTAGTAATCTGTTGATCATCAAGCAGTATACGATAACTTGAGTTCACATAAACAGCTGCCAGAAAACAATTATTTTCCAATAGCTGTGTCTCTCCGTTTCATTGAAGCAGAAATGCCATCTGCAATTAAACCTCTTTGGGACTGGCAAACTAGCAAGTTCTTCCACTCCCTTATGAAAATGCCAGGAGTTAAATCCTCAGCTTGTAATTTTTTAGTCACGGTAAATGGGTGATTAAGCAATTCCTTCAATTCAGCCACCAGTGTCCATTGATCTTCATTTAAGGTCACCTGAGGGTTCGCCATATCTATAAGAAACTTTTAGTTCAAGCAATTGCTCAATCATTAAATAAGTGCTGCCCCACCGAGTGGCTTGATCGACAATTGCCCCTTTCCCAGCATGTCTCCAAGATTAAATCAATTTTAGGGGTTCTGGTGGCAATAACCAATTTCCTCACTTTTCAAATCAGATTTCCAGCACATCCTTTTTACAGACTCTCTCTTATTGCCAGTTCTAGCGTGTGCACAGCACAGCGCATGTGATGAATATAAAAGTGTTTTGAAGCAGTTTCAATAAGATCATCTATTTCTAAATTATAATTTTGCTGTTCTTCTGTTGTAGTATCTGTTTGTTCCTCAGTTACATGAACAGCACTGTGGCCTTCCATCTCAAACATACTGAAACCTAAATGTTCTTCTAGCTGTTGTTCATTACTCTCATTCATCAGATTAATTGCACTTCTCATGTTTGAAGCATTGTCCGTTACAATAGCAACAACCTGTTCTTTTTTGAGTTCGTAATCTTGCAGACCTTTTTCCACTAAGGCCTTGAGAAACTGGCTGGTGTGATGAGCTTTAGTATCTTTTACTGCCGGTGTCTTGGTAACAATTTTCTTTGTTGTCACAAACATTGATGGCAGATGGGGGCGTGGTCTGGCCATGGCGGTGTGAGGACGCGGGAGAAGAGGGCTCCCCGACATACCAGCTCCACTTCTTGCCTGACCAGCCTAAGGCTCTGAAAACATGGCCAAAGCCCGCCGCTCGTCCTACTGTAATCCTCCACAGACACCACGGAGGAAAGACACTGCTCTGGACCAACTGCTCCAGAGCGGAAGACCCGACGGCAGCGCAGCCTCTGCCTCAGCAATGGCGCCGGAGAAGGAGAAAAGAGGAGCGCCAGCAAGTGTGCAGCCATCGGCGGGGGGATAGAGGAGAATAGCAGCTTATACAGTCAGCGGCTCCCCTGGGATGAAGCACACAGACGGACACATACTCCAGGTGCAAGCAGGGAGAGGGGAGAGACAAGTGGAGGACAGGAGCAGCATGGAGGGAGGAGGAGATAATGCCTGTGAGGCTGCAGCCGTTCTGGCCCCACTTCCAGCTATCCCAGAGCTTCAAGCTATATATGCTCTAATCAGCACACTCCCCACAAAAACAGACCTGGACCTTATGGTTACCAGGATGGAGGCCTCACATAAAAAGGCCCTCTGCCCTGCGTACCGATGTATAACAAGTGGAGAAGTGTACCTCCACACTGGAGGAAAAGGTCGCCACTCTCACCTCCAGGATCTCCTCTATGGGCCAGCAGTTTCAGGACACTCATCAGCAAATGCAGTCCCTAGCCCTGCTACAGGATGATCAGGAAAATAGGGGCAGACGAAACAATATCCGTCTGAAAGGCATGCCAGAATCCATCCCCGCAAGCGCACTGGCCCAAAAAGTCTTTGAGGTGTTTAACATGGCAACTAAGAAACCTATAGACTCCTCTTATACTATTGATAGATTCCATAGGGTCTTACGCAGAGGTCAGATAGATGCATCCAACCCAAGAGACGTCCTGTGCAGGTTACACTACTACACAGAGCAAGAGGCCACTTATTCGGGCTGCCTGGTTGTGCCGCACTCTTTCCCTAGGGGATGCTGAAATCAAGCTTTTCTCTGATGTCTGAGCCCGCACCCTGGCTATGAGGAGATTGCTTCATTCCCTACTCCTGAAGATCAAAGATATGGGGGCCTCGTACAGATGGGGTCACCCATTCCATCTGATTGTGCGACGAGGGGAAGATCTTTTCTACCTGAGAACGCCGGACGAGCTGCCAGACCTTTTTAGATTCCTGGACACCTCGCCCATCACCATCCCAAACTGGCTGCAATGGAGATTTTCCCAACCCCCTGCACGACAGAAAAGAGGACAGAGACTGGATCGACGCTCCCCACAGCAACCTCAGCAGCGGGAAAATCGCCGTCATTTTGGGGAAGAGGAGGATCGCTGCTCACCACCTCCGTGAAGGGAGTGCTGACTTTGCACTTGTTCTCGCTGGGTCTTTTTCCCAATCCCAGTTAAATAAAAGCTGGACATATCCTTTAACTGATGAGAGCGGACGCTGTTCTAGGACTAAAATCGCTCTTATATTTATTTAATGATGTCCTCCTAGTGTGTTTAACTGTTTAGTTACTGCCTGGCGGGTGGGGGGTAAATATAACATGACTATACTCCCTCCATTGACTCCCTTGGTCACAAGGCGTTTTGGCCTAGTTGATGAGCCGCTACTGATGGACTCAACATAGAGGAGGGGGCACTGGAGGAGACTTTGGGCCGGTCATGGCTTGACTTGTAAATAGTTTAAGTGTATGCCACATGTATTTCTGTTACTGTACTTTTTTGATAGCTGGTGTGTCGGGGTCCCGCGCCACGTGGCTTCCTACAAACCCCGGAAGAAGTGTTCTTGTCTCCTGATCGTCACCTGTGGAGACTACATACTACGGTTATTTCTTATTATTTCTCTTCTTATTTTGGATTTATACTTCTCTTTCTCTATCATCTACATATTCTTCTGAGATCTATAACCCCTTCCTCTCCCTTCCCCAACTCTTACCCCTTTCCTTCTCTTTTGCTACCACCCCACCTACCCCTCCAGGACCCTCTCCGACCCCCGGGCTACCCCCTCCTCCTCCTCTGGCTTCCTGGGTCCGGATATGTCGACGGTCCACAAGACATCATCCGATTCCAACATGACTGAGATCCGCTGTGGTACCCTAAACGAGCGAGGTCTTCATAGTGCTGGTAACCAAATGATTTTAACACATCTTCTTAGAAAGGCGGGCGTCCATGTTGCCTTTCTTCAGGAGACACATCTCTGTACAGCCAAGAGGTTCACATCATCTAATCATTGGTACCCCGATGTTTACAGTAGCCTTTCCCCAGACACAAAGTCAAGGGGAACCAGTATATACATCTCCAGGTCTGTACCTTGGGAGTGTTTAGAGTCCAGCTGCGATGAGGCAGGTAGAGTGCTGATGGTTAAGGGCCGGATAGCCTCCCAGATGTTCACTTTTGCCTCGATGTATCTACCCAACAGTGAGAGTTGGGTGGTGAGAGAGCGCACTGCCTGGTTGGAGGTAAAAATGGGTGCTGCAACACAGAAGCAAGTATACTGCAAAGGGGAAGAAGAAAGAGCTTCTGTATGAAGTGCGCACAGCCAATATGCAGGTGAAAAACAAATATTTATTTAGTGCAAGACAGAAAAAACCTTAATGCGTGTTAAAAACAATTAAAACCAATTTCCCTCTGCCACACACAACATCACACAATTTACCCAGTGCCCGGGTGGGTATTCAAGGTGGCGGTACATTAGGAGTAAGAGCTATTACACAGAGCAAAATAAACCTCTATTTAGAATATATATAGGTGACTTTGGCAATTACAATAGATCCAGCTATATGGATGTTTATCCGGAAATGAACATAATATAATGCACGGTTAGTTTGGTATATAATATACACAAAAAAAATGACATCACATAAGCGACCGTATATACGAGATTGGGTGCCAAAACCAGGCAAATTCATCACAGATCATCACAGCGTTGTAGACAATCCAGAGGTATTAAGCTACAGCTCTAATTTTATCATAGTGTTATCCACCATAAGGAAAGCAGTATTGGCCCCGTGTATCTGCAGCCCATTGGGCGTCACCCAAAGACACATAACACAGTCCCCACAATCAATGAATTGACAAGGCAGTCAACAGAATAGTGATCATACTGCATAGAAGCCTTTCTGTATAACAATAATCAACACCCTTATATGCCCTTCAGAAAGTAGTAAAGGCACCTCAGCACAGTGGCTGTAAAATCACATAAAAGTGACCCGTGCATACAGGGACCTTCAGTAAGGAGTGAGGCCCCTTTAGAAGGGTAGGGGGAGGTGAGCAGTTTGACCACACGGGGGGAGGATGTGTGCCTGTCAGTAGAATCTGTGCAGTGCTATGTGGGCGCTGGGAAAGCACATAGCATGCACTGGTGGGAAGACAGGTGTATTAATCAAGGGGCTGTCAGATTGGGGAGAGCATACTATAGCCAAGTGATGAGGGCCTGGAGTGTGGCCAGTAGGGACCAAGCCCAACGCGTGTCGCCACAATCAGTGGCTTCATCTACCCAACAGTGGCCAGATTTCAGCTCTCTCGACTACCTGGAGAGAATTGGGAACTTCGTCAAGGGTACCCTGGTGTTGGGTGGGGATTGTAATATCGCCTTAGACCCTGTCTTGGATACGTCCTCTGGCACGTCCTCATTCTCTGCGGCCGCCCTCTGCAGACGTAGACGCACCCTTCACGATCACCAACTTATTGATGCATGGAGGCTCTTACACCCTGCTGATAAAGACTTTACATATTTATTTACAGGTGCACAACACCTACTCCAGAGTAGATTACATCTTTCTGGGCCACAGAGACCTGCATCTCATCAGGAGGGTTGACATAGACTCCATTGTCTTCTCAGACCATGCGCTGTGTGTCGCCTCTGACTGCCGTCGCCGGTAAAGAGACAGTGGCAATGGAAGTTAAACACCTCTCTCTTAGAGGACCTTGTGACCCTCTGGGAGGTGGAAACGGTGCTGCAGGACGTCTTTGAGACTAACACAACACCTGACTCCTCTCCTCTGGGAAGCACACAAGTGTGTGATCCGTGGAATCCTTATTAAGCATGGCATGAGAATGAAAAGGAATAGAGATTTGGAATTGTCTTCCTTACTGGTCAGACTGAGAGTCCTGGAGACGACTCATAAAACACGGCATGGAGCCGGGGTGATGGCAGACATAGCTAAAGTTAGGTAGGAACTGAAGGGTTTGTTGAACAGGAAAGCTAAGTGCTGGCTAGCTAAATGTAGAAGGACCTTCTATGAATATGGTAACTAATGCAGTAAATATTTTGCGAAAGCCCTGAGACCGCAAAGGACGAAGTTTTTCATACCAGGAGTTGGGACGAGTGGGCATGGGGGGACTGTTCAGCCTTCTTCGGTTATCGCAGGGGCTTTCAGACAGTACTACGCCTCACTTTATCTGATAGGGGGTGCCGGCCTCTTCGCTCAGTCAGACTCCTTCCTCCCAAACATTGTAGAATACATCTCTTCTTCGGGTCTGCCCAAACTAACACAGGCAGAGGTTACGGCCCTGGAGAGTCCCATTACTACGGCTGAGGTCTCGGCGGCCATCGCAGAGACCAGGAATGGGAAGGCACCCGGCCCGGACGGATTCCCAGCTATATATTACAAAAAATTTAAAGAGCGCCTGGCGCCAAACTTGCTTTACTTTTTCAACCACCTGAATGCCTGTGAACTCCCCCATGTTGACACATTGAGAGCACATATTAGTCATACCAAAACTCGGCAAGGATGTGACTCGGTGTAGTAGCTATCGCCCCATCTCTCTCCTCAATGAAGATATAAAGTTGTTTGCTAGAATCCCGGCTTCGATAATATCCCCCCTGCTTAATGCCATTATCCACCCAGACCAGGCGGGCCTTATGGCAGGGAGAGAAGCACGTGACAATACCACCAAAGCCATTAATCTGATACACAGAGCTATCTCTGGTACAATCCCCTCTATGTTGCTGTCCACAGATGCCGAAAAGGCATTTGACCATGTCAACTGGAACGTCATGGGGGAGACCTGACGGTTTATAGGTCTTGGGGAAAACATGTTACGATGGGTTCTGGCCCTTTACACGGTCCCTACCGCCAGAGTTCGAGTGAATGGGGTGCTTTCTGATTCCTTTACTATACATAACGGCACACGCCAGGGCTGCCCTCTATTGCCATTAATTTTCATCCTTACCTTAGAGCCCTTTCTGAGACATGTTAGAGCGAACCTTGACATTGCTGGGATTCCGGTTAGGCATGCCTCACATAAAGTTGCAGAATATGCGAATGACCTACTGTTTTTTATTTTAAATCCAACGATCTCTTTACCGAATTTAATGCGGGAATTTCAGATACACACCTCCCTATCCAATTTTAAAATACATCTTGGTAAATCGGAAGCACTTAATACCAACCTACCGTCAACCTACTGTCAATATACTATGTCCTACCTTTAAATTTAAATCGTCGCAACAATCTCTGTCCTATCTAGGAATTAAACTATCCGCAAACCTGAACGATCTGTATCGGATCAACTTCCCCTCCCTTTTGCGAAACATAGTCTGGCTGTGCGAGGTGGTCCAAGTCGTCCTTCTCCTGGTTTGGTAGATGCCAGATCTTGAAGATGAATATAATTCCTAGAATTCTATACCTGCTGCAGACCCTCCCGATGAAAATTCCTCAGGACTTTTTTAGACAGATCTCCTCCATTCAACGGAAATTTATCTGGGATAGTGGATCGGCTAGAGTAGGGAGGGCCATCCTCCATAGACCAAAGGTGAAAGGGGGCATAGGTCTCCCAGACATTAAACGCTATCATGCAGCGATTCACTTGTCCAGAATTATTGACTGGTGCAGGAATGGTAAACATAAGGCTTGGGTACACATTGAACAGAGCTTCAGCATAACCCCGCTGGACAGACTACCTATACAAGTACTCAAGTAAGTGCTCATCAATCCTGTTGCTGTATTTTCCCTGTATATTGTATAGAAGCTACCCTCCCAAAAGTATATGAGCTCAAAGAAAAAACAAACAAGTATCAAGCATACAGAGAGAACATACAGTACACTGGACTATTGATTTATGCACAGTTTATTAAAAGTGTAAATATGCTTTATGAAGTAATTACCTTAAGGCTGCGTTCACACATTTGCGTATTTTGCTGCGCTTTTTTGCGCGCGCTTTTTGCCGCGTTTTTCGGCCGCGCAAAAAAATACGCAGGGGCTTTCACACACTGCGCTTTCTTTACTCCAGAAAGCGCAGTGATGTCACAGAGGGGAGAAAGAATCCTGCTTCCTCCTCCCCTCTGTGACAGCCCCATTAGATTTCACAGTGTATTAATATACACTGTGAAATCTAAATTAAACAGAGGCAAGTGTATGAAAAATAAAAAAGAATGAATACTTCACCTGTCCGACGCCTTCTCCCGCTATCCGGTCTCCGGTTCTAAGTGAGAGATGTACTGACAAGACCTGTGGTGACGTCAGAGGGGGGCGTTCCCGGCGCTGATTGGCTGTTCGCGGTCATGTGATATGTATCACATGACCGTGAGTGCCCGGGAACGCCCCTCCGACATCACCACAGGTCCTGTCAGTACATCTCTCACTTAGAACCGGAGACCAGACACTGGGAAAAGGCGTCGGACAGGTAAAGTATTCATTCTTTTTTATTTTTCATTCACTTGCTTTTGTTTAATTTAGATTTCGCAGTGTATATTAATACACTGTGAAATCTAATGGGCGGCCACAGCTGTCACAGAGGGGAGGAGGAAGCAGGATTCTTCCTCCCCTCTGGGAGAATACGCAGGAGCAGCTGCGTAAACAATTGACATATCAATTGTTTACGGAGCTGCGCTTTCTCCCGGAAAACGCAGTGCGTATTTTTGCGCAATGTCTGCACTGCAAAGTGAATTTCACATTCACTTTGCTGGCAGACAAAAGGCACATTGCGTATTTTGAAAAGCGCGCTTAAAAAAGCGCAGCAAAATACGCAATGTGTGAACGTAGCCTAATCTTGTTATCCTGTTGACTCTAGCAATTCTTCTGAGATGAGTGCAGGCCTTCCTTCTTTCTGAGTGTTTACTTTCTACCCTTGCCTGTAGAGGAGGAGCTTCACTGGTGCTCAGTGCAGCACTGACTTCTCTCAGCTAAGACAAAGCCTAGATCCTCAGGCGACATTCACACCATGGGCGTAGCTGGGATCAAAATTAGGGGGGGGGAACAGAACCTCATACTGCACACCTCCGCTGCTGCAGAACCTCATACTGCACACCCATACACTTGAAAATAAATCCTGCCCCTTAAGAAGATGTGGTGAATGCTGTCTGTTTATTCCAACTATCAATTGATGTTGATGTGTTACGGACGACGAGCAATGACTGTCCTGGGTGTCCTTTTAGGCAGCTATGAGGTGTACCTGACTGGTGCTAAAAAAAAAAGGAGTGTTAGTCTGTGTGCTGCCCGGCTTTCATTCTTTCTGGGACAGATAAGATATGGATAGACCGATATGGATAAATGCATAGATAGATGGATGGAGGGAGGGATGGATGGAGGGAGGGATAGATAGCTAGTGGGATAGATAAATAGAGGGATGGATAGATGGAGAGAGAGATAAATACAGGGATGGATGGATAAATATATGGATTGATAGATGATAGCCATATGGATAGATAGAGGGATGGATAGATAGATGGAGGAATAGATAGATGGAGGGATAGACAGATGACAGCTACAGACAGCAACTAGTACATTGCAGATATCACACATTGTACAGAGAGCACATAATAATCACCTACAATATTAGCATTAGTTACCTTCCTGTGACAGAGATGAGCAGTAGTACTTTCACTTTCTCCAGCTCGGGGCCCAGGAATCAGATCTTGTGCAGGACAGGCACCCCTCCCCCTCCTCTCTCTGGTGAAGACAGAACAGAGGAGGGGAGATTGCCCCCCGCAGTCTGGAGCCGGTGCAGGACGGGAGCACTGCAGCATACAAGTGAGTTTTGATAGGTGCGTGCCCCTGCTTCCTGAAGGGGGGGGGGGACAGCTGCCCCCTGCCCCTCGCTGGCTACGTCCATGATTCACACACGGCGTTTTTTCGGATCTGTTTTTTTGCAGTGACTCTGGGCATCCCAGCAAAGTCAATGGGTTTCAGAATATGACATTCAGACACATTGTCTTGTGAGGATCCGTTTTTGGCCTCCAAAACAGATCCTCACAAAGAATGAACATGTCGGTTTGTGCGGCGTTTTTCTAATCTGCTTTTGCTATTGGAAACATTATCTATGAGCTAAAAAACCTTTCAGATGATGCAGTTCTTTAAAAAGCTGATCTGCTTTTGCAACTGAAAAACGTATCCTCAAAAAACGCTATGTGTGAATGTAGCCTTAGATCAGGAATAGAGCAGCCATTTATAGGACCTTTCATAGCTTTCCTAAATTCCCATGACAAAATATTCAGCACATTCTGCATTGATCTACTGCACCCAATTTATTATATTCAGGTTCGGTCCATTTTATACCGACTCCACCAAAATGAGCTCAGACTCCACGACTACGACTCCGCGTCCCTGCTTTTAACCCTAGATTTCCCCCAGCGCTCATAATTCACACACATCCTATTCTCTGATTTTTATATAATTTTTTCTGCACCTTCATGCCTATGGTTTTGGGTAGGGAGGATTATCAGAGGAATATTTTTCACGATGTGTCCCCGATTCTTAAATGTGTTTTTATATTAATTGACTCAATATAGAATATATGTTATATGTAATTTATGGCTGTAATCTCTTCTGCAGATTGACATTATTCTAATGAGTTAGCCTCTATGTACCTGGCCACTTATAGATCAATAGAAGTTTTATTGCAGTATAGAAATACCGCCTGTAACACATAAGTGCAGCCTCAGGCAGATAACTAACATATAGGATAGATGACAATGTTTCCGTTGTACTTTAAGATGTTGGGAAGGAAAGGTGTATAACAGTCCGCGCTGCCTGCTCAGGGATCCCCGAGGAAGGTGCCAGGAGGGCACCGAAACGCGTCGGAGAAAATAAAGGATATTGTTGGAACGTCACCTACTCGTGTGTTCTTTGGAGTAAGTGGACCGGGCAGCGCGGACTGTTATACACCTTTCCTTCCCAACATCTTGATGTGTCTCCATGAGTGAGTGGTCGGTGGAAGTCCAGCAGTAGCCATCAGGACATTATTACCATATGCCTTCAAACCAGTTGTGGGTCTCACAACTGGCATAGGTGAGTGAAATTCTTACACACCACCTTGATATACAGTGTCACAAGTGATAGGGCACTATTGCGCCTCTTGTTCCCCCTCCTTTTCTTTTATTGCTCTGTTGTACTTTGACACTTTTGCTCGGAATGACCATTAGTAGAATTGATTATTCTGACTTCACCCAAAGTAAATGACACTTGAATCAGTTATTAATAGAGTTTTGCTATGTACCTTGCAATTTGTATCGGCTTTCTTTATTATTTTTTGTTATATTTAGATAATTATATTAGAATATGTAAGGTTATATTATTAAAAAAAATAACATCAGTTTTATTCTTAGCAGATGACTGTACCAGGCGCTCCGAGGAACATCTGATCTCTTTAGAATTTAAAGCAGATGATTGTAGAATCGCACGAGATACATGTACACAGCGTGCCGACACTTCAGATATACCCCCAGCCGCTCACAGCAGAAATCAATCATCTGATGATTTTAATGAAGTATCTCTGAACTCATCTCCGACTGTGAAACAAAATAAAAGCCACAGAAGAAACAAGGAAGATAAAAGAGCTCCTACAAGAGAGAAGCCGTATTCATGTGCAGAATGTGGGAAATGTTTTACACGTAAATCAGATCTTGTTACACATGAGAGAATCCACACAGGAGAGAAGCCATATTCATGTTCAGAATGTGGGAAATGTTTTACTAGGAAATCACATCTTGGTAATCATGAGAAAATGCACACAGGAGAGAAGCCATATTCATGTGCAAAATGTGGGAAATGTTTTACACGTAAATCAGCTCTTGATATACATGAGAGAATTCACACAGGAGAGAAGCTATATTCATGTGCAGAATGTGGGAAATGTTTTACTGAGAAATCAAATCTTGTTAAACATGAGAGAATTCACACAGGAGAGAAGCCATATTCATGTTCAGAATGTGGGAAATGTTTTACATATAAATCAGTTCTTGTTGCACATGAGAGACTTCATACGGGAGAGAAGCCATATTCATGTTCAGAATGTGGGAAATGTTTTACTCAGAGAGCAGGTCTTGTTCTGCATGAGAGAAATCACACAGGAAAGAAGCCATATTCATGTTCAGAATGTGGGAAAGTTTTTATTCAGAAATCACATCTCCTTAGTCATGAGATAATTCACTTAGGAGAGAGACCATATTCATGTTCAGAATGTGGGAAAGGTTTTACACAGAAATCTGCTCTTGTTACACATGAGAGAATTCACACAGGAGAGAAGCCATATTCATGTTCAGAATGTGGGAAATGTTTTGCTCTTAAATCACATCTTTACAGGCATAAGACAATTCACAGGAAAGAAATGTTATAGACAGATTGTATCAAAGGCACCTGACATCTTGAGACTGTAGCTTTTGTGATGGTGGAATCCATTTTGAAGATGGCACCATCGTCCTTTTTGTCTTCTGTATGTTGCTTTCAAATTCTCAATGTATATTTTTTATTCTGTTATTTCTTATAATGAGTTTCTGATCAAGTCACCAGATTAATCTCCACCATGCCCTGACCTTCAAGGTAATCCATGATCTAAGCTTCACTTTAGAAGGAATGCAGAGATCATTAGATTTGCTTTGAAAAGTAAAACAAAGCTCATTAGTTTTTCTCATTATTTGTATATAGATAAGAGATTGCACTCCGACATGGCAGCTGCCACATATGTAAATGTTCATTTAAATTGTTTAACCAATAAGATGCTTTTTTATATCTTATGTTTTGTATACAACCAATAAGATGCTTATGTTTTATCTTTTTACCACACCTAAGAAGATACTTTTTATACAGTACTACTCTTTCTAATAAACAGAGACGTTTGGTCATACTTAGAATGCTTGTGGTGTGTGTGACCTTATCTTCCTCCCATTGACAGCCATTAACCCCTTCCCGACCCGTGACACAACATATGCGCCATGGAAACCAATTCGTTCCCGACCTATGACGCATATGCTGTGTCATCTGGGGATCGCGCTCCTGCAGGTCGAGTAAGGGTGTCACTGACCTGTCACTCAACCTGCAGGTACCTGGGGACATGTACTACACCCCAGGGGGGGGTCGCTTTGCCCCCCCAACCCCCCCCTCCCCCCCGAGGCTACAGGCACGTTGATTGGCGCTTGAAAGTGAAAGCAAAAATCATCGCGCCTGTAATGTTTCCCTGCCTGCCGCTTCTCTCCCTGTCCTCCATTCTCTGCCCCTGTCATCAACTGACTCCCCCCTGTCCCCCACTTCTTCTTCCTACCCCCCCCGCTTCATCTTCCTGCCCCCTTCATCTTCCTGCCCCCGCTTCTCCTTCCTGCCTCCGCTTCCTCCTGACTGCCCATCCCGCTTCTCCTGACTGCCCCCCGCTTCCTCCTTCCTGCCCCCTCCTGATTACCAGAGCGGAGATCGCCTCTCCCAGTCACCTCTCCGACGTCCGTGCTGCGCTCCTGTTGCCGCTGTGGTCCCGCTCCACCTCCTCTTCTGGTCCTCCTGTGCGCCAGTCCCGCCGCTTCCTGCTCCTGCAGGAAGGGATCTGATGGCTCTGGGACAGTGATCCATCATGTGATCACTGTGGATCAATGTGCTGGAACTGTCAGATCACTTTCTGCAGCTTGATCCCCAGGATCAAGCTGCAGAAAGTGATCTGACAGCTCCAGCACAGTGATCCACAGTGATCACATGATGGACCACTGTCCCAGGGCCATCAGATCCCTTCATTGCAGTCTGATCCCCCTGCATGGGGATCGAACTGTGGACCTTACACTACACTATTATTTGCACAGGTTTAGGGGACATTTTTTAATATTTGCAGAAAAATCTGCTTTATTTAATATGCAAATGAGGGACTTTTGTTGTATTGTTTTGCCTTTTATTTGTAGATTAAAGCTAGTCATTTGATTTTATTGCTAATAATCTCCAAAGAGTGCACATTAAAATGAATTCTTTATTTAGTCATTACTAAAAGCAGTCAATAGTGTGTGTAACCCTACACCTGTATCTAGTAAAACAAGGGGATGAACAGTTGTAGGGGAGGATCCCTATGTCTCTATCCTTATCCTACCAACTGTCCCTGCCTGACTACGGAGATTTAGACACGTTAAGTAAATGGTGTCCCCGTTCCACGGTGTCCCTATGTCCTCACTCAGGGCAACTTGCTACCGGCAGAGTACCTATCAGTTATATCTTGAATGTGCTAGAATATGAGCCTGGGTCAAACCCCAGTGCCCTTCCTGCGTGTGTGTGTGCAGCTTGGATGTATACGTTTTTAGGGGAGTGTTCTACTTGATGTTACCATCAACCCAGTATAGCAAATCTCAAGGTGGGGTACCATCTATCCCTTGAAACCTCACATCACCAGCATATATGTAAACACACAAATTCATCCCTATTCTGCTCAATTAGTGGGCAATAACGCAGGTTCAGCAGTCATCACAAGTAGACAGGTTAGTAACCCATTCAAGCAGAGTTAGAACTTATCATTTCACTTATCTGATGTTATAGATGTTCTATCAGTCCCAGTCTCTGTCATACAGCGTACGACCTCTCAGTCTCTGTCATACAGCGTACGACCTCTCGACGCGTTTCTGCCCGCTAGTATAGCTGGGCGTCCTCAGGAGCGACTGTGCTGTGTTGGTTACCAGGTGGTTCCATATAAGTCACCCGGGGCGCTGTAAGAGGTGGTATGATAACCTGCCCTCTTCTCCTCATTGGTGTCAGCAGCAAGGGGCGCCTCCAGGAACCACCTTATATACCTAGTGTCCTTCCATTAGTGAGGACAGGTGTCCCAGCCTGCTTCCCCGCCTTAGAAGCGCTACTTCCGGTTCCGCGACGCGAACCGGAAGTGCGTCATTCCAGGTATTAGGGCGGCTGCAGTAATGCTTGCGTTCCACAGGCTGTGCCCGCGACTTCCGGTGTGCATTCTACACACCGGAAGCGCGTCATCTAAAGCTCAGATGCGGCCCGCCCCACAGAAACCCGGGCTAAACAGGACGGTGCAGCAGTAAAATACTGCCCGCATCTCCTGTGCACCCCGGATAGGGGCTAGATGGGAAACATGTATGGGGATACATTGGTTCCACCACAAGGACCCTCACATTCAGTAGAGTCCAGGGTGAAGCCCTACCTGCAAATATCGGTACAATGGACCCATATATACATATAGATGATATTACCTCAAGATTAAGTGGTTGTCATGTCCTTTTCTTTATTTTACATTTACAGGTAATCCAGTTGCCCCATACCTTCCCCATCAATCATTTTAGATCACATTTATACAGTTTTTCTGTCTTGGCGGTGATGAACAGTCACACACAGATCACTGCGCGTCATTCATCTCCATCATAGTTCAATCATGTGAATAAAATGATATTGTGTCAATATATATATATATATATATATATATATATATATATATATAATGGTCACCTTTCAATGCTCAGCTATACTTTCATTGATACCTTCCTCACGTGTGTCTGCACTAAACATCACAAGGGAAAGGAATTTCATTACAGTTTTACCAGACGTAGTTTAGATAATTGTGTCACCTTAATAGGGGACCAAGATAAAGTAACCTTTTGGTCCATTTAGGACTAATAGTTCAGGTGGAATCCTGTACAGATGCCCGGGGTCAAAAGAAATAATACCAGAATATAGACATGCGCCCCCTAAAAACACAAGGATGTAACAGGTAGTTAAGGGATTATAAGAACGGGACATAGGATATCTGTTCATTTAGACCTCCCCTTCCGGTGGAATCCAATCTGTATATCCATGTGCATTCCCTCCTGAGGATTTCACCATCCCAATTACCTCCTCGTTTGGGCTTCTCCACCACTTCCAAAATCTGGAAACTAATGCCTTTTATGTCCCCCCCATGGACCTCATGTACATGTCTGGATATTGGGGTATCGCGTTCATTCCTTATATCGCCCATGTGGTCCCCAATTCTCCTCCTAAACTCCCTTTTCATTTTTCCCACATAATCCCTTGGGCAACCACATTGGAACAAGTATACAACTCCTTCGGTTTTGCAGTTGCCAAACTGTCTGTTTTCATATATGGCACCTGTGGTACTACTTTGAGCTGTCTTTGTCACCCTTACGTGGTTGCAGAATGAACACTTCCCGCACCTAAATGTGCCAGATTGTCTCTTTTCCAACCATGTACCTTTTCTTTTGGGGGGGCAATATTGGCTGTGGACAAGTTGGTCCCTGTAATACTATTGTATAGGTTTTGAGGAGTCTGATCGCTTAAGGGCAATGAAGAGCAGAGACGGGTTCTTGGGTGCAAAGTATTTATAAACACACAGCAAACAAGGTGAACTTAGTATACAGCAAAAGCACACAACATAACACAACCCCAATATATATAACATCGAGCACAGTCCTTATGGAAGCAGTCCGAAAAACCAATAGTCCAAAACCGGTAAATCCGGATGCATGTAGTCCATAGCACAAGTCCTGGTACCGGAGCGACCGGAAGATATAGTCCGTGGCAAAAGGTCCCCACACCCGGATGACCGGGTAACAAGTTTAAACACAGTTCCGAGTAGGTGATGAAAACACAAGTTCCACAAAGCACACAGTACATACGGTAGTAACCGGGAAGTTGCTCACCAACTTGAATGTCCGAGCCTGAAGGTATAAGCAGCGGCACCAGAAGCACAATGCAGGAAGCTGTAAAGTGAACCGAGATCTCACAGAGCTCCAGGGAAGTGAGTGAATCCAGGAGAACAGCTGAGCAAGAGCAAACCAGAACCAGTATACTCAAGCAATGAATGCTCAGCTGAGCCAGGTCTTTATGTAAACGAGACAGGAAGAAGGGCAAAACAAAACAATGATCTCCATGCTGACTGAGGGCAAAATGGTCACATGGCAAGCCAGAAAACCTGGAATACTGACATTACTCCCCCCCTGCAAACGGCCTCAGGACGAACCCGGACCAGGCTTGTCCGGATACCTCCGATGGAACTGCGCAACTTTCTGGGGAGCGGAGACGTTAGATACCGGTTCCCAAGAATCGTCCTCGGGAGAGTACCCCTGCCAACGAACAAGATACTGAAGCCGATGCCTATGGAGCCGAGAGTCGATGATGTCCTGAACCACAAACTGTTCGTGCCCATCAACCACCACCGGTGGGGGGGGAGGCACAACGCGTCCCTGAAACGTATTATGGAAAACCGGTTTCAATAAAGATACATGAAAAACAGGATGTACCTTCAGAGTCCGTGGTAACTTCAGCCGACAGGCCACAGAGCTCACAATTCCGGTAATCTTGAATGGGCCAATGAATTTCTGTCCTAATTTCCGCGAAGGAACACCCAACTTCAGATTCTTCGTGGATAACCACACCGAATCCCCTACCTTATACACAGGTGCGGGTCTTCGGTAGACATCCGCTGACTTCTTGTAACGCTCCTGAGCCGAGGCCAGAGACTCCTTTAGCACTTCTAGATTCTGCTGTAGAACCATCACTCTGTCCCCAACCGCTGGGACCGACGTAGCAACTGGCGACCTAGGTAAAATAGTTGGATGATAACCCAGGTTGGCGAAAAAGGGTGTTACCTTGGTGGAACTGCTCTGCGTATTATTGTATGAGAACTCCGCCAGGGGAAGCAGCTTGTACCAATCATCTTGGAGATGGCTGACATAACATCGCAGGTACTGCTCCAGGGTTTGATTAGTCCGTTCCGTCTGTCCATTTGTCTGGGGATGGTAGGCAGAAGATAAACATACGTCAATATGCAATGCAGAACAAAACCCCTTCCAGAACTTGGAGGTGAATTGCACCCCCCGGTCAGAGATGATCTCATCCGGTACCCCATGTAACCGAAACACGTTCTGGACTACTAGATCTACTGTCTCTGCGGCGGTGGGGAGGCCGGTACATGGTATGAAATGAGCTGCTTTAGTCAATCGGTCTACTACCACCAAAATAGTATTGTGGCCCCCTGAGTCAGGCAACTCCACGATGAAGTCCATCGAGATAGACCCCCAAGGGCGAGATGGTACGGGTAGCGGTTGAAGAAGTCCTGTAGGAGCAACACGAGGCACTTTGCACCGGGCACAGACCACACATGAGTGTACATAGTCTTTCACATCCTTTAAGCAGGTGGGCCACCAGAAAAAACGGCTTAAGAACTCCTGCGTCTTCTGTACCCCCCTATGACCTGCCAACACTGAATCATGGACCAATTTGAGGACCCGAAGTCTTACAGCCTCCGGGACATAGATACGCCGTTCCCTCAGCCACAAACCATTCCTAAGGACCAGATTTACGTCAGTGGGTGGAGCAGCAAGGAATACATCACCGTCATAGGCCAGCTTGAGGTCCTTCCACAGGTCCTGGTCCTGGAGTACTCCAATGAAATTGGCATCCGATAGGATGGTCTTGGATGGGGTTCCTGGCACGGAGTCCACAGCGTGGATTCGGGACAAGGCATCAGCTTTCCCATTACGTGACCCTGGACGGTACGAGAGAATAAAATTAAACTGGTTAAGGAACAGGCTCCACCGGGCTTGCCGTGGAGACAGGCACCTGGCAGATTTAAGGAATTCCAGGTTACGATGGTCTGTGAGCACTATCACTTGTTGTGATGCTCCCTGCAAATGATGTCTCCATTCCTTAAACGCAGAGATAATGGCTAACAGTTCTTTATCTGCAATATCATAGTTCCTTTCTGCAGGGGACAACCGACGAGAAAAGAAAGCACACGGGTGTAGGAGTTCCTTGTCCCCAGTCCGTTGTGAAAGGATAGCCCCTAGTGCGTTATCGGAAGCATCGACTTCCACAATGAAAGGGAGTGCGGGATCCGGGTGTGTGAGTATGGGCGCCGAGGTAAAACAAACCTTGAGATGATCAAAAGCCCCCTGGGCCTGCGTGGACCATACGAACCTCTGCCCCTTCTTGGTGAGCAAGGTGATAGGACGCACAATCTCCGAGAAGTTGCGAATGAAGCGTCTGTAAAAATTTGCGAAACCGACAAAGCGTTGTACCTCCTTGATGTTTCCTGGTACCGGCCAGTCTAGAATTGCCTGGATCTTGCTGGACTCCATGTTTAATCCCTGAGGAGAGATAACATACCCTAAGAAGTGGATCTGCGAGCGATGGAATTCACATTTCTCCAGCTTGATGTATAGGTGGTTATCTCTCAGACGGGTAAGTACAGCCTTTACATGCTCCTGGTGTTCCTGTAGAGAATCAGAGAAAATTAAGATATCGTCCAGGTATATCACCATAAACTGATCCAATAGATCCCTGAATATATCATTGACCAGGTGTTGAAAAGCAGCGGGAGCGTTACAGAGCCCGAAAGGCATTACAAGGTACTCAAAATGGCCATAGCGACATCTGAATGCCGTCTTCCACTCGTCTCCGGGACGTATACGGAGCAGGTTGTATGCCCCCCAGAGATCCAATTTGGTGAAGATCTTGGCCTGCCGTACTCTCTCCAACAGTTCGGGAATCAATGGTAGCGGATACCGGTTCCGGACGGTTATTTTGTTAAGCTCCCGGTAATCGATACACGGTCTCAGAGTCCCATCTTTCTTTTTCACAAAAAAGATGGGAGCCCCTGCGGGTGAGGATGAAGGTTGAATAAACCCCTTGGCTAAACCTTCGTCGATATAGTCTTTCAATGATTGTAACTCCGGAGCCGCTAACGGGTAGACAGGACCAAACGGGATCTCGGCCCCGGAAGTAAGTCTATGAGACAATCGTATGGTCTATGCGGGGGAAGCTGGTCTGCTTTTTTCTTGTCGCATATATCTGTAAACTCCTTATAGACTGGGGGGAGAACAGGTACCTGTATAATGTCCTCCTCATCGTACGTTACCGGTACTGCTGGACTGATGGTCGGACCGGCCTGGGGATGGAAAGATACTTCCTTTGTCTCCCAATTGATGATTGGATTTTCAGACCGCAGCCAAGGAAGTCCTAAAATGACTGGAAAGTGAGGAGAAGAAATCAACATAAAAGTTAGTGTCACCTGATGACCTGGTTTCATCACACAGTTAAGAGGTACTGTCTCCTGATCTACAGGTCCCGAAACTAATGGAGAACCGTCCACCGTTTCCATGGTTATCGGTGACACTCGTTGTTGTGTCTTGATACCGTGTCTCCTGGCAAAAGAAGAGTCCATGAAGTTACCTCCTGCCCCGGAGTCTATCATGGCAGATGTCGGAATTGACTGTCCCTCCCACTGGATCTGAATTGGAAGAGAGCAATGGGTAGAATTGTCCTTAGGTGAAGCTGACATTAGTACAGAAGGAAAAACCGCATCCAGGTGTATACTTGAATCAGAGATCTCGGATTCTGCGTCCGTGTTATCACACTCAGTTACAGCTGCCAGAACCTTATTTGGACGTTTAGGGCATTTAGGGCAGTTAATCAAAAAATGATCAGATTGACCACAATAAAAGCATAAACGCTCACGGAGCCGGTAGTCGCGACGTTCGTTGCTTTCCCGTCGTTGTAATGAGTCCCCTTGCATGGGAATGTCTTCGGCCTCCCGTGAACTCCTAGTAGCGGGCTCTCTAGGAGGGAAAGCAGGATTAGTCATCCGGTTTACAGCTGCCCACTTTTCCTGTCTACGCTCCGTCAATCGGGTATCAATGCGTACGCAATGTTGCAGAAACAGTTCAAAGTCCTGGGGAGACTCGGCCCGAGCTAACTCATCCTTAATGGAACCGGACAGTCCCTTTTTGAACACTGATAACAGCGCATTATTTCCCCAATCGACATCCACCACTAACTTTTTAAATTCAGTACCATATTCAATGACAGACCGCTTTCCTTGACGTAGGGAAAGCAGAGCCGTTTCTGCGGTGGTACGGCGATTAGGGTCATCAAACATTTGCGCCATTGCTGTTATGAAATTATCCAGGTTATTCAAACGGATGTCATGACTTTCAATCATGGGATTGACCCAAGCCAGTGCTCGTGATGTTAACAACATGACTATGCATAATACTTTTGACCGATCTGACCGGAAATAGTTAGCATGTACATCAAAAAACAGCATACATTGATTGATAAACCCACGGAACTGAGTACGGTCACCACTGAACCGAAACGGGGGTAATTTAGGCATACTGGTGGCTGGTGTGGGTATTTTTCCCAGGTCCTCCACTCTGGTTTGCACATCTCGGAGAGCCTGACCCACAGCCTGGTGATCATGGCCTAGCTGTCTCTCCATGTCCAGGACCTTATGTTGCACCGCCTCCATCTCCTGCTGCAAGGAGTTAACCATGGAGAAAAGCTTCTCCACCCGTGTCTCCGTCATTGCCCTAAGCAGACTCCTCTTTTGGGCTTGAGTATAATGTAATACTATTGTATAGGTTTTGAGGAGTCTGATCGCTTAAGGGCAATGAAGAGCAGAGACGGGTTCTTGGGTGCAAAGTATTTATAAACACACACAGCAAACAAGGTGAACTTAGTATACAGCAAAAGCACACAACATAACACAACCCCAATATATATAACATCGAGCACAGTCCTTATGGAAGCAGTCCGAAAAACCAATAGTCCAAAACCGGTAAATCCGGATGCATGTAGTCCATAGCACAAGTCCTGGTACCGGAGCGACCGGAAGATATAGTCCGTGGCAAAAGGTCCCCACACCCGGATGACCGGGTAACAAGTTTAAACACAGTTCCGAGTAGGTGATGAAAACACAAGTTCCACAAAGCACACAGTACATACGGTAATAACCGGGAAGTTGCTCACCAACTTGAATGTCCGAGCCTGAAGGTATAAGCAGCGGCACCAGAAGCACAATGCAGGAAGCTGTAAAGTGAACCGAGATCTCACAGAGCTCCAGGGAAGTGAGTGAATCCAGGAGAACAGCTGAGCAAGAGCAAACCAGAACCAGTATACTCAAGCAATGAATGCTCAGCTGAGCCAGGTCTTTATGTAAACGAGACAGGAAGAAGGGCAAAACAAAACAATGATCTCCATGCTGACTGAGGGCAAAATGGTCACATGGCAAGCCAGAAAACCTGGAATACTGACAGTCCCTTAGTGACCTCCCTCTCCTATAGGTAATGGCTGGTCCCTCAGGGATTAAGGGTGCCACATCTTTATCTGCCTTCAGGATATCCCAATACTTCTGGATGATATTCCTCACCTCACCAGCCCTATCATCATAGGTACCTATGATACGAATCGTATCATCTCCTGGTCTATGTTTGTTGGGTCTCAGTAAAGATTCCCTATTGCTGTCTCTCGCATGTTTATAAGCTTGGTTTAATACATGAGGTGGGTAGCCTTATCATTTTATTCACATGATTGAACTATGATGGAGATGAATGACGCGCAGTGATCTAACTGTGTGTGACTGTTCATCACCGCCAAGACAGAAAAACTGTATAAATGTGATCTAAAATGATTGATGGGGAAGGTATGGGGCAACTGGATTACCTGTAAATGTAAAATAAAGAAAAGGACATGACAACCACTTAATCTTGAGGTAATATCATCTATATGTATATATGGGTCCATTGTACCGATATTTGCAGGTAGGGCTTCACCCTGGACTCTACTGAATGTGAGGGTCCTTGTGGTGGAACCAATGTATCCCCATACATGTTTCCCATCTAGCCCCTATCCGGGGTGCACAGGAGATGCGGGCAGTATTTTACTGCTGCACCGTCCTGTTTAGCCCGGGTTTCTGTGGGGCGGGCCGCATCTGAGCTTTAGATGACGCGCTTCCGGTGTGTGGAACGCACACCGGAAGTCGCGGGCACAGCCTGTGGAACGCATGCATTACTGCGGCCGCCCTAATACCTGGAATGACGCACTTCCGGTTCGCGTCGCAGAACCGGAAGTAGCGCTTCTAAGGCGGGGAAGCAGGCTGGGACACCTGTCCTCACTAATGGAAGGACACTAGGTATATAAGGTGGTTCCTGGAGGCGCCCCTTGCTGCTGACACCAATGAGGAGAAGAGGGCAGGTTATCATACCACCTCTTACAGCGCCCCGGGTGACTTATATGGAACCACCTGGTAACCAACACAGCACAGTCGCTCCTGAGGACGCCCAGCTATACTAGCGGGCAGAAACGCGTCGAGAGGTCGTACGCTGTATGACAGAGACTGAGAGGTCGTACGCTGTATGACAGAGACTGGGACTGATAGAACATCTATAACATCAGATAAGTGAAATGATAAGTTCTAACTCTGCTTGAATGGGTTACTAACCTGTCTACTTGTGATGACTGCTGAACCTGCGTTATTGCCCACTAATTGAGCAGAATAGGGGTGAATTTGTGTGTTTACATATATGCTGGTGATGTGAGGAGGTTTCAAGGGATAGATGGTACCCCACCTTGAGATTTGCTATACTGGGTTGATGGTAACATCAAGTAGAACACTCCCCTAAAAACGTATACATCCAAACTGCACACACACACGCAGGAAGGGCACTGGGGTTTGACCCAGGCTCATATTCTAGCACATTCAAGATATAACTGATAGGTACTCTGCCGGTAGCAAGTTGCCCTGAGTGAGGACATAGGGACACTCAGGGTGAGCCGCCGTGGAACGGGGACACCATTTACTTAACGTGTCTAAATCTCCGTAGTCAGGCAGGGACAGTTGGTAGGATAAGGATAGAGACATAGGGATCCTCCCCTACAACTGTTCATCCCCTTGTTTTACTAGATACAGGTGTAGGGTTACACACACTATTGACTGCTTTTAGTAATGACTAAATAAAGAATTCATTTTAATGTGCACTCTTTGGAGATTATTATTATTTGTGTATAGAGTCACACCCCATTATTTTTTCAGAATATCATTTGTTTTTATTGCCAGCGCTCCGTTAGTAAAAGTGAGTGCTGGCTAAATATCAGCTTGGCACATTATATATACAGTCATATGAAAAAGTTTGGGCACCCCTCTTAATCTTACTTTTTTTTTTTTTGTTTACAATTGTTTTTTTGCAACAGCTATTTCAGTGTGATCTATGTAATAACTGATGGACGCAGTAATATTTCAGGTTTGAAATGAGGTTTATTGTACTAACCCAAAATGTGAAATATGCATTATTTCAAAAATTGACAGGTGCAAAAGTATGGACACCTCAACAGAAAAGTGACATGAATATTTAGTAGATCCACCTTTTGCCTCTAGTCGCTTCCTGTAGCTGTTAATGAGTTCCTGGATCCTGGATGAAGGGATTTTGGACCATTCCTCTTTACAAAACAATTCCAATTCAGTTAAGTTTGTTGGTCGCCGAGCATGGACAGCCCGC